>JH431826.1:122347-151317 GCA_000239455.1 Strigamia maritima
AAAACATTTTAAAAAAAAAAAAAAAAAAAAAAAAAAAAAATAACAATTACGTGATATATAAAAAGTTGAAATTTAACATTAAATCTCGACGTATTGAATAAATATGAGTAGACAACATTTTATTTTTATCATTTTAAATGTGAAAACTGGTTTGTTTCGCAACGTTAATTTCACTTGAAACCGTTTTTCACATAAAAATAATTTGAATTTTCGGTTGTTACTCACCCGGGCCGGTGAAAAAGATAACTGTAGTAAAAGGTACGAGTAAAAGAACGAAGAAAAAGAGCACGCCATGCCTGCGTAACTTCATGGATGGGGCAGAAAGCATCTCATTCGCACGCCGACGAATCCAACTCCGACTCCGACTCCGACTCCACACCCGCAAATCTAGATGTCAACAATAAACCGAGTGCCCGTTTAAATTAACTGCGCAACTAAACTCAAAGCCCATTGTCAATGCATTTAGCTCGTTTCGCTGCATTAGCGGCTAGTCGGAATGTTGTACTGGACGAACGCCTTCATCCAGCCTGAAATACTCATCTTTAGATCCTCGACTGTGGTCAGACCGTGTGGCCACGTAGTGAGGGATTGTTAAACTATAAATCCAAAGCCTCCGAGCGTTATTGATTTGTTCTGGACAACTAAAAGAAGGACGATACCAAAATAGTTTTTATTTATTTATTTATTTATTTTTTTAAAAAAACAAATAAAATAAAGCCAATTATAATTATAAAAATAAAATTTTAATTTCAAAACCATTCTGTTATTGAAATATTTATTTATTTAATATAAATATCAATTTATGTGTTAGATCTGTGGTTAGCGTGAATTTACTCATTGGCAGCCATTACCATGGCGTTTGTGGTAAATATGAATTTCTAAATTAATGAATACTAAAATTGATTTTTTTAACTATTTTTTCATTATATAGAACATTGCGCGAAATTTTACGTTGGCATCTTCTTTATGGCCCGGGATCACTCGCGGAATTTCATCGAGTAATGTCCTCTTAATTGTAAACGTACCAGAAGATAAGCTATATGAACCAAGAAGTCTTAAAGCGAAGAAGAAACTTCCCGCTCCACACACGCCCGTTAAATACCCGACGGGTTGGAATTATCCAAAGCACGCGCTGAGCGAAGAATACGTGGAAAAGTACGAACCGCCGAAATTACTAATGGTGCGAAGAGTTGCACCTCTTTCAGGACGACCGGAGTGGGAAAGATACTTATTAACTCGACTAAGACTTCACGAAAACGTAAAAAAAAAAAAATTGATTAATAAATATATAAATTATTATTATTATTATTATTATTTTCAGACTGAGGATATTGTGATTGTAAAGAATTCACCTACAATGAACCTAGATTTGTTTAAAGTGAAACATTTAATCGAAGTAAAACCCATCACGTTTCCCAATGGACTTCCCGAACCGGGAGATTATTCCGGAACTTACTTGAAAAAAAATGGAGAATTTATAGTTAACAAAAAATTGAAAGTTGAACAAAAGGCGTTGAAGTTTCCGGACGAATACGCGAAGAAACGACTCGATGATACTTATTTAAGAGATCATTTGAGGCTAAAGTGGCAGCAAAAATTAATTTATTGGATGTCGTCTAGAAATATGTATTCATTCTTTATTTGTGAATAAATTACGTAACCGTTGAATTTATTTTATTTTTTCCTTTTTCCATGCAAATTAGACTCGTCAAGTCGTCATTTCAATAGATTGACCAATTAGAATGAATCGCACGAAATTATATATATATATATATATATATATATATTTTTTAAATTAAAAATAATATATTTATTTTTTTTGTTGCGAATAAAAAAATTATTAATTTTGGTTTAATTAACATGAATCGCGAAAACCGCATTCCAAACCGACTGTTAAAATCGAGGTTAAAATCCTGCACCTGTGTTAAACTTTAAATATGAAAAAATCCGGTCATGTGACCGGTTGCAACCACTAACAAAGAACATACCTCGCCTATGATTGGTCGATTCGTATTGCAGCAGGAGGGACGCGACACGACGCGGCGATTTTAACTGTTAACTGCTGGTCAAAAAACGTTTGCACATTGTCGTCGTGCAGTCCGAGTTTGACTTGAAATATACTTTTCTAATAACTCTCAAGTTACTTTCTGCCTAGCCCGAGCGGTTAATGGTAGAATATCATCCATCCAATCGTGGTTACAAATTTTAAGTGAAAATAACCGTTTGGCCCAGTCCATCATGTCAGAATACGCCGCGGATTTGCACGACGGGGAGAACAGACAATCACGAAGAATAAAGCGCGAAGAGCTCCACGTCAATGGACCTAAAACC
Source organism: Strigamia maritima (assembly GCA_000239455.1). NCBI lineage: Eukaryota > Metazoa > Arthropoda > Chilopoda > Geophilomorpha > Linotaeniidae > Strigamia > Strigamia maritima. Next base: position 124,679 of record JH431826.1, read on the forward strand.
AAGCGAGCCGCTTTCTCAACACTTACAACAAATAATACATTACGTGTTCAACCGTTCAGGACAGCGAAACAAGTAGAAAATTCAAAAAAAAAAAAAAACAGTTAAAAAATTGATTTTCTAACGATTTTTTCTTTTTTTCTTCAATTTTTTAAAAAAAGAGTGCCGTTAGTGACAAAAATCAAGATGAACTCAAGACTCTGCCCGCACCTTATATCAGCAAATCACTCAGAGAATCGAGTTCATTTACAATTCATTGTGATACTGAACCTCAAAAAATCTCGCGCGATTCAGCAACGCATCATCGACTGCAAATTCATCCAGGGGTTACGGGATTAGTGCATGTGCATTCTAGGCAACCGTTATCCGTTATTAGTCAAGAAAATTTTCAAAATGAAATCGAGTCAGATAATGAAGGTTTGTTGAAACAAAAAAAAGCTTTTAACACGAAGAAAATGTTAAATGTTTTGGTTGGTTTTATTTTTTCAGAATCGCCGATGGTGCTTGACGAATCGACGAGTGAATCGGTAAAACCGGAGAAATTAAGTCCTAAAGATCAGATATTTTCACCTCAATATGCCGCGGATATTTATTGCTATTTGAGAACTCTTGAGGTAAGTTGTTTTTGTATTTGTTTTTTAAATAATAAATTAATGTGTGTTTTATAGACGAATTATCGAGCAAAACCAAATTATATGAGGAAGCAACAAGATATTTCCCCCTCGATGCGATCAATTTTAATCGATTGGTTAGTGGAAGTCGGCGAGGAATACAAATTAGATGGAGAAACACTCTATTTAGCAATTAACTACATCGACCGATTCCTCTCGTCCATGGCAGTTTTACGTGGTAAACTCCAACTAGTAGGCACAGCTTGCATGTTTGTTGCTGCGTAAGTTATCAACTTTAATAATTATCATGTAGAAACCGAAACTAATTGGAATTTTTCCATAGGAAATACCAGGAAATCTACCCACCGGATCTCGCCGAATTTGTTTACATCACAGATGACACTTACACGAAAAAACAAGTTCTACGAATGGAACATCTCGTTTTGAAAGTCCTCGCGTTTGATCTGGCGATCCCAACACCACTCTACTTCCTTCGACGATTTTGCCAATTAGCCGAAGCGAGGGAAATTGTCGAGTACCTAAGCATGGTATTAATCTGGAAAAAAAGAAAGAAAAAAAATATCTAAAAGTTATATTAAAACTTGATCTATTTTTTGATCTTTTTAGTATTTATGCGAACTCACAATTATGGAAGCGGATCCCTACCTGCGTTATTATCCCAGCATGATTGCCGCTTCTTCGTTATACCTAGCTCAACACATGTTCAATGATCCATTATGGGTAAAAGCTCGAATTGTAATTAAGTGTTTTTATTTATCTAACGTATAATTTGCATGTAGGATACTAATATGCAAATGCAAACGGATTACAAACCCGAAGACCTCCGGGAATGTGTAGTTAATCTGCATAGAAGTTTACGCGCAGCTCCAAGGTGCCAACAACAAGCAGTACGAGACAAATACCGGTCCGAAAAGTAAGTTTAAACATTTAAAACCAAAAAAAAAAAAAAAAAATTCATTGAAAAACTAAAAATCTTTTTGTTTCAGATATTTATTTGTTGGGGACATGAACCCTCCCGAATACTTGCCACTCCTTAAATGAATGCACAATCTTCGGTTTTTAGCCTTTTACACAGAGTAAATGAAATTATATTGCTTTTTTTAAATTCAACTGAAATTCTTTGGACGATCGAGCCAGAGTTAGGCATTTTTATTCTTTATATACTTTGATAACCCATTTTAATCTAAAGGATTATTATTATTAACCCCCACGAATAAGACAAATTTTGGTTATTTATTGCTAATTCGTGTTGTTTTTTGTTTTTCTATACATAAATTTAACGGGGATGTAAAAAAAGAAAATGCGCAACTTGAATTTTTTTTAAATGGTTTTAAACTAGTCAGATATTCAGAAAAATAATGTTGAGATGCGTAAATATAAAAAAAAGGGAATTAAATCGCGTTCTTGATGAATATACGAATTACAAAATCACTTTAAAACGAATCATTGATCACGATAGTAAATTTGTGTTGACTAATCTATTTTTATGTAAAAGAAAAAAAGAAGTCTCCATTTGAAACATTTTCTAAAATACCTTATTGAATAAATTTCCCAATTATTTTGTACACGAGAATCAATTTTTTTTTAAACATTTGGAAATATACATTTGTTAACAACTTTATCGGGGACGACATAAAGAAAGACAATGGTCATGAAAACATCCTATAGAATAAATCACCGAAAGGAAAATGATAAAACTTCTGCTTACATAAATAAATAACAAATAAAAATAAATAATTTTAAAATTTACACATCGAAATTCAACATCTAAAAGCAGTTTTAGTTTTTAAATGAATGGATAAAATTTGCATTGAAACAACACTAAATTTAACACAAAAAAAAACGTTGGTTCGATGACTAGAGTCAAAAATTTATTTGATCATGATAATACTAACCGTCACATTTATTTCGGAATGGAAAAGTAGTCGAATATTTTTATCACATAAAACAGAAAACAGATAAAACCTTTTCTAATTTTACTTGCGATTTTCATTCGACGTCGACTTCCTTCAAAATTTGTACAGAAGCCACATGAAAAAAACCTTTTTATAGACCAACTGGTTTGCTTTTGGTTGTGTCGTAAGCACGAATCACGTCAGTCTATTGGAAAAAAAATTAATCACACATTAGAGGTGCATCACACCGAGTACAGAATTAACAGGTCTCCTCCTTGATCAATTTGTTCTGAATACAGTATACGCTGTGCAGTCTGGACATAGGTGGCTACCAGAAACATATCCGGTGCGCAGAGAGTCCAGTCGGAAAGATGGACGCTCTGTAGTCCGGACTACAGAGTCTTAAAGGGTTTACGACATCACAGTTTTTATTGGTCCATTGGATCAAGCATTGTTTAAAACCCTTAAATAATTTTTCGGAGATTTTTTTAAACCCAATGCTGAAGTTGTAAAAACGAGCAGACGACAAAATAAAAATTTGAGAGATAAAAGCGAGATCAAATCGAGAATTTGCTTTGCGCGATTGTTACCAGTTATGATGTATACCCCCCATTCATGGAAAATACTAACTGTGCCGTCAGAACCAACGCCCTGCCATCAGCGGCCAACAATGTCTCTCACCAAGCTCAAATGAGTTGTTTGGGATAAAAAATTATTTTTTTGAAAAGTGTTCTGATAACTTTAAAAAATAAATAAAAATCATTTCGGACATTTTTAAAAATGACAAACATTTGTCCGGACTACAGAACGGCGGCAGCCATCTAATCTGGACTTTGGGGCGTATTTAGACTGAACGGGACTCGAGGATGCGCCCGGTGTCCGAATACCAAACTGCAGGGCGTTTTTAGTATTGCTGGGGATTGATTGGGTCTGGGTCCAGCAGATGTGTCGGGGCAACACAGTTGTCCGGACCGCAAAGCAAATACTGAATAGACAAATTTTCATCAATTTTCAATAAATTTCGACAAATTTTCATCAATTTTCACCGAATTTCGACAAATTTTCATCAATTTTCAACGAATTTCGATAAATTATTGTCAAGCCATTGCATCTATACCGAAACTCTGAAAAATCACCAGTTAAAACAACACAAACCTGAGAAAATGCACCGTGTTCTTCTTGAGAGAATGCATAACCATCTAAAAACCAAAAGAACAATTAAAACCAAAACCAACATAAGACAAAAATATATTAATAAAAAAAAGCTAAATCAAGTATTATTAAAAAATAATAAATAATAATAATAATAATAAACAATAAAATCTCTTAAGAATAAATAGAAACTTTAATCTTGATGTTCGTTACGAGAGAATGTGAGTGACTAAATGGAATACGAAATTTAAAAGAAATAGAAAAGCAAAAGCCAAGCAAATGTAGCCGAAATGGAGGCCAAACGGGTGCTAAGATGGACTTACATGGTGGCTCTCTCCTGAAGGAAGCTGGAACAAAATTCAACAAGCCTATGAGGATGTGTGTGAGAAGCACGTGAACAACAACACATGCATAATTGCTTGTACAATATCCAGAATAATTATCTTTTAACGTTATGCATCCACATTTTCTGTCACCAACAAAGCTGAAAAAGCGACAGGCAAATTTTTCTCAAGCCACAAACAAAAAAAAAAAAAAAAAAAAAAAAAAACAAAACTAAAATAAAACAAAACAATTATTAACATAAAGTGACGTGCAACACAAATTAACGATTTATTTATTACAAATGCAACTTGAGATTTAAATTTGAGTTTTGACTGCGATTTCTATTGACAAATCCTGTTGTCGCTGAGAAATATATAAAACAATATCCCTTAATGTCTATTCATGCAACTTAGAACCAAAAGAAATCAATAGGTTCGCAACACCGAGTACTTACGCTGCATTTCAACTTCGAGAGGTGTTCGAGTTGGTCGTTTAAAGGCATTTTTCACATTTTTTAAGAGTCGAGCTGTTTCTGTTAATCTGTTGTTACCAACAACAACAAATCCAGTTTTATCTCAATGTTACTTAATTATTATTTCTTTTACTCATTTACCTCGGTTTAGTCGCTTTGTTTACAACCTTTGACGGATCGACATTCGTGATTTCACTTTCGCGAACTGCTTCGCCTAAGGTTTTACACATTGTACGACGTATTCTACAAATATAAAACAATAATGTACAAAGAAATTAAACAACTAACTCGACGTAACAACTCACATTTTGACTGAAATGTCAGCTAGTAATGTAAGAAAAGGGATAATTATAAGCCCCATCCAGAAGACCGCAGATGCGTACACCATAACATGCTGCAAAAAAAACAAAAATTATAATTTCACTTGTAATATCGCTAAGAAAGGGACCTATACCATGCCACACATGTCGGGCGCTACTGGAATCACGGGCCAGAAATTACTGTAGGCTAATAGGAAGAGAAACCAACTCGCAATGCTCCCCCAAATGGCGAGATGCGTCACCTGGAATCAGAAATCAATCATTTACTAGTATTAAAAGATTTCCTGGAGATTTACCCATGTCCACGCGTTCATCTCAAGGCCTGCTTTCAGACAAACGGTAACGACAACGTACTAAATGAGAAAAAAATGAAAATGTTAATATTGATTATTATTATTATTGACAACTTACTGTATACACCATGTTGCCAAACACCAGGTAGCCACCTTCGCGACCCGATTTCCAGGCGACATCTAGAATCATTTACATTTGAAACAGGAAGTTAATCAATATGTTTGTTTGGTTTGTACCTTGATTCATTGCAAACATGGTAAGCCAAAATAGTAATATAGAATGATATATAGAATCGATGATCCAAAGCAAAAATATCTTAACATTAAATAATTGTGCACACTGAGAAGGTTTGTAAAGTGCGGGAAATTTCATCATGGTTTCTGCACTGCACATTCTGTCGAATAAACCCATGACGAGAGGAGGAGCTGCCGTAAATATCTAATGAAAAGAATTAACTTTTAAAATCATCTTTTATTTCGAGTAAATTGTTTAGAATAGATATTTACCACATTATATAAACCAATCGTCCACCTTTCGAAAAGCGTTTGACCGGACCAGCCACTCATTATAGAAAACCACAACTAAAAAAAAAATTGTTTAAAAAATTAAAAAATTTCTGATAATAAAATATTAATTTTTTCTTAAAGCTTTTACCTCTATGACATACAAACAGATATTTTTATGAAATGAGTATAAAATAAGTTTGCACAGACGATCGTAACTCCAAGCACCGTGAACGAACAATAATTTATTCAGATAGCGAAACTTAATTAGAAAAATAAAATAAAATAATAAATAAATAATAATTCATAATTTCTACCGTTAAAATACACAATTTGTCAATTTCTACCTGTGCTATGGAATAATCCGAGGCACAAGCAGCTTGTAGTCCTTCCATACCGCTGATGCCCACACCAACATGCGCTGCTTGGATCATGGCCACGTCATTAGCACCATCACCAATCGCTAGTGTTACAGCAATCGTTGATTTCTTCACCAACTCAACCACTTCTGACTTTTGTATAGGAGACACCCTACAACAAATCACTGATTTGCAGGAGATCGCCAAATCCAAAAAATCAGTGCGAATGTCGTGAGTCAGAGCGTAGGTTAGAGACTAATTAAAAAATAGAATAATTAAAAATAATCAGACATTAAATAATCAATTTGATTTACTTTTCCGTCAATCACTAATGCGACTTCGTTATCTTTACGAAGCTGGTCACCAAATTCGTGAACATGACGATGAATAACTTCTCTTGTACTCTGTAAAAATCATCAAAATAATTATTTTCTTCAATTTTTCTTGATAATTTTGGCTTTCTCTCACATCGAGTGAATCTTCGTTGATAATAATTAAAGGCATGCTCGATTGTAATAAGTGCGAAGAATGGCCAATATTAATTGCAGTCTCTTGTTTGTCTCCGGTAAGAACCCACACGCGAATGTCGGCTTTTAAAAGAGAAGCAATGGCCTCGGGAACACCCTTCAATAAACAAATTATGAAATTAAATTAACATAAAAAAAAATCTCATTTATTTACATCCTTACGTCTTGGAGTTTATCCTCAATGGCCGATGCCCCTAATAATACTAAATTCTATTTTAAAAAAAAAAAATAAAAATAACAAAAAATTCTCTTAAATTTCACTTAAAACAATCTTTACGTACACTCTCAATAAGTTGAGCCGCTTCTTCTAATTTCCTCTCGCGGTACTGAACGGAAATGCTGGCTTTATAATACGTCTGTTTCCACTCCTAAAATAAATAAGTTAATTTCAGTACTAAAATGCAAATTTCTTCAAATAAAAACAATAAAAAAAAAATACAAACTTCGTAAAATTCTTCAGTAATATCAGACATGGCGCAACATAAAGTTCTTAAACCTTCGACCGCAAACTCCTCCAATTGTTTAAGGGTTAAATCTTTATACTGTTGATTGTCTCCTAAGCGCTCATAAATAACTGTGTCGGCGCCTTTGCAATAAAGTTTCAGTTGTCCATCGGGGTTTCGAATCACAACTGACATTCGTTTTCTAGAACTGAAAAAATAATAATCAAATAAAAATCAAAAATTATTTCAAATTTCACTTTTCATCTTCTATTACCTAGTGAATTCGAGCACGTTTAAAATTTCATATCGTTCCTCAACACCTAACTGAAATTTTTTTTCAAAAAAAATCAATATATTTATTTATAGATTATTATTAAATAATTTATTACCACATCAACTACTGCATATTTTGGTGTGCGAACATTGAAAGCAAAACCTAATTTTTTAGCACCACGAACTAGAGCACCTTCATCTGAACAAAAATCGATTTATTTTTTTAATTAAGTTTTAAATATTACATACTTCGAATATTTACCAGGAGATGCCGCTTGGTAATATATAACGTTTTCATCCTCTCTACTACGTTCTGGAACCACAGTATGACAAACGGATAACAAAATAAGAAAATCTTTGATCACTGCACTCGAAGCCTAATAAAATCAAATTATAAATGCAAATTATAAACTTTTTAAATATCCGCTGCTCACCTTTCCACTTTTCATCTCTTCAATTAGCGTTTCAAAAGAATCTCCCGACTCATCGCTTAATACATATTTATTAAATTTATTAAATACGATATAAATCAATAATTTCTATTCAATATCAACTAACCCATATTTTTTCCCTGCAATGCTGCACAATTTAAACTCCATTATATTTCTAGTTAAAGTCCCCGTTTTGTCAGAAAAAATATATTTCACCTGTAGAAAAAAAATCATTAAAATAAGAATTAATCGGTTTTAAAAAGTTGAAAAATGTCACTTGGCCTAGCTCTTCGTTCAAATTGGACGTGCGAGCCATAGCAGGTGTATCCGAAGCTTCGTGATACATATCGAGATCCTGTAAAATTCAACAATTTTAATTCAATTACCTACAGCAAAAAAATATAATAATAATTCAATTACCATATTGATAAATATAGCTTGAATAAAGCGCACAACTTCCAGAGTCACTTGCAAGCTGATTGGAATGAGATTGTTGAACAAGATGATAAAAGTTAAAAAATTATATCCAAAATTTACACTGCTGAGATCTAAAAAATAAAAATAAAAAAATAATCAGTTGTAATACCACAATCGCTAGTGTGATTGTCGAAATAAGCTTTGCTGCGTCCAGTTTGGGATCTTCCAAATAGGCGGCGGGTTGAATTGGCGCAGGTGGCTGCTGCTACGCAGACTTATAACCTTGGCTAGTTGTCTGGGGGATTTAAGGGGTAAGTTCGCTGAAGAGCGAACTAAAAGCGATGGCTCCACGTATTCGCGGCCCTCACACATGATGCGAGTCAGGATTAGTGGAAATTCAATATCGGTTCTAATGAGAACCTGAGCTCCGCTCATTAGCGGCCCATATAACCGAAAGTGTCGGTTCAAAATGGTTCTAAATAGAACACGCGACGTAATAGTCGCAAAAGGGCTCTCTCTGATATGCAATCAGAGCAAGCAGGGCTTTCCTTGTAATAGAACAAGGCTAGCGATATGGTCCAAAGTAATTCAGCAGTGAAACTCTTGGTCAACCAAAATATATTACAAAATTGGATGATCTTTGAGAGATGTGAACTGGTTGAATATTTGACTTAGACTGATGAATTTAGTGAAGAGCAGGATGCTCAGTGATGTCATTTCCTTGTGCAGTAGGATGCACAAGTACACTAATTGATCCCAACAATGAAACAGCTGCTGAGCTGCATAGTTCATCAGAGCCAAAGCACTTAGCCTCCCTCAAAGTGGGTGGAGCTGGCAAGATCCTGTTGCATCACCCCTCAATTAGTGCAGGACACAACACCAAATAATATTGTGAATTATTCACAAGTGACTCCAAATAGAGCCAAATCAATACTAAAAACCAACAGGTAATCTCAGTAATGATTACACTTTATAAAAACACTTATTTTCTAATAATAACCATAATAATTCTAGATTTTTAGATGCAAGATTTTTAGCAATTTTTAGATGCACGAGTGGTTTTACCAATGAGTAAAAAAATGAATGGTTGCAGGCTGTTTCGACAATCACTAGCGCGAGGAGTACTGGAAAGAGAATCTAACGGGAAAAACTAGAACAACAACAACAAATCTATATCTATATTTCTCAAAGGACTACACAAAATTTCACGAGATTCCACGGGATTTCATGGAATTCCACGAGATTTCATGAGATTCCACAAGATTTCATGGGATTCTACGAGATTTCATGGGATTCCACGAGATTTCGTAGGATTCTACGAGATTTCATGGGATTCCACGAGATTTCGTAGGATTCCACGAGATTTCATAGGATTCCACGAGATTTCACAGGATTCCACAAAATTTCACGAGATTTTACGAGATTCCGCAAGAGGTTACGGGATTCCACGAGATTCCGCAAGAGGTTACGGGATTCCACGAGATTCACGGGATTTTAACGAAATATCCGAGCGAATGTACCTTATTCCCTCGGAAAGAACGGCATGCCGGATAATAGTAAATCCGACCAGGGTGCCGGAAAATTCGAATTTTCCGGCATGACGGATAAAGTGAGTATTACGTTTTACAGCACCGATTCGATTTTTACGGCATGCCGTAAAAATGATCAGATGTCAGATTTGCAAAATCTGGTCAAACTCGGTTTTTCCGGCATGCCGTTATTTCCGAGGGAATACGGTAAATCCTGTGGAATTCCGCAAAATCTTGTAAAATCTCGCAAAATCTCGTGAAATCTCGCCATCGCCATTTTGAGATTAGGGTGGAGTGGCTCGCTCTGACGACTAATTGTTTCAGAAGTGGATAAAACAAATTTATTTTCGGATATTTTTCATGGTGCTAAATAATCAATGAGATTCGACCAGAAATTCAAATTCAACAAATCCGCGCGTAAACTCTGGTCGATAGTTTTTATGAGTTAGATTGTCAAAAAACAAAATAATTTAATTTAATTTAATTTAATTTAATTTAATTTAATATAATATAAAATAAAATATTTCAAAACCTCACCGTCCAGCCCAAGATACCAATCGGTTTTGAGGCGGGTACTTGTCCAAAGCTCACTGGCAACTGAGCTGATTAAGCACAAAATAACCAGCAGAATAAACAATAAAATAATCTGCAAAACAAAAAAAACAAAAAACATGAAAAACTAACTAAATAAATTAATTTTTTTTTAAAAATGCAAAAACAGCAGCGATTTGACACTGACCCACATATTAGTTAATTTGTCAACAGTTGAACGTTTGAGAGGAGCTGGTAAAGAATTCTGCGAGCATAAATTTAACAGTTACATAAACTACTTGACAATTTAACATGCAAACTACTTGCCATCATTAATTTCGTTTCGTGTCCCGTATAAATAACTATGCCTTTAAGAACGTGAGATAAAATTAGAGCATTAATTAAGCATTTGAGCATTAGTGGATTAAGTGATTATCGATTAGGTTTAAATCGTGTATTGTTACCAAATATCCACGTTGTGTTTTTCAATTTGGCGCCTCGCAGCAGAACTTGATCAGGACCGAGTGGGAATGCCCTTCAAATTCAACTGGATTAAACCTCACGAAATATTGATGCAAATTGTAAATAAAAATAAAAGGTCGAGATAAGGGTGTGGCAACTAAGATGGCTGTCCGTACGTAAGTTAGAAAGTTGGCATCAGTCTCAAAACAGTAATTTTGCAATTTAAATCATTTTTTTGCTCAAAAAAAAAAAAATACATATTTCTTGTAAAAATGTAAATTTTTGTTCCTAATAAACTAATTATGAGCATAAAAATTTTATTTTTGAATTTTAAAGTGCAATTTCCATGTGTTAAGATGGAATTTATGCCTAAAAATTCAATTTTTCACTGCGGAGAGTGAAATCTCGAATAGTTGCATCAAACCCTTTTCCCGACTCACTCAAAAAAAACCACTCACTGTTTTCCAAAAAGCCGAACATTACCCGCAAATTCGTACAAGGCTTTATTTGGTAATTCACATTCTAACGTGCCTATGAACTGCTGCAATTCATCAGTTGTCAGCACCCGCGCAGTTTCCGGGATTCCCTTATAAAACAAATAAATAACGACAATTAAACTTTATCAGTTGTGCAATTTCAATTACTTCCTGTTACCTGCCTAATTTTCAAATTAGTTTCACCGTCTAAATTTGCCGTTTCGATATAGCAAATTCCCTGAGGTTCACTAAAGTAAATTAAATTCATTTAAATACATTTACTCAAGAAATTACTATTTACCTCGATGAAAGAAGAACCATGTCAGCAGGAAATGACTGACTATTTGACACCTTAAGAATATCTCCGACAGCTACTTGCGTCCATTTCAGACTCTTCCACGTCCCCTCCCGAAACACTAAATTAATCATTTAAAATTAATTAAATTAATAATTTTACATCAAAAATTAAATTAAATTTCAATTTATCTCATGTTTTACCCAATACTTCCGTGTTGTTTACGATATCATCCGCACGATGTCTTTTCTAAACAAAAACAAAAAACATTTTTTTTTTTTATTAAACATAATATTATGTAAATATCGAAACTCGATAAAAAACGAATACTTACATAATCCTCAATTACTTCTTTTAAAGCTGACACAGTGAAAATGAATATTAATGGAACAGCCGTTGTGTAACGACCGGTTGGAGAAACATTAGGAATTTGCTGAAAGTATTAAAAAAAGAACCAATATAATTAAAATTTAAGATTTTTAATCGTGCTAATTACGAAATCTCTCACCACGCGTCTCTAAATAGCCTTTAAGCACGGAATCATCCGCTCCACATCATGTTAAACTAATTTATTTAATATTAATAATATAATGATATACAACACAAACATTCGATTTTTTAAACAAATCGATACGCGTGGAAATAAAATTTCGCAAAAAACAAATTATAAAAAAAAAAACCGACCTGCAATAAGGCGATAAATAAGAAGAAAATATTTGAGTACCGTCGGAATTGTTCGAATAAAAATTTTGGCAAGAACGACATCATACTATATTTGGCAGTGCTAAAACCAAAAAAAAAAAATAAATTAAATATTTAAATTTTTATAAATAAAAATAATTAATACCTAATTTTATTTGTACAAAATTTCTGTGGTTGAGGTCTGTTAATAAATATAATCCTCTGTTGTGAGGCTTCCGGCAACTCCGTGACACCCGAAGTCTGGTCATCATCATCGTCATCTAAAAAAAAATAAAACAAAAAAAAAAAAAATAAAAAAAAATAAAAAAAGCAAAACCATTAACAATTTACGTCATTATCAAACGAGATTAAAAACGAGTTGCCATAACAACATAAATCATACTGCACTAATAATAAAAATTTAAAAAAAATCAAATTACAAATGACAAAACCAAGTCCATCACCTGAAATGGTCGCAACTGGAGCTCTCATGTCACCCACCGACCATCAATTGATCATCAAATAGAAAAAAATCAAACAAACACAAACATCATCGACTAATCCAATATTTGTAGAAAAACGCATCGTGTCACTAGTGGGCGCCACTCTGTCCAATGTCAGCCGATTATCATCATTAGGACAATCAATACGGACAAAACGAGAATATTCCGGCAAGGAAATCAAGGCTAAACCCACTAAACAGGGCGTATCCTCAAGTGACGCAGTTGCAAACTATCCGCACGAACAGTTCGATCGAAACACGAAAAACAAAATCGAAAAATCGAAAAATAAAAAATAAAAAAACCACACAATTAAAAGATATATCTACTTGATACTCGTAAAGATTTGCTGCTAAACGTGCGATGGCAGACGAACTCAAATGAAATGCCTCGTTTTATTCGTTACCCCTTGCCTAAAACGTCACGGTTGCCCCTCGCAACCGACAGAGGGGGAAGGAAGAGCGCTATTACGTCAATGCCAAACAACGTTTTGATTAATCTCCCATTAAATTGCATATTAAACATCAACAAGAAATTTTCTTTAAAAAAAAACTAAAAACTAATTGCTAAAACAAACACGAGGACTCGTTTTTCTACACTAACCATCATTTTTGACTGGATATTCGTAAACATCTAGATTCATGATTGGGATGGGAAAATAAAGGATGCATTTGCATTTTCCGGTAGGCATAAAACGTGGTCGAATCGGGTAAACTCGCGACTCCGACCGGCGCGGCACGATGCAGTTACATCCGGGGCCCCGACCGAACCAGTTGCGCCTAAATTTATGATAAACAAATGTGAACAATGATTTGAAAAATCTTAATTAAATAATTAATTAATTAATTTTAATTTTTATCCCCCTTTTTGAATTTGTCAATTCCAGCTTTTATTAATCGCCGCGACAGAAACATGGGCGAGTTGATCGACAAGTGGGAAAAAGGAAACGGAGATTATTACGTAATAACTGTCGATCACGAGCATAATAAAACACAAACAAAAAATAGACTTACTCGTTTTAGGTTCAGTTGGGATTGGATGGATTCTCACGTTGGGCATTGAGAAAACATTTATGTCTTTGGGACTGAGTCGCATTTTGACGAGACAAAATATCCAAATAATAATCTTGTATCTTACTAGTCGTTAGTCGTTACAACGATTTTTTTACTAATACGAAATAATAGCCATGGAAACGTATAAACAGACATTACAGGACTATCAACTCGTTATTTACGTATTTACGTACTAAATTATTAATTTTTTCGTTTATTACATCAGCGTACCAGAAAAATGCGAAAAAAATGATCTTTCACTCGATAAACTTCGTGTTGTCTTGGATGACGATGGAAGTGGACAGAAACGTCGCCTCATCCACGAAAATTACACGCAAATGCCGACTTTTAACGCACAAAAGAAGCAAAAAATAAATAAATAAATAAATAAATAAATAAATAAATAATAATAATAATAATTAAAGCCTTAAAAATTAAATTAAATCCCGAACTCCAATTCCGAATTCCGAGTAAATTTTCCCAAAAAGTGGTCAATTTCTTACCCTTATTTGACGAAACAGCATTAATTTCCGCCATGTCCGTGCCTGCCTCTCGCGACTCGCCCCAAAACAACACTAAACCGCAGGTTTCAATGCTCGAGAGGGAAAATGAAATGTCATGCCATTCACAGACGAGTACAGTGGCATTTAAAATACATCCAGTGGCACTTGATATTTAATCATTCTTTCCCCCCATTTCATTTTTACGATTATGATTCTAACCTATTTTCGGCGCCGATATATGAGTATATGACAATGTAGCGCAATCACTAATTTCCTTTCAATTTAGTAACTGAAACACAGATTTACCAGACAACAACAATTCGTGGAAAATTGCCAAGAAAGGCGTTGACCTGTTTTCAAAAACTTAGTAAACAAACTTTCTTCTTTTTTTCTTTTTTTTTTTCTTTTTTTTTTATTTAATTAAAATAAATCGAAATATGTTCGACGTATCATTATATCCTTGATTATATAGTGGTATACTCCGCAACTGCTTATAGCAGATGGATATTGTTCCGCAGATATGATTCAAAATTTTGAATAAAGTTTTTTTTTTATATTATAAAATTTTGGTTAAAAAAAAAAAAATATTAATAAATATTAATTACGTTTGACATTTTTTTTTATCGATTTAAAAACAGGTTTATTAAAGGGTTATTTGGTACCTGGCATCTTAAACTCGATTTGGATTTGTGTTTTAGCATCGTTTTGCATGCAATTAGGTTTGAATATGCTATTTTTACATGTTTGTTTGCTGTGTATCTGTGACACATATTGGGTCTTGTTATCATACTTGGTTTAATGGGTATGGAGATTAATGAAAAATTGTAAATTAAAAGTGTGTTTACCTTCGAGTCTTTCCATATCGGAATAGGTGCGTCTAATTACCATAGCTGGCTAGTAGATGTTCGAAACTAGTTACGACTACATTGAAACGGACGAATTGAGCTTCTTTTTACATTAATCGCCGAGATTCGCCAACGCTCGACCACATCCAAATGGCGGATTTTATCGGAATTAATACTAGAGGGCGCATGGTGCCGCTTTATTTTGACCGTGAAATAATATAGTTTTTTGTTTTTTTCTGTCAATAAATAACAAAAACAAAAATTAATTCCGTTTTTAATATTATGATCTATTCATTTTTCCTGTAAATGTTTTGATGACATCGTGCGAGCGGCACTAAAATAATTACAACATTACCCGTATTTTCTTGCTTAAATGATTCTAATTTCTAATTTCATATTCCTTATTTTTTAATTGAATAACATTTTATTAATAAAGTAGTTTTCAATAGGTAAAAAAACCGGAAAAATTGTTTTGTTTCGACGCATGCGCTTACTTCATTTCCGGTACGACAAGACCGCACTCGTACCAAAGTGTACTAAACTCAGATTGTAAATATAATTTCAAAAGCAATGAGTGCCGCAAAAAAGGTATTACTAACAAATTCAGAACGTGCTTTTGTACTCGAGGCGACTTGCAAAAGAAAGGTAAATTTAACATTAGATCACTAAATAAACAAACAAATAACAACATTTTATTTTTATAGAGAGTTGATGGACGAAATATAAATGACTACCGACACACTGAGATCATTTTCGGGGCTGACAGAGGATGGTGTCAAGTCCACCTGGGAAAAACAATGTAAACAAATCAATAACAAAGGATGAAAAGCAATTTTAAAACCATTTCTACTATTTCTAGTGTCACTGCGCATGTGTCTGCCGAAATCACAGCACCAAAACCAGCACGACCAGTCGAAGGTCTTTTTTACTTAAATCTCGATCTTTCACCAATGGCAGCGCCTAATTTCGAACCCGGAAGGTTATCATTCTACGGTGTCGAATTGAACCGGCTATTAGAGAAATGTTTACAAGATTCGCGTTGTTTGGATCTAGAGTCGCTTTGCATCGTAGCGGGAGAAAAAGTAAATATTACCTAAATCAAATTAAAAACTAAAACTCGAAATACTGTAAATTTCCTAATTCCAGGTGTGGTGCGTACGAGTTGAAGTACGTGTATTGAACCACGATGGAAGTATAATCGATTGTGCAACCATAGCAGCAATAACTGCGTTATCTCACTTTAAAAGACCAGATGTGACTGTTACGGCAGATGGAGTAGTTGAAGTACGAATAAACTCAATAACAAAATAGAAAAATAATGAAAATAATAAAATAACATCAACAGCATCCTATTGAGGAGAAAGAACCGGTTCCGTTAGGTGTTTACCACATGCCGCTTTGTACAACTTTAGCTTTCTTCTCAGAAGGGTATAAAAATTTCATTTTTTTGGATTTTCAAATTAATTTATTCATTTTTTTTTTAGTGATCACATATTGGTCGATCCTACCGAATTGGAGGAACAAGTAATGGAAGCCAAAATGGTCGTGGCCATGAATGCTCGTAGGGATTTCTGCACATTGCAGTTTAACGGTGGCAAAATGTTACTCATCAAAGATCAAGTGTTCCGATGTCGAGCAATTGCATTCAAACGGGTCGCCGATTTGACGGCAATGATTAAGAAAGTGCTGAGTGAGGATGCTGATAAAAGGTATAAAAATCAATTATATTAATAAGTTATATTGATCTTATTTCTTCTAGATTACGTGGAGAAGCGAAAGGTTTTGGTTATTCGATCGAAACGGACAAATTACTCCGAAATAAATTAAATTCCTACAATTCAACCGTCAACGTGAATCAAAGCGAAGACATCGAAATGTCCGAAACCGACGAATTATCGAGTGGCGAAGAAGTCACAAAACTAGTTAAAAAAAAAAAAAAAAAAAAATCATTTGAATAGACAAATAACTTACGAAATTCATTTCAGGGACCTGGTACGGAGATTACCAATGTGGCCAAATGGGATTTACCGGAACTTCCGGCCACTACCAAACCTAAACAAACTCCAAACAAAACATCAACTAAACTTAAACCGTCAAAACGGAAAATGGACATCGACGACAGCAGCGAAGACGAAGTGATGATCCTCGAACCTGACACACTATAAAAAAATTTTTTTTAAAAAAAAGAAGAAAAAAAATGTAAAAAAGAAATGAATTTATTACATAAATTGAATTACAACCATCAAACTAGAGGCTGTTTATTGAATCAGTCAATTGAAAAAGGGCTTGAATCAGTTTACAAATACATGTGTTAAACATCTCAAAGTGTTAAAATAATTTTTTTATTCAATTTTTAAATTTTTCTTTTTTTTTTTTTTTTTTTTTAAATAACACTGAAAATTGGTCAGAAAAATGTTTTTATTTCAAAAATGACAATCCAGCCACGAATATAAAATCTGCCACCAAATCGTCCGAGGTGCCTGCAAACTAAACTGACTGACATATATTTTGAACGTCTGAAAAAATCTAAATAAATTCCCTTTCCGAATAAATTCGGCAGGAATATAACACCATTTAGACAAGGTTTAGACACGAGGTTTATTCATAAGCTAAGGGCAAGTTTCCAACCAATTTATTCGACACTAAATCAAATTCTATGTGGCAAATACAATTAACTGTGAAAATGGTTGTTGCGTACAGGGGTGAGATTTGATTTGACACAAACTGCCAAAAAAACTATCAATTTTTTTTAAAAAACATGGCATTTCCGTTTGCAAATGACAGTCAAAAAACAAAAAAAACCAAACAAACATAAAAAGCGAAAAATTATTCAAATATTTCATTTACACACTTTTAATTTTTTTTTAAAACTGTCATCCATCTTGACCAAATGAAATTTTCGTATAATAAACAAATGGATGATCGACCCACTAGTATAAACGTCATCCACATGCCCCACAGGTGCGTCAAAATAAACAAAAACAACAAAAAAAACCAATTACCTTTTATATTTACATTTTCGGCAGTCTAGTTTGGCCGGGTTTCTAATGCGGCGAGTTATGTAATATTTTCTTTTTTGTAAATTACAAAATACAAATATGGTAGATTATAAACGCTTGTAGGCCCCTCTACCTTTAGAATTATTATTATTATTCCAGTTTTTTTTAGTGTTTTTTTCTGTTTTAAATTCTTCTAAGTACAAAAAAATTTGTCGCCGAATAGTTTCCTCGACTTCACTCGTCGTCATCATCGTCGTCCTCAGGGGACTCTTCAGCCTCCTCGTTCTCCTCGACCTCTTCAGCTTCTTCGGACTCATCGTCATCGTCGGACTCACCTTTCTTTTTGGCCGCAGCCTTTTCTTTCGTCGGTGAAGGTGAAGCTTTAGCCTTTTTGCCTTTGTACGCCTCGATTTCCTAAAAAATTTCCCGTTTAATCATTAGAAAAAATTGATAAAAAAATAATCGAATCATTTACCTTGTCGTAACGAGCTTTGTCCTTAGCGGCCATCTTCTCGTATTTACTCTTCAGTTCCTCGCCCACTTCGTTCCATCGCTTGCCCAATTCTTTGGCGATCTCGCCAACGGTCAAATCGGTGTTTGTTTCCTTAACTTTCGGCCGTTCTTCTTGACAGAACCAGAAAAATGCTGACCTGAATAATAATTTCAAAAATTAAATCCAGAAATTAATTTTTTTTTTTTAAAAAAAATAATCCGATTTAGATGACTTACAGTGATCTTTTGGGAGCATTGGGATCCTTGCTGCGTTTACGCTTCTTGCCCTTCCCCTTTTCACCCTTTGGTGGTTTGTAATTGGCCATTTCTTGTTCGTATCGCTTTTTGTCTTTCTCAGCCATATCGTGAAAACGTTTCTTTTCTTTGTCACTCATGGTCTAAAATTTAAAAATTAATTTTTAAATTAATTTCAAATTAATTAATTATTCATATTTTTCATTTACCTTCCATCTCTCGGCGCATTTCTTCGAGAACTCTGAAAAAACAACAGACTCGTTCGGGTGTTTCTTTTTGTGTTCTTCTCTACAAGTCTGCACAAAAAATGCATATGCAGACATCCGCCCGCGTGGCTTTGAATCTTTCTTGCCCATCTCTGGAATTAACTTGTCAGATGATAAAAATTAATCTAAAAAAAAAAATAAATAAATAAAAAAAAGAATATATAAAATAAATAAATAAATAAATAAATAAATTAGTTTATTTGTATTTTTAAATTTTAAATTTATAAAAAATAATTAATTCTAATTTATTTTATATTTTTTTTTAAATTCAATTTAAAAAAAATAATTAAACAAAAATTAGCTGAATGGAAGCTCAAAAATTAATCTGAAAGCTAAGTCCATTGGCTTCCATTTACAAAAATCCTTGGTTTGACCTCTATCCAAACCGCCATACTGAATAAGAAAATCGAGAAATTTATTTCAGCCATTTTTAAAGTAAAAGCGAGCGAAATTAACCGCTATCAATCGCATATTGAACCGTATTGCACACACATCAAGCGGCTATACGCTCAGCATACGAGTCCATATACACGGCCATTACAGTCGACAGCGCCTACTTGTACGTGCATTTTCGTTGCGAAAAACAAGATCGTCAAGAATTTCTCAACGACGCCAATTTGCCGTCTGATGAATGAAACCCCCTCTTAAAAGCCTAAACCTAACTCATTCTAGTCGCATACTCGACTATCATCCTCAAAACGCAGAGATCCAAGTTATTCCAAGCCTACTATGCACTTTGTATGGCTAGAAAGGCCTATACGTTAGAATGCAATGGTAAATCTCAATAGCCACAGCCATAGCTGACGCCATAGGGTTTGAATGCAACAAAGGAGACCCATTTTCAAACCCGTCGATCTACTCGATACAAAGAGCGAAAAATTGCGATTTAACTGCGAAAAAATAGATTTCGACGAGAACTATTTTTCTGCGACGGTTTTTGAGCAAATCAATCGTTATTTCGAGCTGCGCGATTAAAAATCATGAAGACGGAACGGCTCCCATTAAAAATCTATGGCTGCCATTTCTTTGTAACGGCCTATACGGCCGAGACCACTACTCACACAACATACGCTACAACTATTTTGACACAAAACCAACCGATTTTCGAAAATAGACAAACTGTTTTTTAGAATCTGATCGACGATTGGGAATATTTTTTTCGAAATCGGAAGTGTAGTTAGGGAGAAATTCAAAATTTAACTTACCTATCTACTGCGTGTTGAAGATAGAAGAACGAAGGATAGGGGTTCACAGCATATAATACAAGCGGGGACGCGCGGGGCAACGGGGAAAAGCGAGCAGCACTGTTCGATGCCACATAAGGAATTCGCCTTTCCCATTGGCTAATTTCAGATTAAGCGCAAAAATTAACCAATACAAATTGACGTCATGTGTAATAGGTATGAGTAAAACGAAACAGAACAGCCAATCGAGTGGTGACGTCGTGATCACATGGTCATAGCGCGGGAAAGTATGGCGGGTGTAATGTTCGCTTTAACTTTATTTAATTTATGTTTCGATTCCTATTAAGAGCAAATTTTCAAACTTGAAATCGAGCAAACTGAAAAATCTTAATTATTCAACACTATATGGCCGTAGATAGAATGATAAAAACATTTGATTTTAAAGGATTTCTAAACTTTTTAAGCCTTGCGCTATATTATGCTACATCGCTTCAACCAATCACGGCTTCCCGACCTCTGACATGAGACACTCATCTGACAAGCGGCCATTCCGCGATGCGAGTCTCGCGCGAACAAACTATGATCAGCGTCAGCAGTGAACACATTCGGCAATATTTTAGCCACTGATCTCGATCTAAAACACACGATTTTACAATCAACTCCAGGTAAACGTCTCCACGTAATTCCGTAGTCCGTACATTTAACGGGAATTTCAATTCCCGCAGTCCGCACCGAACCGCGGCTTGTTTATCTTTATATGCGCGGCTTGTGTCATTATCTCCAATTCCAGTCTATTTATATCGAAAAATAGTTTTTTCTCTATGAAATTTTTGCAGGAAATATGAGCGTCAATGGTTTCACGACGGAGGAAGACAGTCGTGGGAGCCACGAGCAGATTTGCTGTTTGGTGGAGGAAAGAGAACGTTGTTCACGACTCGCTGGAAATGCCAGCTACAGCAAGCGAGTGCAGAAAACAGTTGCGCAGAGGAAACTCAAATTAAATATCGATCAAAATGTAAGTTCACAATGTAATTATGTAAATATTTCGTTTAACTTTCATCAGGTTTCGTGTTTCGTGCGTTTAGGCCCGACATATTTACATTTGCGATTATCACAAAAACCTCATTCAAAGTGTAAGGGCGAAACGTAAACGAAAAGATAGTGATGACGACACGGGATCCAACGATCAGGATGTGGACATACCCGAAGTAATTTATAGAAAAAATAAATAAATATTTTTTTATTTTTTTTATGTTTTTCTAGGTAGATTTATTTCAACTACAGGTGAATACATTGAGACGTTATAAACGATTTTACAAAGTGCAAACACGACCCGGTCTTAATAAAGCACAACTCGCTGACGTAATTTGCATTTTTTTTTGTTGTTTTATCTTCAGACTGTAATTTTTTTTTTTTTTAAAAAAAAAAAAACTATTTCAGACGTTAATGCGGCATTTTAAATCCATTCCTGTAGAAGAGAACAAAGCTCTTTCGTATTTTATTTACATGGTCAAAAACAACAAGAGCAAATTTGATCAGAAGAATGACTTCCCAGCTAGTTAAAAACAGTTACAAACAGTCATTTGTATAAAAATCCATTATAAAACTGCTGAATCTTGATCTCCCATGTACATTTAAAATGCAAATACTTTCTATTAAAAAAAAAAAATCATGACAAAAAAATTGTACTTACCAAGTAATGCCTTGCTAATAACTTTAATCATGCGCATAATTAAAAGCTGCTTCAGAAAATAATAATAATAAAAAAAAAAATATTTTTGTGTTTAATTACCTTTTTTTTATTGTCTTTTTGTATTGGTAACCAATACACTAATTTCAATGACTTAAAAACTCCCATTCTTTGACAATAAAGAATGAATTCCTAACACATTATTGCTGAAACTATTTGAAGTTTGTAAAGGAGGAAAGAATTAAATTTAATTATTATTTTATACTAATAAATAAAATAAGATTTAAAAAATGATGTACATTATCGTATACACGAGTCTAATGCTAAAGTCTAAATTTTAACGATATTATTAGAAAATAGCTTTGCATTCATTTTTTTTTAAAATTTTTTTTTTATAACATGTTGATAATAATTATATGCAGATATATATTATGTGTTATGTCGATGCAATATAAGGCGTGAAGATGTTGCCAACAACAGCAAAGATTTTTTTTTTTGAAAAAACTACTAAAATACTCAATTCTCGCTATGCGAACCAGCAAACACCTCCCTTTCAAGCTCGGCATCATCAAAAATGTCTAAAGATGACCTAATTGTACTCCTATCGCGTCGTTTGTACAGATCGGACAACCGTTGCCAATATTCCAAGTTACCTTGCACCGCGTCAACGGTCACATGCGCAGCGGGAAACACTTTGGCTAAAATTCTTTCAAAAAAAAAATAAATAAATAAATAAATAAATTTTTCAATTTATAATTTATAATCTTCGTCTTACTGATAAACGGGTAATGCAATGTGAGAAATGAAACTTATTTGCAGCTCGGGGATCGACGCTTTTTCCCGATCCATCATCTGACTCGGTTTATGACCCATGGCCTTTTCCAAGTCCCCTTGCGAAAAAAACTCTCTGTACACAAGTTCCTGTCACCAACAGCCATTTATTATTACAAATGATGATTACTTTGGACTGTTACTTACCGCAATTTTCTTGGCGGATCGAAAATCTTTCGTTTGATCCGACAAATCGCTCGCAGTCACCAGTAAACACATCAATAAATTGTGATGTTTAATATTTTCACCTTCAAAACCAGCTGAAATGATGTAAACATTTTTTTAAAAAAAAATCTTCTAACCGAAATATTCTCTAAATAATTACAATCAGCCATTTCTCTAAGTTCGTTTAGGGCTCGTAAATGATGCGCCAAATCTGTAGCCAGTATCAGATCACGGATTAGATCCAAGATCTTCGTATACTCCTTTTAAAATAATAATTTACTTCTGTGATTAATTACATTTCATGATGCAAACTTACTTTTCTGGACAAATTTTCGAAAACATTACAACCTTCTGTATTTAATATGCACATAGCTTGAGCAAAGTGATGTCTCTAGAAGAGTAATCAGATAAAAATTTAAAAACCAAAACTAAAATCAACAAAATAATCAATTTACCTCCATCACAGAACCTTCGGAGCTGTAAAGTGCAGCTAAAACCGATTTCTAAACAAAATTAATTAATAAAACTTTTTTTAAAAAAAAAAATAAAATAAAATAAAATAAAATTATACTGATTCCACTTGGAAAGAACTCGTAGTTCCTCTATGATCCAAATCGTGGCATAAACAAGCGATAAACAACGCCAGACACTCCAAAGATCTGCAAAAAATTAACCAAATTCACAACATAAACAAACAAAAACACCGAAGTAAACATAAACTCACGTCAAATGTCCTTTCTGAATCAACTCGAAGTTCTTGATCGTCAGGTAGCTGAAGTGAGCCACTGAGAACGCATGGAGCCAGTTGTGGTAAGGCGGATCCCGGTATCCCTTCTTCACCATCAGCACAAACCTGTAAACAAACAACTTTCAGATGTTCATGTCCAAACGCTCAGCTACCACTTCACACACCTAATTGCATGATAACCTGGCAAAAGTGTCGTGTCGAATCCTCCACCGAGTGAGAAATCCCAGTTCTTCAGCCATGCTGATCACCACCTGTTGGCAAGCAGTCAAGTTACTCTCCAGTCCCGCTTCATCTACAGCGGCTTCCATATACCAACGGCGTGTCACGATCCACAACCTTCCGCGGGAAGAAAGAAAACTGGCACAATTCAGAATCGAAATCGCTCGGCGACGGAATCCTCGACTTTGCCAAAGATTTTACTTCTTCTGGTGAAACCTACGAACAAATCCAAATTTCAAACATCAAATATACTATTTTCTTCCTTCTAATTCGTCAATTTAATCAACCTGCATGTGGTACATCATCAACTCGTTGGACAATTTGCTTCTGTTATGTGCATCACGAACTTTCTTCCACATAAGAGACTGAAAAAAAACAACATCGTAATTAATTTCGATTTTTTTTCGATTAATTTCGATTATCCGCACATGCATTATACTGATGCCACAGTAGACTGAAAATGCCATGGCAATTTCCTCATCAAAAGTTGTAAAAGATAAGCCATTGACTTTGTTGCACAACTCGGCAATCCCGATAACACCTGCAAAGAGAGATAATTGTGGCAGAAGTGTAAACCAATACCCTGCAGTGCCGAGTGAAATTACAGTTCTCTCCTCGAATGGGAAAACATAAAATATTTCTATTTTGAAAACAAAAAAACAAAAAAAAAAAAAAATTAATTAGACAATTAAGCAACAGCTGCAACACATTTAACTACTCGTTTACCTTGTTCTAAAACCGGTGGTTTTATCCATTTCCCTGTAAAATAAAGGATGTGAATACGCGTCATGAATGTTGAGCAATTCACCAGTCATTGCAACGTGACCCGCAATACCCTGGCCAACAGGCATGCGCATTTCAACAGTTCCATTTCCATTCTGTTTAGGGGAAAAAAATAAAATGGGAAAAATTCAAATTTTTTTAAACGTAATTAGCACAATCATGACACCTTTATTTACCTCGTGGCCCTGAGCCTGTTCAGGCACTTGGCCATCAAATACTTTTGCCACAAGCTCGTGATGTTCTTCGTCCAATAGAAATAACGAACATCTAATTAAAAAAAAAAAAAATTTATATTCATATTTTAATGTACGAAAAAAAAATAATAATAAATAAAAAATACCTTTCTGCTTTTGTTAAATGTCTAGCTTCAGCCATAATTTCTTGTAACAATACTGTCACATCGTCTACAATTTTTAATAATAATAATAATAATAATAATAATAATAATAATAAAAAAAATTAAATTTCATAAAAATAAAAATAAAAATTTTCATTTTTATACCTAAATGCCTGAATAAATTTTTCGCAACTGTCAAAAGCGACTGAAATATACAATTTTCAATCAAAACTTCCGGAAGTGGACAAATATATATAATAATGCACCTGACACTGAATTTTAAGCCGCCGTTCCTCTTCAAATGCTAATGTGTTTATCAAAATACTTCGAGTGTAACGAAAACATTCGACAATAACACTGACATCAGTTTCGCTAAACCTAAGATATATAAAAAAAAATATTTTATAAATTTTTATAAAAAAAAAAAAAAATAAAAAAAAATTCCAAACCGTTTATGTTGTTTTTTATTAAATGCACACGCTACTATGACTGTTCGCTCGGGTGCATTGGGGCCCAAAACGGAAACCGCCAAAAGATTCTTGATACGAAGTCCACCTAATTTATCGCTTAACGTCACCAACTGATTCTATAAACAATAATAAAAAAAAAAAAAAAAAAAAAAAAAAAAAAAAAACTAACATTAATATTCATCATTTAATCATCAATTAATACAAGAAAAATGATTTCATGATGCACTTGATTTATTAAGGCCCGGATCAATTCCATTTACATTAGTATCAATCCTAATACTTTATTAATGCAACTTGTTTCCATGACTACAAGAAACTGAGGGGTGTGACGTCAATATGTTGCGTAAAAAATGTTTACTTACGAACAGGTGGAGCAGGGAACTGATTATGAGTGCAACATTAATCGTTAACCATGGAAACCGAATGACCATCAAAGCGTTTTAAAAATAATAAAACTTCTTCTTGGTTCTCGGTTCTCGATTCTCGGTTCTCACCTGTGTGAAATTAGTTTCGGTCATGTAGTTATTTGCTTTCAACGTCAGCAGCTCTCTCAAGCATGTGCTTTCGGTCTATCGTAGAAAATAAAAGAAGATAAGTGCTTTCTGCAAATAAGATTGTTTATCTTCTGCTTTTCGAAGACGGAAGAAGAAGATGAATTTAAAGCTGGGTGGATAAAAAGGTTTCAGAATTGAATTAATTTAGGTAAATGTTAAAATTTATTTCTTTTTTCAATTATTCCAATTTTCTATGCAATTTTTAGCTACAAAATTCCAATTTTTATCTAAAAAAAAAAAAAAAAATCAATTTTACTTTCGAAATGCAAATTTCCTCTAAAAATTCACTTTTTAAATAAAAAAAAAAAAAAAATAAGGAATTTGTTTTTAAATTTATTTTTACTAACTCGAATTTAAGGCAATTATCATTTGGCAAATTTGCATAACTTAAAAAAAAAAAAAAAAAAAAAAAAATTCTTATTTTACTCAATTTAAAATTTAAAATCAAATACTAAAATCCAATTAACAAGAAAACCTTTTCTTAATTGGCCTAAAGCTTTCAAAGCAACTTACTGTGAATTTAATTTCATCCTTAAGTCTGCGAGTTCCAATTACCTGTAAACAAAATTAATCTTCATCTTTCAAATGACAATTTCCCCTTCCCCTTCCCCCCCCTCCAACCATCAACAAAATAAGAAAAATATACCTGACACGAAAAAACCCATCATCATCCGACACCAAAAGCAAACAACAAACAACCGCCGAAGTTCCTGCCTCCAACTTAAAAAAAAAA
>JH431826.1:151396-173925 GCA_000239455.1 Strigamia maritima
AAAAAAAAANAAAAAAAAATAAAATCAAAAAGTAAATAAATAAAACTCACATATCGATTAATCTTAACCTGAAGTAAATCAGCACTTCGGTCATGAAGGGATTCTAATAAACATCAATAAACTTCTTAATTAAATTTCTAATATAAACCAAAAAAAAAAAAAAAAAATTACTTTTCTCACCGCAAAGTCTCATTAAAGGTACCGATGTAGCGACGGCAGCTGCGGCATACGAAGCCAGCGATCTGGGACTCGTTTGTCGAATATCAGGACGGGCGCAGGAAAGCCGAGACGGAGACGATCGCGAGCGCTCACTTTGCGAGTTTTCATCCATGCTCCGAACAGGAAGATATCGCCAAATAAAAAAACGGCTGAAAACATGTTCCCAGTTATAAAATAAAATTACAAAAAAAAAAAATCAACAACAACAAATTAGCATGAACGTTATTCACGTCACTCGAGATGATGTGATAAACGGAAACGATTTACTAGTAAGAGATTTCCACGACAAATGACACGAACGGAACAAGCGCGTGCACGTAACATTTGGTTGTCATGGCGACCAAGTGCTGACACTTGGAAATGTTAATTCCGCTTTTTAAACATTCCTGTGGTTAAACTTGAGACGACTATTTCTTTTTTTAGAGTTGTAAAGAAATAGTTGTAAAATGCAAACGTCAAAAATTAGCAAACAGAATCGATTTCCGGTTTCAACTAGAGTTGTGTGTACACTGAACAAATAAAAATACTAAAACCAGACGTGTTTTAAATGTCACTCGATTTAACCTTAAAATCCTGTGAATATTCAAAAGTTCTAATCCGATCGATTAAATTGTTTCCAGGCTGAATTAAGTCTATCTA
This sequence comes from Strigamia maritima, assembly GCA_000239455.1. NCBI lineage: Eukaryota > Metazoa > Arthropoda > Chilopoda > Geophilomorpha > Linotaeniidae > Strigamia > Strigamia maritima. Next base: position 152,255 of record JH431826.1, read on the forward strand.
ATTTAAATTTTAAATTATCGTGAGGTGGCGCGTGCAGTTTACATTTTATTTGTTGTTTTTTTTTTTTTTTTTTGTTTTTTTTTTTTAATTAATTTTTTTTTAAATAAAAAAAATTAAAAAAAAAAAATCAAATTTTTTATGTAAATTTAATTTATCCAATTCGGATTCTCCACTTGCTGTTGTCGACGTCGAATGAATTTTTTATCGCATCGATATCTCGATTCAAAATGGCCGCGCGCGTAATAAAAACAAATAACATTTGAAATTTCATTTCCTTTTGTTTTTTGTTTTGTGTTTTGTATTGTTTTAAATAAATAAGAATAAAAATAAAAATTGAATTTTGTTTTTAGCTTTAAAAAATATCGATTTGATCATTTGATATCGGATGAAGCCGAGGATAAAGAAGTTTCATTACAGCACTATAGCTGAGCTGACTGAAATGTCAAATGCAGAGTAAAACCGTTAAATATATGCAATAATTTGTCCAAATACCTCAATCACTCAATTTCAAGTATAATTTTATACATTTATTTATCTTTAGCATCCTTTTCTTGTTTTTCTTTTCAATCCCCGTTCCCAGGTCGTTACGGACCGCTGCAAAATAAACTCAGCCCCTGTCTAGGTTGCCATGACAACCAGTATTTCAGATAAATATTTCATAAACTTATCGATACGTCTTTTTTTTCTCCTTTTTTTCTTCTTACCATTACCCTATTTCGCGTATTCAGAGAACTCGTCAAATGAATTTCTTTTACAAAAATTCAATCAAAAGTGATGCAACTTGCATTGAATTCGCTCGAATTCGCTCGAATCCCAAGACCCAATTCTCAATTCTCAAATTTCATTTTATTGCGCCATTGTTGCGCATTCCTACTTCACTTTAACCTTGTATCGGATATTGATTACGTCTGGCAATGATCACTTTTCTTGATCTCTTTGCTCAGTTCCAATCGGCCATTATCACAATTTACAACATAAAAAGAAGATTCATTGTTATTTATTACTGCCACAATTCGTACCACAATGTGCAATTTCAACCCGTTAAACAAAGCCACGCGCATGACTGATGGGTAGGACCTCTATGAAATCTAACTGACAAATGCTGGCTGTCATTTTACCCCAAACTCGAGAGACAAATTGCACAACACTTCGACACTTTAAAATGAAGCGAATATGACACCGTTTATTACTCTAACTATGTGATTTCTATTCACTACACCTGATTGGTTGACAATTCGCTTCCCAATCAGAGATTAGAAAATGAAAATTAGATACAAAATGAGTTTACAAATGGCTGACGCCTCTCTTAACTAATTTTTGAGTAAAATTCCAATCCCATAATGCACCGTAGCAACTAATGACTACATTTGTGAACCTTAACCCAACCTAATCCCATTTATCAGCCATAATCTAAACCAAATTTTTTAAAAAAAAAAAAATACGAAAATAAAGTAAACATAAACAAAATGCAACAAGTTTTTAGTTTTTACTACTTTTTCCCATATTTTTTAGTAGTTTTTCGAAAAATATTAAATATCCCAGTTTTTATCACAACCTGATCGAGATCTCATCCAAACATGACATCAATAACCAATTTATCTCTTTAGCTTAGTCTAATTTCAGTTACCTCGTGATATAGCGATCGCACGTCAGGTCGCCCTGCGAATTTTCATCGGTCGCTCGACGGACTCGACTCGACTCGACTCCGCGGCGAATGGCGCAGTTTATTCCACCTCCAATTCGGGGAGGTCCTTAATGGAATCTTTTTGCTTGTAAACGATCAATCTAGCAAACAAAAAAAAAAAAAAAAAAAAAATAAGACGTTAAAAAATATTTTCATTTAATTATGTTTGGATAAAAGCTGACAAAGTTATCAACGTAAAACGTGACGTAATAAAATAAATATTAATTAGCTCCGAATTAAAAGTAGTAGTAAAACGAGGCCATAAAAATGGTCGTTTATGCAATGTACAACGCTTTTATTCAACTTTTATTCCACTTTTTGTGTTTAACAACAATTTAAAGTTAAATTTCTTGGAATTTCATCATCGATTTTAATTTTCTTTTTTTTTTTTTTTCTTTTCTTTTTTTTTTTTATTTCCGTAAAACGACATTTACTTTTTATGTCTTGTAAAACATAAATTCATAACATCATCAATCATAAAATATTCCAAACGTGAATTTATATTGACAAATTAAATTTTACGATTTTTCAAATTTTTTTTTATTTTTTAAAAAAAAAGTGTCCTTGATTTAAACATATTCTTAACTTATGGAACCCCACAAATGACTCGAGTAAACAAGTAATGAAATTAAAAGAAACGTACCTAATTATCAATCGATTCGATTAGAAAGCGTGAGAAGCGTCGTTCATTTATAGTGCCGCAATAACGTAGATAAGCGAAATGAAGCGATGCCAATTTTGTGCCCGCATAGACTTGCGCTGTGCTGCTCGCTTAATTCTGAGGCATAAAGTAATTTGCTTGCAGAGGACAGTGGAATTGCCACTTCAGTTTGATACCTTCTATTTCCGTTTTATTGGAGGGCGGGAAAGCACCCAGTGCCCTTAAATTCGTCAGCACCATCTTGTAGAAATGAATTACGGTAGGTAGTTATTTTATTTTCTTCATGCTGCCTACGCCCTCGAGTGGTGGAACTTGTAATGTGTTTTAAACATTATAATCTTCACAACTTCCTGAAAAATTATTGCAAATTAAAAGTTTTAATTGTTTTGTTTTGTTTTTCTATTTTTTGTTTAAATGATTTGTTAAATAAAAATAAAAATTGTATTTTTACTCAGAAAAAAAAAAAACAAAAAAAAAATAAGCAACTAACAAACTTAATTCGCGGAATGCCAACATTGGAATTACTTAGAATTGCACTGAAGCCTGAAAACTTATAAAAGTAAATAGTTTAATAGACTAAAAAATATTTTTATTTTTATAAACTTATTTTTGAGTTTTGAATAAATTAAGAAATAGTTTTTTTAAAAAATAAGTTAATTTGAGAGTTTATATCGTTAATTTATCGCTTTTTTTGCTGGGTGTGTAATAGGAAAACCGCCGAAGAGCAAACTATCGATTTCATGGTTGTTTTATTTTTAGTTTTCTGAGCATTGATCGGTTACCAAGTTCCTCTACTGGAATCCTTAAGCGCTCCTAGATGTTGTTTGATAGCTGCACTTCTTCCCAACAACTATAAATAATAATACCTCACATAATTCTTACAAAAATTTATAGTCAAAAAAACACATTTTTTTAAGCAAATCGTATACATATTTTAAAAAATATTTATCATATACTATTTCTATACAAAAAAAAAAATCTATTCAGTATTTAAAGGCTTTATGACTATTTTCAACTCGTTATCTTCCGTTTTATCTCCCTGAAATAAAAAAAAAAAAAAATAATAACTCCACTAAAAAAAACTAATAAATTTAAATTAACTCACCTGAGATACATCATTCAAAGACGAATAAAACCTACTAAACACAAACACAAAAACTTCATAAACCAAAACAAAACATCCCGCCGCAATCCCAAAATACAAATACATAGCACGTCCTCCAATAAACGCGTACATTTGTCCACTAATTAAATTCCCAAATCCTAAACCTAAAAAAAAAAAAAAATATAATTAACATCTCAAACAAAAATAAATAAAAAAAACTCACCAAATCCTTCATACACCCCTTGCTGAATTCCCTGCATCGTCGCAGTCATTCCAGACGGTGCATTTCCACTCGCAAACGACACAACAGCAGCGAAGAACAACCCGAACGTGATGCCATTGATCAACTCCAACGGGAGAATGAACCAGGGATTGACCAAGAAAGAATAACAAATATACCGAAACGCAAAACAACCTATACAAACAGGCATCGCCTGAATGTGTCCAATCTTTTTTAACAACTTATCCGCAAATATAAACATTGGAATTTCACCTAGAAAACACTGCACGCCCATAATGCACCCGAAAAGCAGCGCATCGCCGCCCAATTCATCAACATAAACCATCTGAAACGTCCACAAAGCACCGGTCATTAAACCCATCACGAAAACTGAGATTGTAAAAACTAGAAATAAAGGTTTGCAAATTGCACCTGACAGATTTTTCAACATGTGTTTTGGTTTCGGGAGCTCGCCGATCTTTAATTGGGTGCTCACACAAATGTCTGCCAAACAGATGGCTAGGAAAATATAAAAAACGGGACTGAGGCCGGTTTTCACCTGTCCGAAATTCGTTATCGTGTAGACGTAGCCGGCGACGATCGCCATCAAACCCCAGCCGATCGACCCCCATAACCTCGAAATTCCGTAATCTACATTTTCTTGAGTGGATAAATGGAATGCTATTGTGTCGGCCAATGCGATTGCGACACCGGTCGCCATTGCACTGATCAACATGCATGTGTAAAGCACTAAATAATGCATTTTGTTTTCATCTTCGCAGTTTTGATAGCAATTTATGGTTAAATCACACATGTCTGATGATTCTGAGTATATATTTGATAGATTTGTGCATCCATCGGGCTCGGTTTCGCTTATTAAAGTGTAAGATTCGTTGGAGGTTGAATTTAAGAAGCCGCAGAATATTCCGGTGGGTTTACATTGGATCGGATTAATCGGACATAGGAGACTTTCGGTGCGATTTGATGCGCTGCATGTGACGGTAGCGTTGAAATGTTGCGTGACTGGATTGAGATTAGGTACGAATGAAATTCCAAAATATGATATTGACATCAAGATGAGATTTCCCAGGAAAACTGATTTATGACGTCTAAGCCAATCGGCTAAGTTACCGCACAGTGGCTTAGCAATTATCGTCGATAATGGCATGATAAAGTAGATAATCGACATGGACGTTTTGCTCAGGCCGAGTTTCTGGACGTAAACGGGCAAAAAAGGCATCAGGCAACTAAGGGCTGGAATGAATAAGTGTCAAATGATTAATTTTGAATAAATTTGTTGATAATAAAGGATAATGGCAGCACTTACCGGCAAAGAAAAAGAAATAATGAGCCTTAATGACCAGTAGTCGCTTGTTAATCTGCAGTCTCATTTTCTTCTTGGATGACAAAAGTCAAAAAATAAAAATATCTTACAAGTTCGGTATCTTAAGGTTATCCTCTCTATGATCGAAGATTCAAAGTGTAACGGTTCTAGATGAAGTGAACACATGGTGCACATGAATAAAAAAAAAATTTTTTTACAGTAACGCCACCTAACGTTAGTTTCTTTAAGTATTAAGTGAATATGACTTGCATATCTAACACCTGTTTCGGATAATTATGTCACTCTCCACTATTAAACAAACAAAAAACACGTGTTAGATTGTTATGTATGAAGCAAGACACTTTTATTTCATTCAGTTTGCAAAACTGACAAGTAGAAAAAAATAAACGGCGCTAAGAAAAATGTGCAAATTTTAATAATTAATCATCATCTTTATTTGGATTATCTCTGGGTTTGGGTCCGCCAGCTGGTTTGGCCATAATTATCTGTTTAAGAAAAAACAACAATTTATACTCAACTGTTATACTCAACTGTTTAACTGTTAAATAAATAAACGAGAAATTTTTACCTGATCAACTTTCAAGATGGTGCAAGCCGCTGAGGTAGCGTATTTCATACCCCAATATTTTCCCAAATAAAGGTCATATATATCATCTTCCGTTACATCTTTAACCATAGTTGTTTCATTCTACAAAAAAAAACAAAAAAAAAAACAAAAAAAAGAAAAAAAAAAAAACAAACCAAAATTAGCATTTTTTTAAACAAATAAAAATGAATAAAAAAATACCCCAATATCGACACCATAATTTCCTTTGCCCTCATTATGCATCGCGTACAATTTCGATAACATTTCCGTTGTCTAAAACAAAATTAACAATTAGAAATTAATTTTATTTTCTCGAAATTGTCTCCAAAATTCCTTTCAAACCTTTAATCCGGCATTCTCAGCTAATGTTTTGGGTAACATCTCTAAAGCAGTAGCGAAGCTTTTAATCGCATATTGCTCTAATCCTGGACAAGTCTGTAAAAATATAATTCAAAATTTTAAAAAAATGTGCGAATATTTTAGAAAAATTTATAATACTTCTCCGAAAGTGCTGATTTGTTTCGCTAGTTCAATTTCAGTTGCACCAGCACCGGGAACAAGTCGACCATCCTATTAAGAACAAATAAATTTGTATTCACATTCGCAAAACTCAAAAAACAATAGTCACTTACTCTGTGCAAAACCTTAAAAGTATTAACTCCATCATTCACAGCCCTTTCGATATCATCCATTAGGTTATCAGTTGATCCGCGAATCACAACTGTAGAAATACGAGATTCGTCCTTATCTGGAATAGATTCAGATTCATGTATAAATAAACTATAAATTACAAACAATTATAACATTCACCTTGTTTAAAGACAACAATTGCTGTTTCTCCGACTTCATCGACGTAAACTTGATCGCAATAGCCCATCTCTTCCGGTGTAGGTGGCAACTGAAACAAACAAAAATACATTCGAACAAATTTACATAGAAGGTATTATAAATTTATGCATTACCAATTTAGGCAAAACAGTTGCGCCAACGGTTTTACACAAGCGACGCAAATCAAACTTGGACATCACGCGAACGGCCATTATTTTGTATTTATTCAAAAAATGCATCGCCATTTCTCCAAACTTTCCTCCAGATACGATGACTGTGCATCCAGATTCGGCAATTCCTTTAATTTGCTAAACAAAAAATTATTAAATTAATTTTAATTTTATCAATTTTTGTAATCAATAAAAATTACTTGTTCTAAGATATTCTCTTCGCCTTTACTGTAATTCAACAGTTCTTGCGCAGTGTGGATCAAGACGGTGCCCTTCGTTTCGGTTTGCAAACTATCCACAGCGCACGAATAAATTGCGACCTTAGCTTTCGAGACTTTCTGAAAGTCGCCTTCAACCTCTCTCTTGAATACCATCCCGGAAACAACTTCGCTTTTCAGGACTCCGGAACCCTAAATAACCATGAAATTTAAATTTTTAATCAAATTTATGCATTTCGATCGATTTTCTTACCAAAATCTTACAAACGCGAACATTATCCACATTAAAAACTCCTTCTTTCGGTAAAATTGAAACTAATATGAAAATAACATTAGAAAACAATTATTTACACAATCGATTCGAACTTCTTTTTCATACCACACGCATGTGTTATAAGTGGAGCTAAAAAGTCTTCAATTCCATATTGTTTGCTCATAACGGCAGCGTGAATTCCTTTGGAAACTTCACTCTCAACCATTCGCTTCACTTCGTAGCAAGTCAAAGCTGAAAATAAAAATGAATAATTTACTTAAAAATTCTAAATATGCAAATCAAACCAATTTCACTCACTAGGTAAAATCTCCAAAGCTTTCTTCAAAGCCAACTCGTAGCCATCAGCTACTTCACCAGGACTTAAACCCTAAAAATAACCAATTAAAATATAATTCGTCTATTACCGAGATCAAAATATGCGATGTACCATTCTAAGTAAATCCTCCGCTGTTTGCAACAAAGCACCAGCGAAAATTATAACGAAATTAGTTCCATCTCCAATTTCATGTTCCTGCATATTCGATCCAAATATGACCATTTTAGCTGCTGGATGAATAACCTATTTACAATTAAAAACAAATTGATAACTAATACAATTCAGATTAATTAATTATTCATCTTTACATCTAATTCTTTGATAATCGTCGCTGCATCATTCGTCACAAATAATTTCTCGATATGATTTATCACCATTTTGTTCATTCCTAATAAAGACATTTTAAAATTTTAATTTTTTTTACTTTAATTTATCCAAAATACCTCTCGGTCCATAGGCAGATCTCGTTGTTTGTGCCAATTCCTTGCAAGCTGTTATATTGCGATAAACGGCTTCGTCGAGACCCGAAAAGTGCTATAAGAAATAATTTTATTGTTTCATTTGGCTACTCCACATGTGTGTTCCCGTGTTAAACGTATAAAATCAACAATAAGGCGACTTAAAAGCACAAATAAACTCACTTTCGAGCCATCTTTCAACATCTGAGCAAACCCCGGAGCTTTAGGAACGTGTAAAGCCATTTTATCTTGAAATTATCGCGTACAATTACTCAGGTGGTCCAGAAGGCGTGCTTCGAAACAATTTAAAGTAATGGCTGCCACTTACTGTTGCGCCGTTAGCGGAAAAAGTCGAAACACCACTAACTTAATGCCCCCAAACGGCATTAATTGAAACTAAATTTTATCTGAAAATATGAATGTGATGAGAATCAGTTTTCTTTTTATTAATTCATCAATCAAACTGAACTGTTACGTTACGATTTACGACACTCATCATTTTTTTTTAGCAAATAGACAATCGTTTGACAAATCGAACACTTGATTTCTTTATTAACTGATATTTCGGATGTTACACTTGACATAAACCTAACTTTCATTTTCCTTAACATGGAAAATTTATTTTAAAAAAATTAAAAAAAATTAATTATCCGGTGGCAATGGCTTAATTGTCACTCCGCGACGAATCTGACCCCATCCAATCAACCTAATAAAAAATAAAAAATAATAAAACATTATAATCGACCATTCAAATTCAATTTGTCTATTTCATACCGCCAATGTTTCTCCACACGACGACTGAGCGCAATTTTTTCTCCGACTTCCGTGCAGACAGGACTCGTTAAACTAATTTTAGCCAAATCAGCTTTAACGGCCAACACTCGTCCTCCAGTGGACAAAGACCCGATATTGACCATGAGCACTTCGTTTTTCGTTAACTTCTGCACCTTAGCGCCCTTTTTATCTCCTTCGGTACGAACGCCTAACAATCGTCGTAATAAGAAATACGAGATTTCCAATTCGGTGAAAATCTCTGGTAAGGCACCGACAGAACCCAAAACCTGGCCGACCAATCGATCAGCTCTGCACAATGTTGGATCAATTTTAGTCCCAACGCCTAAAGATTCAAACCAATTAATAAATAAAAACATTTATTTTACATTTTAATTTTACCTATTAGTCCGCCAGGAACAGCAAACTGAAGGTCGTTCTGCTCAGCAAAGAGCGAGACGATCCGCGAGAAGATTGGTTTGCACGTTAATTTACCGTCTTGATCTTTAGAAACGATTCCCGGTCGAACCTCAATTTCCTGACCAACCTGTGCAAATTATTTGAAAAAGTAGTTTGAATTAACAAGTTTTAATTTGAATTGAGCACAAAACTTACTTTTAGTACTCCTTGAAGTATACTTCCTCCTGCTACACCGCCTTTTAAGTCTTCTACCTCGCAACCGGGTTTGTTAACATCGAACGAACGAATAACTGAAATAAATTTTATTTTTATTTCGTTAAAACTTGATTTAATACTTTTTTTATAATTAATACCAATCAATCGTGGCTGTGAAGTGAAATCCCTAACTGGAATGGGGATTTTCTTAACGATGTATTCGCAAATGACTTCAATGTTGTACTTAAGTTGAGCAGAGATAGGAATGACAGGAGCGCCTTCTGCCACAGTACCTAAAAAAAACGACATAAATGATTATATCAAAAACGGGAAACAAATAATAAAAAATTTCGCACCCACTGACTCGTGCGATTAAAACTCACCTTGAACAAATTTCAAAATTTGTTCATATTGTTCTTTCGCTTGACTCTCCTTCACTAAATCAATTTTATTTTGAAGAATGAGAATATGCTTTAACTTCATGATCTCAATAGCTGCTAAATGTTCGGAAGTTTGCGGTTGAGGACACGATTCATTCCCAGCTAAAAAAAAGAAAAAAGGAAAAAAAAAAAAATACAAAAACCCATGAATAAATTAACCAAATATAAATTTTCTTTATTTACCTATTAATAAGAGAGCAGCATCCATAACGGCGGCTCCGTTCAACATGGTTGCCATAAGAATGTCGTGACCGGGACAATCAACAAAAGAAACATGACTGCAAAACAAATTAAGAAATTAAGAAACAAACAAAAACAAACAAAAATCCTTTAGTCAAACCGATGAAGTCTAAATTTCCCCGGACAATTTACTCGATCGCACGGAAAAACATCTTCTTTACTACTGCCAGCCGACCGATAACAACCCGGTCTTAGACATCCTTCGTAATCACATTTGTAAATCTGAAAAATCAAATCAAATTAGCACTAAATAAACATTTGTAAACACAAACGAACCTTAGCATTGGCGTAACCCAACTTAATTGTAATATTTCTTTCTAATTCATTCTTGAACCTGACTGTCTACAGCATAAATAAATAAATTAATAAATTAATCAATTAATTACTTAAATGCAAATTAATTAGTATAATCAACCTGCACTCCCGAAACCGCTTTAACTACAGTGGATTTTCCATGAGCCACATGTCCAATTGTACCTAAAAAAAAAATAAAAAAAAACCGATCAAAATTTGCATCTGAAATTCATTAATTTCCATATTTACCAATATTGATCGTTGCTTGACGACTTATAACTTCGGGTGACAATGGATGTAACTCTATGATAACCTACAATAGTAAAAAAAATTATTAAATATATGTAAAATAGGAAAAACCACGACAGGTCATCGACGTCCAGATGGACAAACTTTTTCACTTAATTTAATTGAAAAGGGACAATAAATCGGCGGCCATTACAAAAAAAAATTATGACGTTTAAAACTATCTGAATCGGTAAAAACTTACTAGTGTAGTGAGGTCCTGTTTGGCTAAATGCGGCTGTCCAATTTGCGTACCGGTGGTGCCCGTTTCGACCGCCATTTTCGTCTTCGATTGACCACACTACTTCCGTGAATGATGCAATGACAGGAAGCCCTGGCGGTGAAAAGTTAAACTTTTTGATATGATCGCGAGAGCTAGATCCAGAACCCCATGACTGAATGCAATTTTATCAGTACTAAAAGTAACAGAATTAGTTGCAATTTGTTGATAAATATGCACTGAAAACTGAAGAAAATGTGATTTTGGCTCGCGAGTGTGCAACTGCAGTTTCTGTGTTTAAAATATAAATGATTTATCGACATAAGTATGCATTTACCTGGTTTAAATCTGATTTATTTTGTTTACATTTGTTTTATCTTTGCAGAAAATTATAAATAGATGTTGTCTTTAGGCATATTTGTGGTTATCGGAGGAGTCTGGGCCGTTATTTATTTTTTTGATTGTTTTTTAAGAGTAAGTTTTTAATTTTTAATTTTTATTTTTTTTTTATGCTTTTTCAATAATTTTTGTTTTTGTTTACAGAGTTGTCACAATTATCCATACATTTGGTTGCAAAATCGATTGGGAACATCAATTTCTTTCGGTTATGCTCGATGGTACACAACTAGTCTGAACAGAATATTCCAAAGGACCGGCACATGGAAACCCAAACTATTGCAAAAATGGTTTGGATTGGGAGCAGTTTGTGCTCTAATTTTAGTACTTCCTGCCATCTTTTTATTGGCAATGACAGCTGTAAAATCCTTCAGGAGCAACACGACAGCGGCTGACCAAGTTTTAGCCCCTGCAGTAAGCAGACATCTTACAAAACTCTTATGTAATAATAACTAAACTATTTTTTATCATTAGTTTCCAGGTGTAAATTTACCTTTCAACGAGATTATTTATTATTTAATCACCTTACTGTTATGTAGCATAATCCACGAATTTGGTCACGCAGTAGCCGCAATTCGGTAACAAATTTTGATTCAATTTGAATTAAAATTTGAATTAATTTTTAATTTTTCTTCAGGGAAGACGTCCGGGTCATGGGTTCCGGTCTCATGTTATTGGGCATTATACCAGCAGCATTTGTTGATCTACCAACAGATCACCTCCGCCAATTACCTCCGTGGCAACAATTACGCATATTCTGCGCGGGAGTGTGGCATAACATCACTTTAGCAATTATTGCTGCATCAATTCTCGCCACTTTACCATTTACCACGTTAATAGCATATCAGACGGGCTCTGCCATTTCCGTAACAGCAATTCAAGAAGTAATAACAATTTTACTAAACTTTCGATTATTAAAAACATTTATTTTAAGGGTTCTCCTACATCCGGACGCGCTGGATTGGTCGTGGGTGACCAATTACTATCAATTGGCGATTGCCCCTTATACGACATCGACCGATGGTACAAATGTTTAACGCTCGCAACTGTATCCATTGGTTATTGCGCCGACATTCATTTTGTCGGCTCGTTTACCGACTCGAACAAAAGTACGAATCCATTTGTGTATCATTTCGATCAATTTTTGAAATATTAATTTCTAGATTTTGCCAAACATGCGGATATTGTGGATTGTTGTCCAGCAAACACCGCCGCTCAAAATTTATGTTTCCGACAAATAGATTCTTCGAACCAACACACGGTAGGTACTATTATTGAATTACCGTAAAAATTTAATTTTTAATTTTTTTCTTTCTAGTTTGTCTGCATGCCTGCTAGACAAGTCTTGTCTCAAGCCCCTTCAACATGCAATATTTCGTCAGATTGCCCTAGTTCTCGTTACGCGTGTCTCTTCCCATCAACGGATGCGTCAACTAAGTTACTCCAAATTCGACGTCAAGATAAAGACGACGTTCTGTTTTTAGGGCACCCGGGAGACCTATTTTATTCAGTTACAGTCAGCAATTACATTCCAAAATGGAGTTTTGTGCCCGCAAGATTGCCGGGAATGATAGAAATTTTTTGCAGGTGAATAATAATCGTTTTATTTCTTATGACGCGACTAATTTTAATTTCCAGATACATAATTTCCTTTTCCGGCGGCTTGGCGGTGCTCAACGTGGTCCCTTGCGTCGCTCTGGACGGCCAGTGGATCACGCAAGCTACGATCGATCTTTTATTTTCCAATTTGATCCCATCAAGAAACAAACGTAATACTATCTACATGTTCCTCATGATAGTTGGTACCATTCTTTTGTCATTGAACATAATTTTGGCATTGTTTACCTTGACGTGAACGACTCATTTGTACATTTATCGTGTTGTAATAAAAATTAACAATTCCTATTAAATTGTACGGACTATTGTTTATTTTCTTCAATTTATTTTCCAGTAAAGTAAAAATCTATTTGAAAAAATGTACATCAAAAGAACGACACCCAAAAATAAAAACAAACATTGTATATACAATTAGAGCCAAATATTGGAGCAAAAGGCACTCAAAATAAAAAATTGAGAAATTCATTTTAAGAAAACGAGCACAACCGTCAAGGCACTTGAACCTGCTGCCAATGTTTTAAAAATATAAATTTAAATTTAAATGTCAAAATAGTTATTTCTCTTTTTTCCTAACACCAAAATATTTTTTTTTTTAAAAAAAAAACAAAATGGACGAAAAACTCAAAAAAAAAAAAAACAACACAGCAACAAACAAAACTATGGCACACAATACTGGAAAAACCGGCTAAATTCATTCATGTTTTTTAAAAATAATTATTTTATTTAGTGAGGCACTTAAAATATTGTTGAAATAATTTTTTCTCCCGTTAATAATTATATTGACTAGCGTCTTGTGCAGGATACTAATACCATGTGTTTTAAATAAATGGCAAGATGAATGTACGTGCAAAATGACCAAAAAAACAAAAAAAAATAAATAAAATAAAATAAAACCAAAAATTTCAATAATAAAATTAATACAAAGTAAAGAATCAATATCTAATATCTACAGATTCCATAAAAACGCCATTTGAAAAGCGCCATGTGAAAAAAATAACTGATATGTTTCCTTGGTCCATTTCTAGAAACAAATGTTTCTGTGAAAGTATACAAAAAATTCCCAAATGTTAAACAAATAATAATAATACATTAATGGTTAGTTCTTTTTTTTTTCTTCTTTTTTTAAATATATGACATTATTCTGATTACATTAACCTTTTAAAGCCCAACAGGTTATAAAAAAAGTTTATTTTAATTTATTTGTATAAACAGCAATATTTGAAGCGTTTTTAGCAACTACTATGGCGTTTTCCAAGACCAGATATACGCTTTAAGCTTACATCTTAATCTCGAAGCGGAATATTTACCAATTAGTGTTACTTTTTAGTGTTAACAATGGAGAAAGTGGCTGCAAAGCCCGCTGGATCGAAAGCATTTGCAGCATTTAGCAAAAAAAGAGCAATGAGTCTTGCCTTTTTCTGTATTGTCCTTCCAAGCTGTCATTTATAATAAGAATTTTAAAAAATTAAAAAACACTTCAAACAAAACTAATTTTCAACAATCATACGAATGTACATTATCAACTCCCAAGCCCAACATGAAAATAATTTAAAAACAACCTAAGTCAATTCATCTCACGGAATGAAAAATAAAAATGAGCACAGTTGCTACAACTTCTATGTGGAAACAATCCGAGCTGCGATTTCTGTTTAGTCTTCGTACTTCATCGAGTTAATACAGGGCACGTCTAAAAAAATACAATTAAAAACAAAATTAATATCATTTTTAACAAGACCAGCTCAACAAATGCGTTAATATACGCGTTTTAGACGAATAAATGCAAAAAATGCATTTTTTAGACGAATAAATGCAAAAAATGCATTTTTAGACTAATAACTGCATTTTTTAGACGAATAAACGAGAGCCGGCCTCGCCTTAAACTAATTTCCATACTTTGCAGTGTTTATGCCATAGCCATTCGCACTGCTTTTCGGATAGTAAAAATCGTTCTCTTCACTTCCGGGACTATCCACATCTTCCATATTATCCTCCCAAATGGGCGACGACAAAATGTCGGTATGCGGATGAAACGGATAGCGAGATCGGTTCCGCCCATACAAATTAGGGTTGATTGGTCGGAGCGAAACCCGTTGCGGTGGTGTTGTAGCATCAATAATCGGAATGCCAAGATGTCCATTAAGTGGTGTCGATTTTTGCGGGGTGGTTGGTTTGGTGTACACCGGCTTAGGCGAAGGCTGGGGGCTCTTGGTGGGAGTGACTTTGAGCATTTCCGACGCGCTCTTCCGTTGCTGCACATTCTGCGGCGAAGTGTTTCTGCTGGCGTGCAGCAAAAGCATTTTAAAATCGCGCATCGTCGTCGGTTTGTTGACGCCGAGTCGATCCATCGCCCAACTCTTCCGATCGCCCGGCGAATTGCACCCGTTTTTCCCATTAGGAGACGGACAATCCCCGGACCAACTCTTCCTTCCACCGGGAGAATTGCACCGAGGACTCAGGGTACCGGACTCGGGACTACTGACGCGTGGTATCTGACTTCTTCCGCCGAAAAGAGAAGGCGATTCCGACCGCACCGAGCTGGGTGAAGCCGACCGGTCCAATTCAGTCTTCAAATTCAATCGTTTCTTCGACTGGTGAATCGCGTTAAAGAGATCATCCGTGCTCATCGACGGTTTGGGGCTCCTTTTCAACGAATCCACCGGTTGCTGGTAAACACGAGCAGATTTCACTTCCAAATATCGATCGCCATTCGTATAATTAGCCGGAAGTGTCTTACAATAACCATTCCTCACATTCTCAGGTGTAATTGGAGACTTAGGCGAAGTCAGCGTGGAATAAAACTGCCCATTCGTCATTCCTCCATCTATGTATAAAAAATAAAAAAATTTAATTCAAATCATAAATAACGAAAATCGACAAACAAATTACTTCTCCTATTGATTTCCTCTTCACGCGATTGTGACAAATCAGTTCCCGCTTGCACACCACGAGGAACATTCAATACATAATGCCGCTGCGGCGTGGGCGGACCATTCGTGGGCGCTGTTGACACAACCTTTCCATTAGCGAGTGGGCGTTGATCCATTTGCGAAGATTGATTTCGCGGCACCAATTGATAAATCGGAGGTGGCGCGCTATAACAAGTGCGCGAATTCGGCGGTGGCGGAGGGCGATACATGGGAGTGGGCGGCCGGTTGCTATTAGAAACATTTGTCCTTGGAATCGGCAGATAACTGGGCCGACAATCACCGACCCGTCCCTGCAGAGACCGCGTCTCGTCGTTCTGCATTCGTAAGTTAGGAATCGTTTGATGAGAACTCGCGTACGACCATCTGCGCGCTGTCTGACTCAACGTGGGCGAAATGAGCGACATAGGAGGGGGCAAATCGGCCATCGATTCTCTGGGCGATGAGTCGTCCTCGGGGCCCGGCGGGGTGGGCCCTCTCTGGGGAGTTGTTGAGCGCCCGATATCGGGAGCCGACATCTTCCTCGGTAATGAAGAGTACTGAAAGGTATTCGGACGGAATGCATCTTGAGTTTTGCCAGATGGGAAGAGTGGAACTGGAGGACCGTTTTCCGAGACCCTCGCGCGAGGCAGCGTGTTGCAGTTGTATCGAAACACTTCGGGTAGTTTCGCATTTTCTGTATTCCTCGTTTTATTCCGGTTCGTCGACTCCAAAGTGGATTTCGACGGATAAATCGGTTTTTGATAAATAGAATTTTCTGTTGGCGATTTCAAGTTAGTCGGAGTTTCCGCGCGATTAACGGGAATTATTCTTCCTTGAACATCCAACGCCACGTGCGCCTTCGGCCGGTCGTAAAGTGGGAGGCTTTTCTTCCGCTCCAACGAATTGGTAGCGTAGATTATTTTCGGCGTTTCTTGAGCTCGATTTCCGTTGGTTTCCACGACGGAAGACTGGATCGGGGCGTAGCCGTTCGTATTCTCTCGTTTTCCCGGTGTGACTGTGATGTGCTGAACGTACTTCAATGGCAAACGCGGCGCCGTTCCATCCTTTTTATTCCGTAATTCCGTCGTGCTCAGACTCGTTTTGCCTGTAAGATGACTCGCTGGTGTACGGGGCCACGAATGTGTACTAAATGGACCCCCGGAGTAACTTCTTCCGAACGATCGGGGCAGTGTGCTGCTTCCTTCGCTCCACGAAACTTTTTTCTCAGTATGAGCGGTAAAACTTGAGCGTTTGTCTGGTTTTTCCGTTTGTTTTTCCGATAATTCTCCACTACTTGAATTTTTTAAACTTGAGCGTCGAGTGTCATCGGAACTGTTTTCAAGAGACACCTCGTCGTCACTAGGATTCGGGGTCACAATACACATGGACGGAATGCGACTTGCGTTAATCACCGTTTTCTTCTTCCAACTGTTGTCGGACTCGGGCGACGGAGACTGCGACGGCCGCGTCGTTTCGGACGTAGAAGACGTCGTAGATGAGCATCGAAGCGAAGACAACCGCTTCGGCGGCATAGGTGGAATTTTTTTCAATTTCCGGTCTGGACTATTCGTTTCTCCGCTGTCGGTTTGGTCGATGGTGCTAATCGAACTCATCGTGCTGCCGTTTTCCGTTTCGTCGCTCGCTTCCTTGTCAATTCCATCTGCCGGTTTGCTGCTGCTCGACAACGACCTTAAACCGCTGTCGGTGTGCATCGACGTGTAATATCCGTCGGTGTCGACCGAGTACACCGAGGAATCCTCGTCGTCGATGAACGTCAAAGGACTGAAAGTTCGATTTCCCAACAGAGGAGTCAGAGTGCCGGTCGTGCTCGTCCCGTCCTCGCTCGGCACTTCTTCTCGCAGCCCCCTCAACCAATGCTCCGTGTCTTTAACCGAGAAATTCTTGCCAGAATTGATTGGACAGTTTTTGAGCGATGCGTTCGTGCTTATGGAGTTATCGGACTGATAATCGTTCAATCTAAAAAAAAAAATTAACCAATTAATTAAATATTCATTTTATAATTAAATTAAATTTTAATTTTTATTTACTCGTTTTGTGCGGTTCCTTCAGAAAGCGCTGAATCCTTACTCAACGACGCTTGAGACGACGTTCTCATCAAGCCCAACGCTCCAGCTGCAGCTTTCAAATTCTCCGATTCGACAGATGTTCGAGTGCTGCTACTCGCGCTCCAGTTACCCGACGATGACTGGCCGCTGTCCTCGCCCTTAGCACCGGTTCGCGTCGAATTGCCGCGCAGTTTCACCGCCAAAGTCATCGCCTGCGAATAGGTCGAAATCGGAATGTTGCTTTTGTTTTTATTTTTCTTTTCCTCCTTCGCCGATTGTTTCTTCGGATTTAAAGTCTCGTACAACCGATTCTTCACGATCGTAATATCTTCACACTCGTCCTCCCCCGTCTGCACACTCACACTTTTATTCTCCGCTGGTCTCCTCAAAGAACTGTATAAATGCTCGAAACCGTTCTCTTTGAAAAAGCGGGCGCCTTCAGCGATCGAAAAGCGTTTTCGCAATTTCGACATAGAACTCGATGACTCCCCCTTTTTATCGTAATCATTCAGCGCTGCCTCAATTTCATCACCACCAGAGATGGTATTCCGTCGATTGCTTTTCGATTTCTTTTTTTCTTCTTCCTAGTAAAGAACTCCACTTGCTAGAAAGGGGATAAAACTCAAATTTATCACCCGATAAAAATAAAATCCGCTATTTACGACATTACCTGCAAAAAGGAGCGTCTTAAACTGCCCATTCTCCTGAAACTATTGCCCGTGACGTCAATCGGAACGTCGCTGTAGGGAAACTTGAGCGAATGCGCGTGCGTTCTCTCTTCAGGCGATGGAAGACGAAGCAGCGAGGTGTCAATCTCGTCGCTAGATTGCCTGTCGAGCGAGGAAATATCAGTAATTCCATCGTCGTCTTCGTTTTGCCACTTCCGGACACCGCACATGCTGGCAGGCTGTCAAGAAAAAATTCAAATCAAACTCAATTCGAATAAAAATGTCCCCCTAAAAAAACCTACCCTTCGCGTCTCAATTTCCAAATGATTATCCTTGAACACGGGCACGCAAATGAAGTATTTCGAAGTCCTGCAGCCGTCTTCGCGGAACTTGTCGATTTGTCGCATGATGTGAACGGGGGACACCGACGCCGCGTCGTACCACAACTGCACACTCAATGGACGGTTTTCACGTAGGAATAATTTATTTTCCGCCGGTTGAGAAGCCACATAGTGTTCTTTGACTAAACTGAATTTGGTCAAATCACCGACAGCTAAAACGAGAAAAAAAAAAAAATATCAATAAAAGTTAATTATATTAAAATTTTCTCCGTTTGCACGACGAATCTCATTGTGTACCCACCGGAAATGCATTTTCTATGCCACAATCGAATTGTCAAAAGATTCGCGAGGAAATTCGATAAGATGCGGCATATTTTTATCGCTTTTCCGATATCAAACACAAAAGACCATTTCATGTTTTCTGAACAACAACAACAAGATAAACCCGTTTTAATGTTTCATTATCACTTTGGAAACAAAGTCAGAACTTTTAACTTTAAAAAAAATATCATAACGATGAATCATCGCCATCATAAATTATCAAAAAAATAGAAGTAAAAATAGATTTTTACTTCTCAAAAAGGTTTCGCTCCTTTTATGGAAATAGGTCATCGCTCCTTTTTTCAAATGAGGGGAACGGATGTGTGTTACCGCAAAACCAAAACCCAAAACCATAATATTGCAACATGTTTGAAAAAATAAATAGTTTCATTTAACCATAAACAAATTATCTACTGAAATCTAATCTCGTTGTGACGCGCGTACTAAAGGGCTTCCGATGGTTTTTTTTTTTTAATCGTTAAATCCGATGTCACCTAATAAAGTAAATGTGATTAGCATTATTAAATATTATTTTTTTTGTGTTCGATAACTATGAATTAATTAATTAATGTAGATAAACTTACGAATGGGCACTTTTTTCGCATCGAGGTTCGAAACTGTTTCGTTTAATTTGCGTATTCTGCTCGTTAGATTAACGGACCGATTATGGATGTTGTTCAGGTCGTTTCCCACTTGATCGAAGATTCGGTTAGCGCATTTAACGACGCAGGCCAACTGTTGAAGCACGGCGACGAGCGTGTTGTTTGAAACCGATTCGAATTCATTTTCGGTCGTTTTGTCTAATTCTTTCCTGCTCACGTACTTGGGTTCCACCACCCAGTGTACGAAAGGCATGGCGACCGATTTCAATTGTCGTCCACACAGCGATCACATTTTGATGATGAAACAACGTCCTTTTGCGCTATGCTCGAATCCGTTCATCGCGCCTACCTTTCCGCTCTGCCGCCATTTTTTCTTTGCTTCCTCGTGAATGAAATGCGGCTGTTCCATTTAATGGCTGCGGCGCTCCCAAAGTTCAAGTTACAACTTTTTTCTTTTCTTTTTTGGGTTATAATTAAACGTTCTACTTTGCTCGTTTATTTTATAAATAAATTTTCTCGCGCTATTTTTTTGTTTTTATTTATTTTTTTTATAAATTAACAAAAATGTCATTTTTAATTCGAAAACATAAAAATAAAAAGTTTTTATTCGCAGAAGGAGGTCCAGTAGTAAAATAAATGGCTCGGTGGTTACTGTAAAAGTTTCGAGTGAGGAATTTCACGATTCCGAGAACTAATTATTTTCCCATTTAAATTTCAAAAGCTATAAAATAAAAAAATTTAAAAAAAAAGGAAACCGTTAATTAAAATTAAAATTTCAAATTTTAAAAATAAACAAAACAGAAACTTAATCTTTTTATCCAAATTTCATCTCCCTTGACACATTAAACATTGTTTTCTTTCGGGGTGTCGAAAAAAAATCCATAAAAGAACCGCCTTTGAATAGAAAGGAAAAAAATCAAGTTACCAAACGGGTATGACCTTGTCTGGACAGAATGGAATGCGATTAACTCCCTTAGCCAACACTCCAGAGAGTCTAACAGCTAGGGGAGCCGGTAGGGCTAGAAAATGATATCATCGGGTACTGTTTATCCATTAAATTCCTCGAGAAAGAAGGAAGTAAGAGCAAAACAGGGTTTTGACGACCTGATCGCACAAGTTGCTAGGCACCTCGCCCGACAAACACATCCTTATTGCTCGAATCTCATTAGGAAAATGTCGAAATCAATAAATCTTTTGTAAACCGGAAAGTCTGAAAGTCACCCGGACGGATTTCACATCAATAACATGAGAAAATACTTATAAATTTTTATTAATTCACATTATCGATGTTTGCTTTGCTTTTATTAGCGATTCAAATTAGGAGCCGTGTAATCAATAACCTGTAGGGAGATTTAATGGGGGTGAGCGAAGAATTTGCAATCGTGATTAGCTCGACTTCGCCTCGTTAGAGCGCGCAAATGAATCGAACAACGAATTCATTAACAGCTTGTGCGCAACAAATTGATAAGAGGTTGCGGTTTCAGTTGATCCAAGCCGGGTAGCATGCTGATGAATCGATGGCGCGCCGTTAGTTGTATAGAAGGGAACATTTATCAGAACTAAGAGGAACGTCTTAGAAAGGAAATAAAAGTCGGTTGCGCAATATTTGCAAATCAAGATAAATCAAAGAGAAGAGAAGAGAAGAGAAAAAGATAGAAAGAAAGTCTTTTAAGTGGAAATTGGATATTTTCTGCGATTAGAATTTGCATAAAAAATGTTGATGATATAAAATTTTAATGGTGGAAAGGGAAATATTTAAATATATGCAAATTTTATCATTTAATTTTCTTTTTAGTGTCAACTTTTGTAACGAGATTATATTTGGTTTTAATTGCTATTCTTGGGTACTGCCGTTGGTTATTTGTTTAATGTTAATTTCATTTTCTTTGTATGTAAACAAGTGTAATTTGATTATGGTAAAATTATGTAAAAATTCAAAAAATAAATATTCAAAAAATAAAACACTCTTTATTTTGATCCAAAAATAGCATGAAAAAAAAAACGTGACTAAAATAAATTACAAC
>JH431826.1:182171-237674 GCA_000239455.1 Strigamia maritima
AAAAAAAAATGACTACCAAATCAAATCAAATAATTGAATATGGCATTTAATCCCTTCAAACGATCAAACCCTAATGAACTTGATGTTTAAAAAAAAAAAAAATTTCCCCAGAGCACTCCAACATTTCCAGATTGAAGACAATTTCCCTATCGCACTACGAATTAAGTAAAATAAGTTTGAAAACAGACGAATGTCATTCCAAGTAGCGTTAAATACATTTGAAAAAAATAAAAAAAAAAAAAAAAAATAAATAAATAAATAAATAAAAATTACAAAGGAAGCGAAGCGGAAAGCGATAAGGATGCATATAAAGACCACACCATCAATGCCAAAGTAAAGTAGTCACGTGACACAACATTTGACGAATAACACAAAAAAAAAAAAAAAAAAAATTGAAAGAAGGAAATAAAAAGACGAAAAACGTTAGCACGAATTTAAAGTATCCATTTAAAATTCCAAGAACCCATGTGGCATCGGACCACGATCATTTGCACCTCAGCTGACACTTGCTAACTGCCATAAAGTCCACGCGCCGTTGTAAAATCAATACGCAAACATGTCCACGTGCGCCATTTTTTTTTTTTTTTATTTTAAAAAAATTCAAAAAATTCAAAAAAAAAAAACAAGAAAATTCAACTCACAAAAATAATTAAAAAACAAAAAAACTCCCTACCTGGATCCGCATAACGAGTAATTCCATCCTAGTCTTCATGTCACTCGAATTCTAAAACGGAAAAAACAGTATAAAACACATATTTACAACATTAAGTCTAATATTGATACAAGCAGCGCGATTATGCTACACGACTGCACACTAAACTCGTGTAGATGGGGCAACGAATCAGCAGCTCGCAAAAAAACATGACAAAAAAAAACAAACAAATCAATAACGAAACAAAACCAATTCAAACAGAAAGTCAATTTACAACTTTTTTTTAAAAAAAAAAAAAATTTTAATTTCTAATTTTGTCACCAGACTAGTATATCGAATATCTGTCAAGTGGAATATGCGTCAAACACTGAGTGGATTTTCTTTCTACTTTGAAAAACGTTGGGTACGCGCAGCCACAGCGCCAATTACAGCGCCCAAGTGGAAACCATAGCAACGGCCGACCTCCATCAGAACAATTCCTTCTCTCTCTCAGTCAAGTGAAGAAAGAAGAGCAGTTCCATTGATTCACTTTTCCAGCTGAGATTACCTCAATTTGACAAATAACTAATCAGCCACTAAGGATAAACGATAAACCCATTTTCCACCTCAATGGGCCCAACCTCCGGGCTCCCAATGGGGCCTTGCTCGCTCGCGTGTGGGCAGTCGCCAGTCTTCAGAATCGCAGCCATTACCTGCACGAGGGCATCCGTGCTAGTGATGGGTTCGGCCATGAAGTTGGCAATATCGGGCTTAGGTGTGGAGGCTGGAAACACGCTCCATGCTAATTCTGCTGGGTGACTCCATGCATAGTAAGCCGACATTCCGCCCAAAGTTACGATTCCGACGAGATTTCTTGAAAGAATAAAAAAAAATTTAAGAAAAGATTATATTTAATATTAGTCGGATTTAGCGAAATTTGGGATCAATATTTGCATTTGCGACGCGCTTGTGCAAATATCGATAGATTGAAATATTCGAATTTTTAATTTACCCGAGTTTTCTCATTTTGGATAAATGTAATCTTCCAAATGTTGCCATTTCTAATGAAACTCTAAAATTAAAAAAAAAAAAAAAAAAAAAAAAATAAAAAATAAATAATTAATAAAAAAGTTTTTTTTTTTTTTTTTAAAATAATTTCTTTTCTTGGTGAACAATTTCGAGTTTTGATTTTTGTTTTTGCATTAGGTACAATATCGATTTTTCATGTAAACAAACTTTTGCAGTTTCATTAAAACACATGTTCCCTCGTTAAGTCGTTTAAATTTCTAAAAAAAAAAAAAAAATATGTTAAAACATAAAAATCGAGGTATAATTTAGACGTGAAAAAAATTGTGTATAAAATTTTTAATTATAAACTCGAGTTGTCAGCGTTTGCGCGTTCCACTCAACGGTGCACTCAACTAAAGAACGCTCAGCTTCTGAGAAAACACCTTAAACACAAAGGTGAAAGTTTACCCCGCTCATATTCTAAAGACGCTCGTAACATAAACCCTAAAACCACACTTCCGAGGCATTATTTCTAATCGTTTAATTATCATTTGTTTTTTTTTCTACATCCAACAAAACACATCGTAACTTCCGTTTCTAGAGATACCGATAAGCATCGCACGAAAAAGTGGGAAAAATGTACCGAAACACTATCAACCGGCCCAATCTGCACTATTCCCCCATCAATTACGATAAATCATACATTTCCTCAGCCCAGCCGATAAGATTTGATGGCCCTTTAAACCCACACATCACCTGATAGATAGAAACACGACAGTAGTGTTGTTAAAAAGCAGAGCATGGGATCCATGCATCCGGGCACTTTTGCTGCTTACCCACAATACCTCGCTCGCTAGCTTCGTCGCTGTCGTCGCTGCCTAGTAATGTGGTAATGAAGGGTGGCAGCGGCTGCTTGCTGAGGTCTCCGTTATGATTTCGTCCTATGGCACGAGCAATTTCTCGAGTAAACAATGAAGAAATTCACAATTAAGGGAGTCTTCGACGGCATTCGAGGTTCACCTGCTCAAGCCATCAAAGCCGAAACAGAAATCGAGGAAAATCTGCGGCCGGAGCACTTCCAAGTTGCTAAGGTAGGCTTATGACGAGAGTACGAGACCCGAGATCGAGACCGAGACCGAGACCGAGACCGAACCGAAGCGAAGCGAGCCACCGCTCACCCGGGGTGGTGGTCAACAACGGGGTGTGGGTGTAAACACTGCATATCCACCTTTCCTCGTACCCGCTTCATTCCTGCTACGCCCATTTTCGTCCATTACAACACTCTCTATCGACTTGTAATCACAATACGCTCGAGCGTGTTGATAAAAAGGTGACATCTGCAGTGAAATGTTGTGCTCAATAAACACCCATATCAGCTGACTACACCTCACTATCAACGTGAAAATTCATTACTGTCATTTTTCAAAAATCGATTTTTTTTATTTATTTATTTATTATTATTTTTTTTTTTTATTTAAATTTTAATTTTTATTTATTTGATTTTAATTTTAATTTTTTTTTTTTTATTAACATAGACTGTTAGACACGGCTTTCCGCATCAACCCACTGCTTTGGCTTATGATCCTCTCCAAAGACTTCTAGCAATAGGCACTAGGACTGGTTCTTTAAGGATGTATCCTTTTTAATTAAATAATAAATAGCATCACGACTCACGAGAGAAAATCGATTTTATTATTTTCTTAATAATTCGGCTCAGATTTGGTCGACCAGGTGTCGATTGCAACGTGCAACATGAAGGCGACAACGCTGTTATACACTTGTCATTTCTTATCAATGAGGTAATAAAAATGTATTTTTTTTTTTTTTAATTTTTTTTTTTTTATTTATAAAATTTCTTTGTGAATTGTGATTCCACCCCATGTTGTGAAAAGTGGGTTAAATCGAAATTACTATCAAAGTAAATGGGAGAAAAATGTTATTTATTGCAGGGTGCTCTAATAAGTGTTTGCACCGATGACGTCGTTCATCTATGGAATCTAAGGCAAAAGAAGCCCGATATTGTGCACCAACTTAAGTTTCAACGAGAAAGGTGACGATTTTTTTTTTTTTTTTTTTAATTTTTGTTCTTTTGGTGACTTTATTGATTTTTTGATTTAATTTTTTTTAGGATTACTTGTTGTCATTTACCGTTTCAAAGTAAATGGTTGTATATAGGTACGGAGAAAGGCAATGTTCATATGGTTAACATCGAGTCGTTTAGTTTATCCGGTTACGTTATTAACTGGAATAAAGCGATTGAATTGTAAGTGAATTATTTGATTATAAAATTAATTTTTAATTAATTATATTTAATTTTAAGGTCCAGAAAGACTCATCCAGGGCCCATCGTTCATCTGAGCGATAACCCGGTTGATCCAAATAAAGTAATTCGTCATTTAATAATTTACATTTTATGTTTTTGACGTCATTTTTGAATTTTAGTTGCTGATCGGTTACGAAACGGGTACAGTTGTTTTGTGGGATCTAAGAAACAAGGCTGCGGATGCACGTTATACATACACGGAGGTTAAAAAGCAATTGTTTTTATATTTTCTCATCTTCTAATTTAACTTTTTTTTATTCTAGTCATTAAAGTCCGTTACGTGGAACCATGAAGGGAAGCTGTTTATGTGCAGTCATACAGATGGCAGCCTCTCAACATGGAATATTCGTAATCCAAACAAACCACTGACTATTTATTTTCCTCATGGTTCGTTTTCAAATTCAAATGGAATTAATTTTTTCAATTAATTAAATTTTTTTTTTTTCTGTGTTAGGGAAGACCAATAAGGATGGCAAAGCCGAACCTTGTAAACCCATAAATAAAGTGGAATGGAAAGCAAACAGAGCGGGGTAAAATAGGAATTTCGATGGACATATCTGATTTAATAAATTTATTCGTCACTAGGGAATTGTTTACCGTATTTTCTGGAGGCCTCACGTATGACCGCGCTGGACGCACACCGAGTATAACAGTGATGCACGGTAAAGCCACCACTGTCCTCGAAATGGAGCACAACGTAATCGATTTCATCGTGTTATGCGAATCGCCGTGGCAGAGCGGTTAGTTAAATCGCGTTTAATTAAACACACTCATTAATTTTTAATATTTTCAAAGAAATACAAGAACCCTACGCTGTGGTCGTCCTACTGCACAACGATCTAGTCGTAGTCGATTTAACTGTACCGGGGTAAATTGATGAAATTTGAATTAATTAAAAAAAAAAAAAAATTAATTTTTAATTTTTTAATTTTTTTTAGGTTTCTTTGCTTTGAGAATCCTTATCCAATGGATCTGCACGAATCGCCCGTCACCTGTTGCTCATATTTAGTGGATTGTCCAAGTGACCTCATCCCTGCATATTACTCAGTCGGTTCGAAAACTCAAAAAAGGACAGGTATCTGCGAGAAGGAGTGGCCGATCAATGGGGGCGCGTGGGGCACTGCCACGTGCAGTTACGCTGAAGTTATAATAACTGGGTATGTAATCGAATTTCGACTTTAAACTCCAATTAGTGAGTGAAATTTGCAATTAATTAATAATTTACAGTCATGCTGATGGCTCGCTGAAATTCTGGGACGCTTCAGCCGTTTCCCTGCAAATTTTGTACAAATTAAAAACTGCCAAAATATTCGAGAGACCCAAAACGAAAAGTCTGGATGGTCAAGATGACGACCCTTTTGCAATTCATCAAATTTCAATGTGCCCGGAGAGCAGGGTGTTGTGCATCGCAGGGGCCAGCAGCCATGTCATCTTGTTTAACTTCAGCAAACAAGAGTGCATTAGTGAAGTTTCAGTATGTATACATCGCGTCGATCGAATTTCGACTGATTAATTTTAATTTTTATTCTATTCAGGTATTGGAAATTAATATCGTTTGCGAACCGGATGACGACTTCGATTGTTCGCCGGATGGTGAATATCCGTCACGGTCTTCGGTGCACATGGGGAGCACCGCCGAAGAGGGAAAAAAGGTAAAATAGTTAAATAATTCTAATTTTTTAATTTTTTTTTATTAATTAGGTATATGTTTTATTATTTTTATTTTTTAAGTCGTCTTTGGATTATCAAACTGCTATTAAGGTTCGCATGGGGCCCCAAAAGAGAGCACCTGGTTACCAAGCACAATTGGTTTGTTTGTCACCGTGGGTGAATGGTCTACCTCCATCTTCAATCACGACATTAGCCGTCAACTCGTCATACGGATTGTAAGTTATAACTGAGTTTGATTTAAAGGATTTTAATAATAAAATGATTTTTTTTTTAAAGATTTGCATATGGGAGCGAAGCTGGATTAGTAATTGTCGACTTTATCCAGAAAACATGTCTAATGAGCATGTCCACTACTGATTTATACGGTGAATCACTGTAGAAGTGTTCGCACTTGTTTACCTTACTGTAATGAAAAATAATACAGTAGGTTCTGCTGACCCATATCAAAGAGTTCCGCGCTCTCCTAAGAAGAACCAGGATAATAGTTCATGCGATCCTAGCGATCGTTGCCGCTCTCCAACATTTGACCAGGTAAAAGAAAAATCGATTTTTTTTCATTTTATATTTTTTATTTTTATTTTTTTTTGGGGAGCTGCATTTGTTCTCGATGTAACCTGTAGTTAACCTGGGATGTATTGTAGTATAGAGTTTAGTTGCTTTTTTTGTTGAGGATATCTGTGCGCTGCCCTGTATTCAATTTCTATACGCATACATTTCTCGTACACGACCAAAATAAGTTTTTTTTGTTGGTTTTTTTTTTTTTTTTAGTAGGACAAAATGAACCCCGATACAGTCATTCGTTAGTTGTTGCTTGTAAAGTGTAGTTGTGTATAGTAATCTAACGTTTAGTGATTAATTTCAGGGTTTTTAGTCGATTAATTTGTAGTTTATATCGTTATATCGTATATCCAATTGTGTTTTGTTAGTTGGCATGTCACGATCCTTTCTTGGTTTTTATACGACATTGATCGCAACCATTTCTTCCCTTGACCATTTGCAGATTTCAGGAGGAAAACAGGTATTTATGTTGTATTAAATCTCCTTTCTGAGTCGTAGGTCAAGGGTAGAGTCGTTTAGTTGCTTGTATGTTCAGTCAGTAGTGATCGAGGTGTGTTTTTGCTTCAAGTGATAAAAAATATTTCTTGATTGAAAATATTAAAATTAAAGCAAAACAAACCTTTTTTTGTATATATATATGTGTATATATATATATATATATATATATTTATTTTTTTTTTAGTAATATTCAAGAAAGGATAGTGTTTTTTTGGTTTTTTTAATTATTTTTTTTTTGATAATTTTTTGTTCCTTTTTGTTTTGTTTTTTGTTCTGGAATCGATTTTATTTCAGAATCAAATATGTGCAGTTTCGACCGAATCTTCATCTCCTCCTCCTGCGACGTCCTCCTTTCTCGAGTTGATGCCTCGCGTGGAATTGACAAAATCAATCTCGGCCGAAACTGGTCTCACGGCCAACGAGAACTCCGACACATCGGACGACAACTTAACAAACCTACAAACGGATCAACCAAAAGCTCACTCTTCGTGCAACCTGAACGAAGAAACTCAGGAACAACCTACATCGCAATCGCAATACCTATTCGCGACCACGCTCAAATCTGCAACTAACAAACCATTGAACGGACAATTGCTCAAACAAGACACGATCGACGGCGGCGACGGCGACAAAATGGAGAAATTTAAACGGCCGCGCAGTTTCAGCTGGAAAGGCTTCAGTTTGAAAAAGAAAATGCTGGCCGAACGAGGTTGTCGGATGAGTTTCTCGGGCTCGGCGTCGGAGAGCGTGAAACCAAAGGGGCGAGGCATGAATAAGAAAGGAGGACGGCGAGGGTCGGAGGTGCAAGTTATTTGTAACCTGAGAAATGAGAGCGATGGAGACAGCCCAGTGTCACCTGTCGCCACCATTATGAAGTTTCTCACGACGAATTCGTCACGCAAGGGTACGTGTAACACGTGTTATAAGGTGATACCACCTAAGAAATTCTAAACTAATTTAAGAAAATACCATCTTTATCTACTTCCGAACCAACTAACACGTGCTACCGACCCACTTTGATATCTATTTTTTTAATTTTTATTAGTACATTTTATTATCTTTATTGTGCATGTCACTTTTGCAAATCATTTTTCCAAAGGCATGTGCGAAGTGTGATTTATTTTCCATATAAATTTCCATCCGCGAGCCCCTTATTCGTTGAATATTCCTCATTTTAGCGGGTTTTTCGTGCTTTGGAATGCTAAAATGTTTAGAAAATGTTTACAAAATGTTTACAAAATGTTTACAAAATGTTTACAAAAACACTCGGTAGGTGGGAAATGACATTGAGTATTATTTACTTGAAAAATTTAAAAAAATTTAAGAAAAAAATTATTCTTTATTTTTTATGAATTGGATTTTGGTGCTTTTTATTTTTTCTTTTACAATGTGCCTCATTTTGATTTTGTTTTTATATTTGACAAAGCAGACTCATGATCAATCAGATCGCTACTGCCTTGACGTTATGATGGGTAACTATTTTACTTGCTTCCTTTCCCTTTTTCATTTCTTCCGAATATCTTTTAATATGCCAATTTAAAAATTTCTTTCTTCTATCTCTCTATCTCTTCTTTCCTTTCTATTTTTCATTTTATTTAAAAAGCACCAGAGGCACTGACAATGTATGGACCAAACAAAATGAAACATTTTTTTTTTTAGTTTTAGTATTTATTTTTTTTTTTTTAAATTTATTTACAAAGTATTTTATTTATTTATTTTTTTGGCTGACAAACATAAAAAAAAGGGATAAAACAATGAACCAAACAGGGCACAGGTTCCTCGTACTTTTTTGTGACTCGTTTCCCGCCTTAAATTAATTTCCTAGATTAACGGCGTTTGCCTGAGCCCGACCACGGGCAAACAGCAGCAAAGGAAACCTCCACCCACCGACTCGATGAAAAGGACCAAGTCGCAAGGTATTGTTGGAAATGAGTTCATCGAGCCATTTGAGGAGACTTGGAGCACCTGTCTGCGTAACTGCGTTGAACCGATCGTCGTTTCTTCTCTTTGTTGTTATTTTTCCAATTTTCTGTCATTTTTTTCATGTTTTTTTTTTATTTTATATATATATATATATATTGCGAGTGTGAAAAACACGAAGGAAAGAAAATTTTGGGTTTTTTTTTTTTTGGTGTAGTTTTTTTGTGTAAATATTTCTGTGCCTTGTTTAGCTTAAAAAAAAAAAAAAAAGTCTAAAAGAAGAATTATATGAAATTTTATGAACAAATTGATGAATTTTGAAACGGTTAATTTTCTTTAGCATGAAGCAGCACTTAATTCACCACTTTTTCACTTCTTTCTTGCTCTTTTATGAAATTATGTCATTTTCTTAGTGATGCCGTACTTTGTGTGTGCCACAATTTTATGCACTTGTTCTTTGAATGATGTGGTTGTGAAACAGAGTGGAGTTCTTCTAAATCACCCGTGTAAGCTTCTCTTTGCACAACACTTTCCTTTCTTGTGTGCCACAGCATGAATCCCTTCTTCCTTATTAAGAACGACTTTCTAGCATTGTTAGAACTATTTATCAACACTTTGCATGTGTTTGTCCTTGTTTTGTCACTGTTCTTTGCACATATTGAAAATGAAAAACCAAAAGCGACGTCTTTTGTTTTTGCTCGACCTTTTTCAATGACTAAAGAACGTTTTAATTTTTAATTAACTAAAAATAAAATAAAAAATAAAAAAATAAATAAATAAATAATAATAATAATAATAATAATAATAATAATAATAATAAAATTGGTTTTTATTTCCCATTTTCGCAAAATTTGAATATTTTTTTTTTTAACATTAAACTAAATCACATTGAAGTTAATTAAATCCCAACTAAAAAAAAAAAAATTAAAATTCTAAAAAAAAAAAAAATTTTGATAATAAGAGTTCTAATTCCTCTAGACAAAATCGACAGTTCATTTTCACGGTCGAGAAGTTCTAGCATGTCAAGTCTCGAAAACATTTCGTCTGAAGCTGTTCAGTGCCTCGTATTTTCAGATACATTTTCCAAGAAAACGGGTAAAAAAAAAGATTAATTCCACTTTTCTAAACAAAAAAAAAATTATTTTCAAGTTGATATCGATTTAGATGCTGCTACAACCGCAACATTATGGGTTGGTACGAGTGTGGGCTCAGTTTTAGTCATAGCTGTCAATCTTCCTGCAGCTGGGGAACTGCGGCAAAACCAACCTGTTACTTTGTCACCAACCGGTGCGCAACTGTTGATTACATCTCGTGATGAACGTTGTTAATTATAATGGAAATTTTCTTTACTTTAGGGACAATTTACAGAGTGAAAGGAGCTATACAGTGTATAGCATTCCTCGATTGCAGCGGAGCTCTCGTTCCTTATTTATTCGAGTCCTGGAAAGATGCCAATAAATTGGATGCCAAAGATAACAAGGACAGGGAACGTATACGTGAGTATTTAGCGCTTTAACAGATAAGAAAACAACGCGAGAACACATTGAAAATAAGTTGGAAAATCTATGGCTTTATGCTAGGTTCCCACTTGGCAGAAACTCGGACAGAAAATTTTCTGCTGTGCAGAAAAGTATGTTTTTCTGTTGTTGGTTTTCACCTGTGGACTGAAAAGTGGGCAAAAAAGTGCAGAAAAGTAGAATTTAAAAATGGATGCCAGCTAAGGAAGGCAATTTGTAAACACTGCTGCTTTCTACACTCAAAATTTTCTGCAGCAGAAAATTTTCTGTCGGAATTTTTGCCAAGTGAGAACCAAGCATTAATGTTCTCATAACATCTGTACTTGGTGAAAAACAAACAGCCCAAACTCCATTGGAGTCCAGGTCGGGACTTGAACCCAGATCTTCCAATTCAGTCTCAAATTCTGTTGGAGTTCCAGGTAGCTTAATGGTAAAGCACCCAATCGGCAATTGGAGGATCTGGGTTCAAGTCCCGGCCTGGGCTCCAATGGAGTATAAACAACCAGCAGCACAAACAACCCTCAACGTGGTTTATGTAAAAGGTTATATGTAAAATGTCATTTCCGCCTAGTGAGAATCAAAAGAATCAAGATAAACAGTTTATCCATTTGGAATTGAAACTTAGCACTTTAACTGGTTTACGATATTAAGTT
The DNA here is from genome assembly GCA_000239455.1 of Strigamia maritima. Classification (NCBI taxonomy): domain Eukaryota; kingdom Metazoa; phylum Arthropoda; class Chilopoda; order Geophilomorpha; family Linotaeniidae; genus Strigamia; species Strigamia maritima. The sequence goes on from JH431826.1 coordinate 192,951, forward strand.
TGATGTATTTCTTTTCAAGGGACTCCCACTAAACCTTCTCCAAACAGCCGCGTCTCGCCCTCTTCGTCCACGGAATTGGGAGATCAACAGTTTGTGGTGATCACGTCTGAAAAGCAGGCACGTGTTGTATCACTTCCTTCTCAAACGTGCGCATTCAAATGTCAGTTGACGGAGAATTCGTTTGTGGTCAAAGTGGACCTCATTCCAATGAAAGGTAAAAATATTAATTTTTTTTTTAAATAAATCTAATTTTTTTTTTTTCAGAGGACATTTGTTTAGGTTGCTACATAGCCAACGGTCACATCGCACTGTTCAGTTTGCCCCGTTTGCGGCTTTTAATGGACGTGGACTTCGTTCCTTTAATCGATCTCAGGTCAGTTTAAGAATTATTTCGATTTTTTATTAATTTTTTTTATTTTTTGGAAATGGACACTTACTTGTTAGTTAAAAATTTGAATAGAAGCCAAATTTGCAGTTGCAACTGAGGCGTGTGTAATCTAACTCCTTATTTGATTCCTTTTGCCTTCCTCCTTGATTTTGACAGTTGCCAAACCTCCGAACAGGGCACAGTTGACCCCATGATTTCTATTTGGGGCAAACAGTTGTATCACAGCTGCGAGAGCGACCAGTAAGTGCCGCATGTTGCAAGTGGGTAGCAAAGAAAAAATATAAATAATTTTAAAAAAAGCAACTGAAACGAAACTCTTTGGACCCTTGAATCTGCATCCGCATGTATCTGAGGCAGGAGAAAAAACTGCAAGGAAAAGTTTTATATTTTAATTTTTTCACAACCGAAGTAGATATTTCCTTGCAGTTGAAACGTCTTGAGCTGCCCGTGTGAAGCGAGAGAGGCTTCGCACGTTTTGTATGTTGTTCTGATTGGTTGGTTGGTTGGTTGGTTGGTTGGTTGGTTGGTTGGTTTTTGTGAAAATGTGAAAATCTTGTACATCTGTTGGTTGTGTGGATATTTGCATGATTTAATGCATGTTTGAGAGCTTGCTTTTCGATTTTGCACCCAAAAACCAAAATTGTCCAATTGTGTGATAGTGATTACATGTGTTTTTGTGAGTGTGTCTGATCCGTACACAAACAATTGTTTTTAATACATTTTTTAAATACATGTTAATGCTGCAGGTAGATGGATGGTAAGGTTATCCAAAAAAAATTATTTTGGATTTTTTTTTTTTTTTTAAATTTCACATTTTTTTTAAGTGATTTTTGTATAGACATCTTTGAATGGATGTCTGGATTTTTTGGGGGATTTTTTTTTTTTTTTTTTTTTCAGTTTTTTCTTCCAGTTCAAATGAAACATTTTTTTTATGTAGGTTTCAATAGAGAATTGATTTTTTTTTTTTTTTTTTTTTTAAAAAAACGTTAATTGGTTAAATTGGGGTTTAGGATACCAATATGGGAACATTAAAAACCAACACGATGGTCGTACGAATGAGCACTACTATTCACAGCTTGCTGACCATATTTAATTATTTATAAAATAAAAAAGAGAGAAAAAGGAAAAAAAAAAGCATTTTGTAATGGAATGCGAATTGCATGGCTCGTGAATATATGAAGATGTTCAGATTGGGGAGTTGTTGGATGATTTTTATTTTTAAAGTAAAAAGTAAAATTTTTCCCTTTTTCCAATTATTTTCGATAGAACTGCTCGGACATTTTGTTTTGGAAGTCATGGTCATGGAATGTATCTGTGCTCTCCGTGCGAAATACAGAAATTTACAATGACATCCAAGTTTTGGCAAGTTAAATTTTTTAATTTTCATCTCTCACAACAAGTTTCTACAACTTTAATTTAATATTTACATTTCTTTAAACAGTGAAAATCTCCAAGAAATGTTAGGTGAACTTTTCCTTCCTTGTCCGACTCCTGAACCACCAAAAGAGAGTTTTTTTAAGGGATTATTCGGTGCCGGTGTTCGATCACTCGACAGAGAGGAGCTTTGTAAGTATAATTGCCACGAAAACTTTCAGTAATGAATCAAATTAATTAAGTATTTATTTTATAAATAAAAATTAATTTTATTCAAGTTGGCGAAGCAAGCGGTAAACCATCGAAAAGCATCGCCGTCAAACAAACACCCGCTCTCAACATGGACCACATGAACACCAAGATCACCAGTGTTGGTGGCGAGATAGCACGAGCCCATCAGGTACAACACAAATACACTAAATAAATAATAAATAAACATCTTTTTGACTCTTAACTTATGATAAAAAATAGGGTCTCATTGAACGAGGTGAAAATTTGAGTCAACTGGAGGAACGTTCACAACAGATGATGACAGAGGCGGATATTTATCACAAAACTTCGCATCAGTTGATGCTCAAGTACAAAGATAAGAAATGGTATAAATTTTAAACGAAGACAGCACTCTATTGATAAGACCTTTTTTTTGTCCGCGGACGGATACAAGCGCACGAAGCACTTCTATTGTGACACGTCGAGAATGGCGCTTGAAAATGGCTGCAGTATGAACAGGGCAGCGCGATACAGCAAACTCTATTTGTATTCATTTCAATATTTTTTTTGCCCATCTTGTACTTAATACAGTAACTCGTAGTTAGAAAACCATACAATTACAAGCAAAAATAATCGTGTGGGGGGAATACTCGTACGTGTTCTCGTTTCCTTGAGAAATTCTTTTGAATATACTACCCCAGATTGGGCTCACTCGTTGTTCATCGCATCCTTTCCTTCTCTTCCTCCATCTTTGTTGAATGAAATTGAAGGGCAAGGGGCGAGATTTGGTCGTTTTATGGTCAGGGATTATTTATGCCTCGTTTATTTATATTTATGTGCAATTTTTTGAAATATTTAATATTTAAATTTTTTTTTTTTATTTTATTTTTATTTATTTATTTAATTATTATTATTTAAATTAAATTTTCTCTTGTGTAATAATGTTCTTTCATGTGTGCCTTCATTTTGACACAACTTTGCCTAGATTTCCCACTTTTTATAATAATTTGAATTTGAATTTCCAATTGAATGCTAAGCAATAATGGTTTTTTGAATCCTCTTTGGATAATTTGGGGAACCTGAAATCATTGAAATTATGAATAATGATTAATAAGTAAATAAATAAGTAAATAAATAAATAAATAAATAAAGGAGCAGCTTTTGACATTTTTGCCCCCTCCTATATCGGATATCTCCCTCTCCTCTTTGAATCCTTCTACGGTGGAAAGTCAAGATTTTACCATCGAGTGAGAAAAGTCTAGAGCTTCCATTAATTAATGTCTATAAAGAACTTAATGGTTAATTCCATCAACTTCCATCGATTTTTTTCCCTTTAATTTCTCACCTTTACACAGTTAGAAAAGAAAAAATGTATATCTTGTACGACAAAATGGCGATTCCTTGATGTAGTTATCAAAACTTTGGCTTTACGCAGCAATACTCAACTGGTTCAACGATATCGTTTTACATTTTGGTGTTTTCAGTTTGATCTACCATAACGGTTAATGACATTTATTGTAATATATACGGTACCAGTTTATAATTTTTGTTTTTTGAATTTTTGTATTTATTTGCTAACCCTCGATTAAATTGCGCACAAAATTCTCCATTGCCATTCCTCAAGCCCTCTGTCATGCAGTTGTTAATCGATGTTGCGATTTTTGCGATTTTTGCGATTTTCGCGATTTTCGCGAATTATGTGATTCCCTTTCTAGTCGTGTGCCAGAAATATCTTGTTCTTGAAATGATGCACATTTGTCAAGTGTTTTTTGGGTATGCCACAAATCCCTTTCATATTTTGTTCTGCCGTCAGTTTCTGGCAGTTTCTGACACTCGTGAAATGAATAAAATAAAAATTCTAGATTATATCATGAGTTGTAGGATTATGTTAGAATAATGTCACGTAAAAACGAAGGGAAAAGTTTGTAAATTTGAAAACTGCTAATCATGTTTTCTGTTTAATAAATAGTATTTTAATATATTTAAAAAAAAAAAAAAAAGGTTTAGTGTAAAAATGCAGTGAGCGGAAGTTGTTAGATAAAATCCACTAATCACTCGTTAAGATTTGAGTTTTATTTCATGTTGGTATAAATAATAGATACATAATACAAATGTTTCCATATGAATTAATATTAATTTCTGCTGTACTGCATTTTTATGACCTTTGGCAAATACAAAACGTATCTAGTGTGTAATAACTATATTCGTTTGAAAAATTCAGTGTCTTTGTCAAATTATACTGGTTACAAGGACTCTACCCCATGTACAGAATGGTCTGGATATCAATAAAATTGAAAAGTTTGGATTCAATTATTTATTTATTTATTTATTTATTTATTTCGATTTTAAAGTTACATAAAAAAGTTAGAAATGCGGCTGCTTGCCACTACGCAAAATAAGCACTCTTAGATCTCGTGATTTCCCGTGACTGTAAAACCACTAAATATCATCGTCAGGCGTCACGTCACTTCGTTGTGAGCTTGGACACGGTTGGGAGCTGTGCGGAAGCCATTTTGTGTTCTCTATATTATAAGTGCATTGGTAAGAAACATTTTATTGTCCCATTCTTATAAAATGTATAATAAGTTATTTTAAATATTGATCGATTTATTAAGCACTAAAAGTATTACTAAAAAACGAAATATGTGCGAAAAATGGACATTTTAGTGCACGTCCGCCATTTTCTCCACGTGTTTGCTAATATTTTTTTATATTTTTAGGATTTATAAGTGAAAATGCCAAGAATTCCAACGGTTCACAGCAAAACCTACGTGACGCCACGTCGTCCGTATGAAAAGGAACGTTTAGATCAAGAACTTAAGTTGATCGGTGAATACGGACTCAGAAACAAGAGAGAAGTATGGCGAGTCAAATACACCCTCGCCAAGATCCGTAAAGCCGCCAGAGAACTTTTGACTTTAGATGAGAAAGATCAACGACGATTGTTCGAAGGTTTGTATAAAAAAGTTGTTTTTTTTTTTTAAATTTTTTATTTGATTGAAAAATGTTTATTTAATGTTTAGGTAACGCACTTCTTCGTCGTTTGGTGCGAATTGGAGTTTTGGATGAAAGCAGAATGAAACTCGATTACGTTTTGGGCTTGAAAATTGAGGATTTTTTGGAGCGACGATTGCAAACTCAAGTTTTCAAATTAGGGCTTGCTAAAAGTATCCATCACGCTCGTGTCCTTATTAGGCAGCGTCACATCCGGTAAGAATTTGGCCGACCGTGGAGAAAAATGAAAAATTTCTACCAGGCCACTTAGGTTTCTCTTAAAGAGACTTAACGTCTGGGTGTAAGCGAAATGACGTGAACTTTAAGTAAAATTTTTATAATATAAAGTCCAGACATTTTAATTTTTCTTATTAATTTACGTTTTATGTTTTTGTTTTTGTTTTAGCGTTCGCAAGCAGGTGGTGAACATCCCTTCGTTCGTGGTTCGTTTGGATTCGCAAAAGCATATCGACTTCTCGCTTAAGTCTCCGTTCGGTGGTGGCAGACCTGGACGTGTCAAGAGGAAGAATCTGCGTAAAGCTCAAGGTGGAGAAGTAAAGGAGGAGGAGGAAGAAGATTAAATCATTCTGTACGGGAGAAATGTTGAATAAATAAGAATGAAATGATTTTTGTAATTTGTTTTTATTTGATTGTGGAATACGATAGTAAAAAGACAATTCTTTAGCGCAGAAAATCTCGAGGATAATCTATACCGGTGTATAGAATGTCCCAGGCATGTGTAATGCACTTTATAAATAGTAGTAAATAGATTTTTTTTTATCTTTATTCTTTATCCACACAATCAGTTAGTAGTTATTTTTAACTTATTTCATCATTAACTAAAATATCACTCAAAATATGTTTTCTAGTTCTGTTGTAGCTGATTATTGGTTGCTCTTGGTATTAACAAAAATTTAACACGTGGAGCCGTATTGCCCGCATCTGTCTACTAGCCGCTGTTATTTATTGAATGTTTTAAGCGCCATCTAGTGAGAAAATGTTTAAATTTGATGTTCGCGCCAAAAATTTTCGTACCAAATGTAGGTTGCTTTGAAATTTTCGTGATTTCATTCGCAAATATTTTTTATTCTCATTTTTATCGGAGAGATTAAGGACATTTTTAATCAGCCATAACCATATTATTGGACATTATTACATTTCCGCAATTGCTAACTGGACGGAAGATGAGAGCCTCGATTAGGCCTAAAATTGATCTTGTGTTTGTCAGTGCCGTTCATCATCTGATGGAAAACATGTCGCCCACTCGTCCACTGATTAATCAATCATCCGGCTAATTTCATTGTTTGAAACAACTTGCAACGAACACGTGCAAAAACAATCGCTCGACGTCTTTACGTAACATTTGTATCCACTTCAGGGATGTTTACATTACAAAAACCATCTTCGGAAAACTTGCAACATTTTTTTTCATTTAACAGTACGAGTTTTGCTTAACCCTTTAATTCCATATATATTGATATTGAGTTAATTAATATTTTCCACAGAAAAACATTTTTCGCATTTTCGCCAAGGACTGCATTTAATACGTAATATTGGCAATGATTGAAACGATGTCCACCAATATAGTGTGTTCTGACCAAGTAAACAAACATTATTTACATGAGAAATTCTATTTTCTTTTTCTGTGCTAATATGCGAATTTAATTTTTTCAGAAAAAAAGAAACAACCAAAGCGGTTGTGACATAACCAAATATTTTTCATCATCTTCCAACAAAGTGATAAATTCGATCCCCACGCAGCCATCACCTGAAAATGTCCCAGATTATTTTAAAAGGAATTGCATCCCGCTCGATTTATCGCAATCAACCGTCTTCTCCCGTACCTCGATACACAACGAAAGCGAAACAGCGACTCGTATCGACATGAACAATAAATGGATCGGTTCAAAAGATCCCTCTCGATGCGACGCCGTTAGCTACAAGGACGACCGATTCGAAAGACAAATCTTTCAAGAGTTGGATTCGCGAATGTGCCGGGAAATGGATGCAAAAGGAGTCGACGACGACGCAATTGTCAACGACGGCCGAATGTACGACCCAAGTTTCCCCATGAAGTACGACCGTGAAATAAGAACGATTAACGACACCCAAAACAACTTGCTCGCACTTCCTTCCGAGAATTTGCGACAACAACAACCTCTGTTGAGTGAAAAGGGCTCTTCTGGCATGATGAACGCTTTAAATGTGATGCTCGCCAACGAAAGATCTCTTAACACCCAAGATGTTTGTTCGACTGTGCCCAAAGACGATTCTTCATGCACGAACTACTTGTACGCCGAACCTCAGGCTTACAAGTGGGTCTCCGATATTCCCGACATCAAGGGAGGAATTAACGAAGAAAAAGATGCACAATTTGGCGCAGATCAAACAAACGTCGCGGTTCTGCCGCCCTCTTGTATCAACCAAATGCCGGTGGATACTGCGACAGCTGTCGACGGGTTTTCTACAGCGCCAAAACAACGTACAACAGCTGCAGCACAAGACGACGCCGTTCCAGTGATCAGTTACGAAGATTTCCTGAAATCCGAGGGACTTTCGGTGCCCAGCAAAGACAAAATTGAACCCGAAGTCGCGGCTGAACCTGTAGTGAAAAAACAGAGCAATATCCGACGGTTTTTTAGTCGGGTTCCTCGTACGGTGGAAGTTAAATTCGATCATAAGCGGTTGGTGACTGTCACAGCCGTCGTTCATCCGCAGCCGCAGCCGCAGTCGTCTAGGAAGACGCCAGTGAAGAAATTCAAAAGACAATCGCCGAGGAGAGTCGGGGTGCAGCGAATGGGAGCTAAAGATAACGATGTGAAGCAGACGTCTTATAATACGCGACAAAGAAAATCGAATGTTGTTGTAGATACTGAGGAAATCGATTTGAGTATCGAAGAAATGGGCTCGGAGAAGAATATCATTGACAAACCGACGAAGAAAAGGTTTCCGCGGACGAAATTTCAAGAGAAAAACGAGAATCTCAATAGCGATGGATCCGTTGTTTCGAATACTAATGTCACGAATCAAAACGGGAATGATGATCGATGGGTTTTTAGACCTCGTTTGGACAACACGCTGCAAAATCGCAAATCGGCTCGTCTTAATCCGCAGTTAGCTGTGAAATCTCAAATTCACTCGGTTGAAGACGAGGAATCGCGCGTTCATAAACCTCTTCGTAGCATTTATACTTCGACAGTCGCATCTGGATTACGTCTCAAATTCACACGGATTGGGAGGAAACGGCATCACCGCCATCATCACCACCACCAACATCGACCTAAAAAAGTATTTTAGTTTAATTTCATTAAATCTTATATCTTATTGGCGATTTTTAATTCTAGCATCCAAAAAGCATAAAAATTCGTCGTGCCTTGAAGTTGCTGCAGAAGGCTAAAGAGAGCAGCGTTCCGCGAGAAACAGATTCGGGAATTCGGCGCTCGCCGCGACAGAGCAGCGTGATTGTGCGGAAGGCGATGGAAGGAGCCGCACGAGCCGAAGAAATGCGACAAGCACGAATCACAGCTCAGCGACTTACGGTTTCGCAAAAGAGACTTCGTGCGAGAAGAGTTAAAAGAGTAATTCAATTGATTTTTGTATTTTTAATTGTTTTATAATTTATTTATTTATTTTTTTTTTAAAAATAGCGTTTGCAGCTTGTAAAAAACAAAACGGAGGGTGCGGTTTTATCCCAGATTGGAACAGGAAAATTATTGAAAGGTTGAAAGAGATTCTGCAATGTAGATTGCAATTATTTGTTTTTATTTGTTGTTATTTTTAGCTGGTGCGATAACTATAAAGCAAAGCGAAGGAGGAAAAGGGCCATTGAATTTATTGCCGCTGAAGAAAACAAGGGCAGTCGATAGTATCAAGGATAAAGCCACAAAGGATTTTCTGAATAGCGGACTGCCCAAACGTCTACAACAACCTCCGAATAACGCAAATTCGAATTTCAACGTCGAACAGGAAGAATTTGCGCTTATTTCACCTCCTGTCCATGTTCAACAATTAGAAAGATCTGCTTGGAATTCAAATCCATCTTTACTGTGTAAAGTCCGAACTCTAATCGATGACGAAGTGAAAATTAATTTAGGCCCGAACGATGCTATTCAATTCGGAATACTTTCTTCTATTTCTGGAAAAGTATCTGAATGTTATAAATCTCAAGTTGACAAATCAGTGAGATTATTTTCTCGAATTATTTTAATTATTTACTAATTTTATAATAAAATATTTTTATTTTTTAAGGCATCTTTCAGTTCGATTTCGAAACGTTTACCCGCTTCGATCGTGAGGCAGTTTCTCAAAGAAGCATCGCTTCGTTTTCCCAATTTTTCCGCTTTTAAATTGTACCGCAGGTATAAAATGAAGCGCAAGAGGTGTCTAAACCTGCCAGATGTCACGTCTGAATTGAGCGTTCATAACGGCAAAAAGCGAACTAGTGACACCGAAGATGATGTTGTTAACAAGAAGCATAAGACCGATGATGGGGTTATTGAGATTGTCGAGCAGAATCGTTGCATTGTGACAGCTAAAAATGGTGAAAGCAGTTCCATGCCTCAAGTTACAAGTAATTTTTAGTTTAATTATTTAGCGAATTAAATTTTTATAATGTTTTGTAAAAAAAAATAGAATGTTGTCATTGGCAATGGACCGATAAATATCAACCCACACATTCAGCGGATGTTATCGGGAACGGAAAATCGATGAGACAGTTACGACAGTGGCTGGTGGATTGGAAAGAAAAATGTAAATTACAGATGAAACGGAGGAACCAGTCGACACCAAAAAAGAAAAGCAATTCAAAAGGTTGATAAATTGATTAGTTTTACTTAAAAATTAAAATCTTAAAAATTAAAAAATTAAAAATATTTTGTTGTGCATTTTAGGCTTTTCGGAAGATGACGACAGCGACTTTGAATTGAGTGGTGATAACGACGACAGTAGTTCGGAAGATTGGGGTTTGCATAATACAATGTTGATTTCGGGGCCCACTGGGGTGGGTAAAACTGCAGCTGTCTATGCACTGGCAGAAGAATTAGATTACAAAGTGTTTGAAGTAAACGCGACTTCGAAACGAGTTGGAAAGCAAATACTGGCTCAGTTACAGGAGGCGACGCAATCTCATCAAGTTATATCAAAAGCTAAAATCATCAAATCATTTTTCGAGCCCAAAAGAGGTTTGTTATTCGCTTATAACTTAAAATTAATAATTATAAATATATTTATTTTTTAATTTTTTTTGATTTCTAGCAGCTGCTCAAGGTCAGACTAGTATGAAAACGGAAACAAAGGCAGCGCGAAAAGAATATTCGCAAGATGTACCTGAAGCTAGCAGTGCCATTTCCCTCGTTTTATTCGAAGATGTAAATAATTATTTATTTTTATTTATTTAATTTAATAAAATATTTATTTTTTAATTATTTTTTTTAGGTTGATTTAGTGTTCGCGGAAGACGAAGGGTTCATGCATGCAGTTCACACTTTTATGGCTACAACTAAAAGGCCAATTATTCTCACCACATCCGACGTACATTTTTCTACGGATAGAATGAAAGGGCGTTGCGAGGAACTCAAATTTGAAGTTCCGTGTGCAGTAAGTTTACAATTGCTGTCATTTCTAATATTTTTTAAATATTTTTCTTGGTTTTCAGACATTAACAGCTACGTACTTGCAAATTCTTTGCTTAGCCGAGAACATTCGAACAGACTATGACGACATTGTCCGGTTGGTCGAATTCAATCGAGGGGATGTAAGACGAAGTATTCTCGAATTGCAATACTGGCTTCTGTCGGGCGGGGATCCTCACGAACCCGAAGACGGCACGAATAAATCAAGAACGGACGTCGAAGGCACTGAAGACACAATTAAAAACAACGCAACTGAAGAACCAGACAGCACGATGAGCAGTCTACATGACTGCCCTCAGGAAGACAGCAGCGCCGATTCGTGGGACTCGAATGCGGACGTCAAAGTGGACAGGATCCCAACTGTGCACCGAGGTTGCTTCCAACAAATTTACGGCGTCAGCATTTCATCTTCTATTCCTCTCTTAACATCTCTACAGGTAAAAAAAAATAATCACAAAAAAATGTTTAAAAATTGTCTTAAATTTTTTTTTTTTTTTAGTACATCTGATGTGAAAACACTCACAGTTTTGATGGAACAATGCGAAGCGTTGAAAATTCCGCTGACGTTGAGCAATTTGCCCCATTTGTTGTCGCTGCCCGCTTGCGTCAAGAAATCGCCGAATATGGGCGTGGAAACGAGTCAGAACAGCACGAGTCAAAATTTTAAGGACACGGAACAGTTCCGAAAAGTCGTGTGCAGTAAAACTGTCACGTCTTTGTCGCGATTGCATGATAACTTGTCGTGGATGGATGCCACCTTAGATCCGTTGAGCAGTGCTACGGATAATAGCGAAGGGTGGTGGAAGTGGTGGTACAGGGAGCCGCAGTCGAGCGAATTGGATGTTCTGTCGGACGTAAGTCCCGATCCGATGCTAACTCGTGCGCGGGAAGTTCACGCATCGTTGGCGGCTGCTACTACTTGGACTTGTTCTCAAGCGCTGCAGAAAGTGTTGCGCAGTGTGGCGCTTCATGGAAACCAGTGTTTACCGTTCATGACCGTACCTGCGGAGGAGACGTTCGTTTCGTGCGATTTTCAAGTTGATCCTAAGTATATAATGAAATTTAATTCACAAAAATGTAACAATTAATTTTTTTATTTTTTTTTTTCAAATTGAATTTTCAGACTATGCACTAAACATTTGCAATGTGCGCGTGCAGTTGAGGGCTGTTTACCGGCCGGACTGCAGAGCAATCGAAGGAATTTGTCCGTTGATTATTTTCCTTACGTGCGGAGCATTTGTCAAGCTGAAAAACTGCGGCAACTGACCAACACCAAACGCGGAGGAAGGTTAGCAATGAGAAATTGACAAAATTTTTATCTTTTTTTAAAATTATGTTTATATGGTTTTTTTGTGTAGGTTTTTGCATTATTTGGATTCTCTCGGCATTCCTTCGAGCATTTTAAGGCAATTAGGCGACGATTTCCCTTAAGTAATATTAAAAGTTGTAGTGCGAGTGTAAATTCCGAGTAACTTTTTAGGGCACGCCCATTTTTTTTTTGTCATTGGGCAAAAAATGTTTGTAAAAATGAATTTGGGTTGAAAAGATGGTTGAGAGCTCTAAGCACGTTGTCAGTTGTATTAACAAGTTGTTGAATGTTGTGCTTCTTTTATTGTTGACAAGTTGCATTGCATTTCCCTCTAAATTCTGGAATTAATCGAGTGAAGAAAACGAAAAAAAATTCATCATCCATCATTTACAATACCGTGTGCAAAACCACTTTATACAACTCAAATCATATCAAGTTAATCATTTATTCATTAGAAACACGAATTGTTCCAAGTCCCATTTCTAATTTAATTGTATATATACATTTACCGGCCGTATTTGTTATTATTAATTAATATTGTCTGTACAATTTAAAGTTTAGATGTTGCAATACGAAAGCAATTTATTTGCGGGTGTGGTCTTGCCATAGTCAACCATAGCATTTTGTTTTTCTATAACATATTTTGTAGATACTTTTATATTGTTATCGAATTTTTTTCTTTTTTTTAATTTTTAAAAGTTGAGCTTTTCAATGAGGACTGTAGTTCTAGTGGCGATATTTCAAATTACTCGATATTTTTCGATTACCTAAGCTAGTCAGTTATTCTATCATGTTTTTGTTTACATAATAATCGATATATCATGAAATTAATTATATTTGGAAATGATATTAATTTTTAATTCTCCGATTTATATTTTTTTGTATTTTATAGAGAAAGTCATTTCAAAAGCCATAGTTTTGACGCTGTAGTCGTAGGATTGGGAAAATTCATTTTTTTCCCTATGCAATTTCATGCAATCTTTAATTTTAATTTTAATTTTTTTTAGATAGACACACGTGTTTCTACCATTACTCTTACTTCACGTAAATCTTTTTGTGTATTGTTACGAGCAAATAAATCTTTCATCTGTAATAAAGTTTGTAATTTATATATTGGACTAATAATTTTTTCTAAGCGCAGTTTAATTCGAGGTTTGGCTGCCAGGTGGCAAACCTGTGCCGTGCATCGAGTCATGACGTAGAAATTAATTTATTCCCCGTGCTCGGTTCGTTTAAAAATGACGTCAGCAATATAAATATGCTAAGATAAAAAAAGAAATGAAAAAGCAGTTTAGATGTAAATTACTCTATTTATTATTTTATTCCGTAAAAAGAATAATAATTAAAGAGTATTTTACTTTTTCACGCATATACGCAATTTAAGATGGCGCATACCATGTGGATGGAGTAAGGGCATGTTACCATCATCGTAAGTGCCCGTATCAAAGTAAAACTTCTTCATTTATTGCTCAATTTGTTGCATAAAAACCATCGTGGCCAAATGTCTTCGTTGAGGCACGAAAATGGACTCGATATATGCGAAGACACGGATTTCGAGGATTGGCAGCTGCCAGTGGCTTACATGAAAAAAAGACACACCGAGCCCATTGAAGGAATCAAAACAATCACCCAAACATGGAGGATGAAAGAAAGGGTAAGGCCTAAATGGAATCAATTCACTTTACGCGCATAACAATGACAGTCTAATTGTCCCAGTGTGCATTATTTCAGATGAAAACCGTGAGTGTTGCCTTGGTATTATGTCTCAATGTGGGGGTTGATCCTCCAGACATAATAAAAACACAACCATGTGCACGTTTGGAATGCTGGATTGGTCAGTCGTTTGATGTTTTACATCGAATTATTTGTTTATTTACTTTTTTAAAATTCTTGTTTAGATCCGTTGTCCACAAGTCCTCAGAAAGCGTTGGAAGCGATTGGAAATAATATACAGAAACAATATGAACGGTGGCAGCCTCGTGCGAGATACAAGCAAACTTTGGACCCGACTGTGGACGAAGTTAAAAAGCTTTGCACATCTTTACGTCGTAATGCCAAAGAAGAGAGAGTTTTATTTCATTATAATGGACATGGTGTGCCAAAACCGACGCAAAATGGAGAGATTTGGGTGTTTAATAAGGTGTGAATTTGAATTGAATATATGGTAAATAAATTCATTTTTTATTTGTTTAATAAATATTTTTTAGACGTATACTCAATACATTCCGTTATCAATTTATGATTTGCAAACGTGGATGGGCGCGCCATCCATTTATGTGTACGACTGTTCAAATGCTGGGACTATAATTGATTCGTTTAAACAATTTGCTAATCAACATGAACAGGAATATAAGGTAATATGTTAATTATTATCGAATTGTTAGTATTTTCTTAATTTTTTTTCTCTCTTCATTATAGCAATTAAGTGAGCAGAATAAAGGCCAATATCCAGCTCATTTAGGAACTCCAGTTTCGTTTAAAAACTGTATTCAATTAGGCGCTTGTAGCAGCAATCAAGTTTTGCCGATGAATCCTGAATTACCAGCAGACTTGTTTACAGCTTGTCTCACGACGCCCATTAAAATTGCATTAAGATGGTATTAAAAAAATTAATATCTGTCTGATAAAATATATTTTTTTTTCTTAATTATTTATTTTTAAGGTTTGTGATGCAAAATACGGCCAAATTAGTACCTGGGATATCATTAGATTTAATTGATAAGTAAATTCTCATATTTTATTGATCTTTTTTTAAAAAATTTTAATTTTTCTCTGGTCAATTTCAGAATTCCTGGTCAATTAAACGATAGACGCACAATGCTAGGCGAATTGAATTGGATTTTTACCGCCATTACTGACACTATTGCGTGGAACACACTTCCACGCGGTAACAATTCGAAACAACCAAACAGATATAATTATTACAATTTTAATTTATTTTACTTACTTATAGAATTATTTCAGAAGCTTTTTCGTCAAGATCTCCTAGTTGCTAGCTTGTTCCGAAATTTTCTATTAGCTGAACGCATAATGCGTTCTTACAACTGTAGTCCGGTATCTAGTCCAGTTCTTCCACTTACAAACAAACACGCGATGTGGCAAGCTTGGGATCTCGCTTTGGACATTTGTTTGACCCAGTTGCCCACCATTTTGGAAAATGGAGATGGTTTCGAGCACAGTCCGTTTTTCGCCGAGCAGTTGACAGCTTTCCAAGTGTGGCTGACGTTTGGATCTGACCTTCGGAGTCCACCGGAACAACTTCCCATTGTTCTCCAGGTAGTACAAATTAGACTCAAACTGATGCATCGCTAATCCGATTATATCTTTAGGTACTTCTCAGTCAAGTTCATCGTTTACGTGCTTTGGAATTACTGGGACGATTTCTAGATTTGGGTCCATGGGCTGTTAATTTAGCTCTGTCTGTTGGTATTTTCCCGTACGTTTTGAAGTTGCTTCAGAGTTCAGCACGCGAACTTCGACCGTTACTCGTTTTTATTTGGGCTAAAATTTTAGCTGTTGATAGCGTACGTTTTAAATCAATTATTAGACAATTTTTATACCTGAATTTATTTATTTTAGACTTGCCAAGCTGATCTAGTTCGAGAGAACGGCCATAAATACTTTTTAGCAATTTTAGAAGACGTTCGAATGCCAGTAAATACATTAGAAAAAGAAAAAAATTAATTATAATAAAATATTGATTGTTTTTCATTTTCAGGCGGAGCACCGAACTATGTCGGCTTTTGTTCTCGCTAGTATCGTTCACAACTATTCTTTAGGCCAAGTAAAACTACTTAACTGTAATTATTTTATTGGATTTATATAGAGTTAATTTTTTGATTTCTAGGAAGCAGCTCGCCAAGGGAATCTCGTGTCCATGTGCTTGGAGCAGTTGGTTGATCCCAATCCGTTGTTGCGTCAATGGTTGGCTATTTGTCTGGGTCGGATATGGATGGATTTTGATGTGGCTCGTTGGTGCGGAGTTCGAGATTCCGCGCATGAAAAACTTTATTCTATTTTAAAAGACGACGTTCCCGAAGTAATTAGAAATTTTTTAAAATTTTATCTCGAATTCTGATTTGGATATGTTAATTTAGGTTCGTGCAGCTGCTCTGTTTGCTTTGGGTACGTTCATGAGTTGCGCTACCGAACGAAGCGATCACGCAAACACAATTGACCACAGCGTGGCGATGTCTCTCGTTAATAACATGAATCACGAAGCCAGTCCTTTAGTTCGCCAGGTAATTAATTGGTGACAATTAATATTGATATACCGATTGAATGATTTTTATTTTATTTGCAGGAACTCGTTGTGGCACTTCATTGGTTGGTTCTTATGTTCGAAAATCAGTTCCTAGCCGTTGCTTTTCAAACGATAGAGGAAGAAAAGCAGCGGGAAAATGCTCAAAATAGTAATAAATTGCGAAAATCGCTTTAAAACTTATTAATATTTTTTTATTCATTTAGAAACGGTTTCACCGAGTGGGACGTTGCGAAAATTGTCCGCATACACCAGTAGGGACAACAAAGTGAAATACATGGGTTCCCCGGTTAATTCCACGAGTCCCATTCTGAGCACTAGTAGCGGTAGCTTAGAAAGTTCAGGAAGCGGCGATAACATAAATTTGGATAAAATACGCCGAGTGTCATCTAGTTCTTCAATAACTAGTCTCGGAGCACTGATAGGTGCGGGATCACCATATCTGACTGTTCCCTACGGTAGCATTTATTCCAAAGTGTGGAACAAAATGCTCAATTTAGCTGCTGATCCCTATCCAGGGGTGAGCATCTTGGCAACTACAGTCGTTCAATACATCAAGAAAAAAGTGGCAAGTATCGATTACACTTGGAAATTATTTTTATTTACTTAATTACTTAATTTTTATATTATTTAGAATCAAGCTTTGGTTCAGACAAAGGAGACAATATCGTCCGACGTGTCACTCTCTGCCCCATCGTCTCCGTCTAGCAAACCGTCGTACATTAGGTGATTTTGATTTTGTTATTTTTAAATGTTTCTTTATTTTTTATGACTATAATATAACTTGTAGTGGTGATTCTCCTCCTGCTAATATTAATATGACGCTCTCTCAAGATGGATGTCGACCGTCCAGTGCAATTCATTGGACTGCTGTTGGTGGTGGTCAGCAACGCGTTTCATTTTTTCATTCGTTAACTCGACCAAAGAAAAGTGTTGATAACAAGCCCATTAATGCCGCTGTTGCTTCAGTAAGCGTCGAAAATGCCATGTTATTCTAATGTTAATGTAAATATAAATATATTTATATAAATAAGTTATCCGATGACGACTCGACAGCAACTGCAAAGTCGGCTCTTTGCGCGACGGAGTTTGTTGATTGGAGCTGCAAATATTTTTCTCAATCGGTAATTAAAGTAATTAATCTGCTTATATAGCTAAACTTGAATTTTTTTACACTTTTGTTTATAGCTTCCAGAAGAATTTGATCCCGAGAGTGTAACTCACCAAGAAAGAGAGTGGAGATTTTTAAGAAATGCACGAGTTCGGAGAGAATCGGAAGAAGAGCAAAAACGAGCCAGTAAAATATAAATTATTATTTAAAACGTTTTAAAAAGATATTTAATAATTTTCTTGCAGTGTTTGGACGTCTGGACGATCAAGTGTTCATTAATCGCAATGCAAACATCCCTTCGCTCATTAAATTCCATCCTTTCGAACCCATCATCTCCGTTGCAGATAGAGACTATTTTAGGTGACATTAAAAAATTTAATTCTATTAGTTTATGAAGTTTTTTTTAAAAAATATTTTAGCATTTGGAATTGGGAGCAAGGAGCCCGATTGACTTACTTGCCAAACAGCAACCCGAAACCAACACGAATTACCTCGATGGAATTCATAAATGCCCACGATTCGACGCTGCTTTTGTTCGGGTCTGACGACGGAGCCGTGCGGATATGGAAGAACGTTTTAGACGATAATAAAAATGTCCAGTTAGTTACCGCTTGGCAAGCCCTAAGTGAAATGTTGCCATCAACTCGCGGATCGGGACTCATTACAGAATGGGATCAGGAATCTTGCATTTTGTATACTTCCGGTGATGTCCGGGTGATTCGCCTGTGGGATGCTGAACGGGAGATGAAGTTTCAAGTAAAAATTCATATATGTTATAAAGAAAATTATAATATTTCTAATTATTTAATTGTAGGATATTCCAACTGGTGCTGACAGCTGCGTAACTAGTTTATCGTGCAGTGCGACCGGTCAGCCATTGCTCGTCGCTGGCTGCGGCGATGGTTCGATTCGTTTGTACGATAGACGCTTACCATCGAATGAAAGTCGGATAATGACTTTTAGAGAACATTCCAGTTGGGTTGTTAACGTACAAGTTCAGAAAAAAGCGGATGCAGCGAACAAAATAGTTAGTGGCAGGTTCGTATCCTGAAATTTCTCAAATTAAGATTTTACTTTTTCCTTTTTTTTTTTAATGATTTTAGTGTCGCGGGTGATGTCCGATTTTGGGATATGCGAGCATCCACTTCGATCATGACTTGCATGGCAGCTCACGGAATGACCGCAATGGCGGTACATCCATACGCGGGAGTTTTTGCTTGGTAGGAATTGAATTACTGTTAATGTTAATGTTAAATTAATGTTTTTTTTTGTTTTAAATAGTGGTTCAGCGAACCAATTTATTAGCATTTACACGACTACAGGTGAACATTTAAGTCTTATTAAATACTACGACGGTTTTATGGGTCAACGAATTGGTCCAATTAGTTGTCTGCATTTTCATCCTCACAAAGTATGAAATTTTTTTGTTTAATTTCTTGAGAAATGATTTTTGTATTTATTTTTGTTATTATTTTGTATTTTAAAGGTTAGTTTAGCTGCTGGTAGCACTGATTTCTTCGTTAGCGTATACTCGGTAGACAAGAAGAGGTGACTAATGCCCCAAGAGGTGAGCGGTCATCGTCCAAAGACTAAGTCGAACTACGGTCTGGGACAATATCTAGGATGGGTGCAGCCATCTTATTTTAACACCATCTAAGTGCACCGCATTCGAAAGATCGCTACCTATTTGCAAGAGCAAAAACACATTAATTGAAAAAAAAGGTTTTTTTTAAAAAAAAAAATTCTAGGAACGATAAAGATAAGTATATAAATCAAATAAATAATAGTAATAAGAATGTACTTTATGTTTTTACTTAATATGACGTGTAAATAGTTGATTAACGGACAAATTTTTGAGGCGTGTTTAATAATTTGATTCTTTTTTCGTCCCCCTTTGAATCATGATTTTGTGTGCATTTTGCAATAAGGGTAACGTGTTTTTTTTTCTCTTTTTTTTCTCACTAATTTTGTACCAAAGATTACGTATTTAATTCTAATCTCTAATGATGTGGATTTGATGTAATTTTTCTGATCGTAGAAACTTTTTCTCTGTATATTCTGTTACAAATTTTGAAATCACAAAAGCGAGATTTTTTACATGTAGTGTGGAGACCAATGTAAGTTTTTAAAAAGTTGATTTGTATGGATATTTTGCTTCCATAAAATACTCCCGAATCGTACAATACTTTACGAAAACAAATGTGCGTGCATATTGTACATAATTTAAGTAGAGGAATAGTATAGCATACTAATAATGTTTTCTTGTAAGTAGAGAATAAAATTTATTTCATTCAAGGCAAATATTTAATCCATTTTATTACCAACAAATATTGTTAAATAAAAAAGACTAGATGTTGCTCTATGGCGACAAAAGATGGCAGGCCAATGGGATTCTTATAAGTTGCCAGACCTTATTGGTTGTGCCTTACTACTTGCTGCGTGCCAAGACCGAGGCCAAGATCAAGATGAAGATGGTATTTAATGTATTGAATTTGAATCGTACGTTTTTCTCAAAGACTAGAACTAAATACACGTTTCACTTTCTGAATGATGGGAGAAATGTTGCATCGTTTGGCGCTTCTGTAACAAATCATAAAAACGTACAGAGCAAATTGAAAGAAGGTCCTCCTTTTCAACACTTTATTACTAATTCAAATATGTATAATAAGTCATTAAGAAACGAATACGAAGTAGAAAAACATCCGTATCTTGACGACAGTGATGTTACCGGTCGAGGCAGAAAAGGTATTTACCATAACATTTATGGTAAACAAAAATCAAATAATATTTTCTTTTTTATTTTCAGTATTTATAAAGACTTATGGCTGTCAAATGAATGTTAACGACACGGAAATTGTTTGGTCAATTCTTCAAAAAAACGGATACACGCAAACCGATCAAATGACGGATGTAATATTGATTTTAGTTTTTGTCTTATTTCAATAATTTCAAGTATTTCAAGTATTTTATTTAGTCAGATGTTATTTTGCTGATGACTTGTGCTATTCGTGAAGGAGCCGAGACAAAAATTTGGAATTTTCTCGAGCATCTTGCAGCAATGAAAAGGAAACGAGAAACTAGTTCCAGCAAACATCCGTTAAAAATTGGCATTTTAGGTATAATTGACAAATAATTTAATTACAGCAACGAATTGAATTGTATTAAATGTTTGATAGGTTGTATGGCAGAACGGTTGAAGCATAAACTAATAGAAAAAGAAAAAATGGTCGATTTGGTTGCTGGTCCTGACAGTTATAGAGATTTACCGAGAATGTTGGCCCTGACTCAATCGGGGCAAGTTGCCAGTAACATAAATTCACATTTGATGTGTGAAATGTGAATTGTTATCACAATTTTTTCTTCTAGTAAACGTGTTACTGTCATTAGACGAAACTTACGCCGACGTTATACCCGTTCAATTGAATCAAAAATCACCGACCGCTTTTGTGTACCGTACTATTATTATTTATTATTGTTTATTAATTTTTATTAATTTTTAGTCACACAATTTTTTTAGGTCAATTATGCGTGGTTGCGACAACATGTGCAGTTATTGCATCGTTCCTTTCACTCGTGGGAGAGAAAGAAGTCGTTCGATCGACACAATTGTCGATGAAGTCAAATACTTAAGCGACAAAGTAATTTTTAATAAATTTAAGTTAGAAACCAAATATTTAAATATTATTTTTAACTTTTTAGGGGATTAAGGAAGTGACGCTCTTAGGCCAAAATGTAAACAGTTACGCGGATAAATCTCAAGAAAATCACAAAAATGAAACGACACATTTAAGCAAAGGATTCAGAACTGTTTACCGGGCGAGAAAAGGCGGTTTGAGATTTGCCGATTTGTTGGATAAAGTGTCTCTAGTGAACCCGGAAATGAGGATTCGTTTCACATCACCACATCCGAAAGATTTTCCCGATGAAGTCTTGTATTTGATCCGCGAACGGCCAAATATTTGCAACCAAATTCATTTACCAGCTCAAGCAGGAAATTCACGAATTTTAGAACTGATGCAAAGAGGATACACGAGAGATTCATATTTCGAATTAGTCGATCATATTCGATCGATTTTACCCGGAGTGGCTTTAAGTAGCGATTTTATCTGCGGTTTCTGTAGTGAAACTGAAGAAGAATTTGAAGAAACGTTATCGTTAATTGAAACTGTCAAATACAATTTTGCTTATGTTTTTTCTTATAGCATGAGAGAAGTATGATAAAAATGACGAATTTAATACGTAATTACTTACTGACATTATTTTTAACTATTGCCAAAAATAGAAAACTCGAGCTTTTCATCGTTTAAGAGACGATGTGCCACTTGAAGTCAAAACAAGACGACTAGAACGTTTAGCGCAGACATTTAGGAAAGAATCGTTATTTTTAAATCGTCAGCAAATTGGTTGTGTCCAACTTATTCTAATTGAGGGAGTAAGAAAAAGCAAACTTTTCATAAAATAAAAATATTTTACATAAATATTTTTTTAGGAAAGCAAGCGTTCGATTCATCATTTGTCAGGACGAAACGATGGGAATACCAAAGTTATTATTCCTAATGAGGAAATAGCGATTGATAACAATGAAAATACAAAACGGAAAATTGAAGTTGGAGATTACGTTGTTGTAAAGGTGAATGAATTCTTGCTAGTTTGATTAATTTTACAATTTAACAAAAAAAATATTTTAATTATAGATAATAGATGCATCTTCACAAGTCTTAAAAGGAATACCATTGCATCACTCATCAATTTGCGACTTTGCTCAACAAAAATCATCAACCAACACGTGAACTAATAGTCGATAAGTTTATATGTACGACAACAATTATTTTTTAATTTAAGTAAAATGTAAATAGCAACCAATTTGGTTTTTTTAATTTAAAAGAGAAATTAGCTCGTCTCCATTTCAATTTGTATGCACATCTTCAACATCAAATGTGGGGTTTCAAACAAAGTGCGATGCACCATAATCTTTTGGGAAAAAATTGTGCTCAAAATACCCTAAATTATAAATTTTTTTACAAAAAAAAAAAAAAAAAAACCAAATTTATAAATAATACAACCGTGCGAAATGTTTTCTTTATTGTCTAAAAAGGAGTATCTTCCTGGCACAATGGCCGCCAACTAATCTAGAGTACTGAACCACTTGCTCTTCATCAACACTGTCGGTGTATTGACGTCGGTGTCGCTTGTAGCTAGCATACGGCATCGCTACACGTTGGTAGAGTATGCACACCGTTTGAATATCAGTTACGTTGCCGTCAACTATCAAAAAAGAAGAAATAATTTAAATTTATATAATTGCTAACATTTAAAGAATATTTTACCTATGCTAAGATCTTCGTTCAAGCGACTGTACTTTGATCGGTCTAATTTTTCCCTGCAATCTTCGATCACATGCCACGAATAAACTTCGGGGCACAGTAGAAAAGAAGGTTTATATTGACCCTAAGTTAAAAAAAAAAATATAATTTATAATTCTCTTTTTAGTTGACAACTTCACTTTATATCTCATTTTGGGACAGGAATGGATGTAAAATCCCATGTAATAATACTTTAGTTTTGGATCACGTTTCTGCAATTCTCTTGTAAATGCGATTTCCCTAGAAAAACAAAATTAATTATTTTAAAAACATTTTAAAAACTAAAACAAATAAATTACCGTAACGACGCGTAAGTTCCGAGAGTCAAAAAGCGATAATCGGGATCGTAATAGAAATAAACCGACGACACACAATGAGGTAACACATCCATTACACCAACAGCGATTAATTTGCCATCCAGCCAATATTGTTGATGAAACGACCCGTATCCGCAACTGGGTCCATAACTGGGACTCTCGGGCTACAAAACAAACATCAATTAAAAATTAAAACGAAAAAAAATAATTAAATTTAATAATCATCGAATAAAAGAAGGGTTTCATTCAACTACCTTTAACGGCGACGTCTCTAAAAAACCACTAAACGTGTTTTCATCGCATTCGAATGGCTTATCATTATGAATTTGCATTTGATATTTTTTATAAAGCGATAACGACTCGCGTCTACTTTTTTCATACACTTCGGATGGAGGATTCGACCTGAGTAGTCTGATCTATTAATTATTCACAATTCACGCAATCAAATAACGAGACGAAACCAAAACCCTTCTTTTACTCATTTAAGTAGGTATTTCAATTGATTACCTCTAGAGGCGAATTGACTAAAAATCGTACGAAATTATCCATTTTGCACTTGTTAGGCGGATCGTTGTGTACAGTTTGTTGGTATTTACTGTACAATTCGTGCGATTGTTTCAACGTTCGTTTAAATTCTATACTTTTAGGATTCGATCGAACCAATAGAATCTACTCGAATGAGATAAGAAGGTTCAATTTGTCATCCTAAATGTATGAGTCGGTTTATACCTCTAGTTTGTGTACTGGGTTTTCTACTGAGACGTTCAGGTAATTTTCAATTGTCTTGCAGCAATTCGTATCTTGCTTAAGAGCAGATGGGTTTTCTAAGTTCAATGAATCGGTTTTACTCTTCTGTTTGCGCCTTTCTAGTCGGACAAGTTTCGCTTTTTTGCAAGGAGGTTTGTTGGGATCGGCACCTAAACCTGAAAAATTAAATTTAATTAATTAATTAATTAATTAATTTTTGTTTTGATTTTTTTTTTCAATGTTTACCGGGTTTGGGTTGTTTTTCTAGTTTAGTTTCGGATTGTTTCGGAAAAGATTGACTAGATGTTTTGCTCGATTCTGAACATCTACGTGGATTCGCATCTCCCAAGGGTCCCGGAAGGTCTATACAATTTCACAGATTAATTTGATATTCATTTTATTTATTTCAAATTAGGTACCGGTATCACTTTCTTTATATAGAGATGAGTCAGTGAATAACAATTTATCTTCTGCTAATTTTGATTGGACTTGAACGTCTGAAATACTCAAACCAATTTCATCATCGAATGAAATTTGCTAAAAATTGAAAGAAAAAAAAAATTAATTAAAAATTCTGATTACTGTTTGTTTAATACAATATCCACCGTTTCTGGTTTGATTTCGCCAGTGCTTAAATATTTGTTCATTTTCTTCAAAACGTTTTTTTGAGACTTGCTCAACTTAAATTCCAGCGCATCGCATCTACAATCAAAAATAGATCATGAAATCAACAATTTAAATGTTATAATCGAGTGAATTTTACTTGATAGCGTATTGTGGACAACATGTCAAGTTCATAGTTGGCTTGTAGCAATATTTTCCACTTCTGGAAATGAATATTAGAAACGCAAATTGATTTTTTAACCTTTTTTTTACCTTCGCCAACCCCGATCAATGAGATCTTGATAATCGCTGACTGTCATAGAATGAGCCCACATTCCTAAAATAATAACAAATTTAAAAATAAATAATTTCCAATAAATGATTAAAGATGTAGCTACCGTGGGAATTATTGGTGTTCTTAGATTTACAATATCCACAGGGATATCCTCTATGTTCTGCCATATACTCCACGATGCTTACATTACGATCCGCCGACATTTTCGTCCAGAAGAAAATCGTCGATTATTTATTTTGGTAACTATGCTCGTTACAGTTCTGATTGGTGGAGTTTGGTCACATGACTAAACTGCACATTTAACTAAAGAATTAAATAAAAACTGTAAACAAACAGAAATAATTAAGTTTGATAAATGTACAGGGATTGTTATGAATTTAAAATCGTAAAATCATAAATTATAAAAAGATGATTAAAATTTACTCTATCATAACAGTTCTGATTGATGGAGTTTGCTCACATATGGAATGCCAAATTTGTCATTACTAAATATATGTAGTTGTTATTTTTACGTTTTACGTATTATTTGAAATAAACGTTTTTTGGTTAAATTGTGTTTGGTTTTATTTGATGTTTAATAAACATAAAACAAAATAATGTGTTTTCTTAAAAGTCTAGTCTACTTGTGAGTCCATAGCGATGAATTTCTCACTCATTTACAGTCCACAAATATACTGGAATTAGGTAATTGTATTTGCAGTTCCGAGTTTCAGATACCAATGTACATACGTGTTTTCTTATTAGTTGGAATTGAAAAATTACAAATAAAATAAATAAATCAGCTTTAAAATGTTAGAAATAATAAATTTTATTTGAAATTACGACAGGTAGCCGATAATGACAAAAAATGAAGACTAAACCAAATAAATTTGATCTTTTTGTTATTTGTATCCGATTTTAATTGTATTTTTGACTACTAACGTCAAATTTATGTTTGTTTAGAATGATTTAAAGGATTTTTATTAGATTTTTGTGTTTAGGATTGGATTTATTCGCCATTTTTATTTGATTTTAAAAAACACAATAAAATAAATTTATTTTTCGAAATTAGTGACAAAATATATATTAATATGTAAGAATTCAGTGATTTACAAGAATTTTAAGTGATTTTAAGATTATTTGATCGCCACGCCAGGTTCGGATTTCCGCCGCTAGGAGAAAGCGACCTTGGTTTTATACGACCAACAGACCAAGCCCAAGCAGACGGCGCCTCGGACGACACGCATCAACTTCGTGTCGCTGCGGCTCATCGATTTCTTCATTTTCATTGAAAAAAAGAAAAAAAATAGGAAATCAAGATGAAAAAAGGTAAAACGAGTACAAGAACTAATGACAGAACGATTCAAACTGATGGGTATGAACAAAACGTTGCCTACCCACAATTCTGTGCAAAAAATCCAGGAGTGAGTGAGCGAGTGAGTATCTGATGCAATCTTAAGTAGTATGGTGAGAAGGCGAATAGCCAATGAGATTCCACGCTGGAAATTTAAATGAACTGTAACTTTATAACGACAGAATCGTTAGAAACAACTGTTTATCCGTGTTAAATAACGCTTTTAAACTGACTATAGTGTTGTTTTCTGTAGATCTTGTGTGAATAATGGCTCAGTTTAATCTTGAAAACGAATTGAATCGTTTTCTCAAACTCGACGAGCCAATTGTAAACCAAAGACCACAATCCAATTGGATTGTGGTCTTTGTGTAAACGGACCTCAACCAAGATGGGAGCGAAAAGCGAACCAATCATTAAGTAGACGAGATAAAACTCCCTTTAAAGGAAGTAATAGCCAATTAAATAAATCAAGTGTGGGAAAAACTCCAGTTAAGACACCAGGTATAAATATTTTAATACAATTTTTCTAAAAAATTAACATTTTTTCTTTTTTTTTGTAGGAAATAATGGTAAACGTAGGAAATCTTCGTCAGGAGGGAAAAGAAAAACTCCCAAAACTCCTGGTTTGGATATTAAATATAAATAAATGTACAAAAAATCAAATAATTAATGAATTTTATTATTTCTAATACAGTAACAAACAATAAAATTAAAAAATCTTTATCAGGAGGGAAAAAGAAAACACCCAAAACGCCATGTCTACCCCAGCTGATCGATTTATCCCGATTCGTTCGTCTACGAAATTCGATTTGGGTTATTTCAAGTTAACACGAAATGAAAAGGAAAATTGGCGAATTGACTCCGAGTAAACAAGAGTATCAGAAGATGATGAGTGAAAATTTAAATGGTTGCGACTTGAATAAAGCACGAATAATTCATTATAATGCTAATAAACCGCCGTTAGCACCAGAAGGTTGGATCAAATTTGATATTTATAAGAAAAATCGATTAATTTTGGTGCTTTATTAGGTTATTTGAATAATCTACGCGTGATATATAGTGAAAGTAAAACCCCAGCTCGACGAGGAAGAAAATACGACATATTCCAACGATGCCGGATAGGGTATTAGACGCACCGGAAATTGTGGATGATTATTGTAAATTGTAAAAAAAGTGATTTCCTCTTTTTTTTAACGTTTTTATTTTTTTTTAGATTTAAATTTTCTCGATTGGAGCGTGAATAACCATTTAGCATTAAGTTTAGCTGACACCGTCTACTTGTGGAATTCTGTGAGTGGGGAAATTGAACAATTGATGACTATGGATAACTCGACTGACTACATTAGTTCGGTTTCGTGGGTCCGTGAGGGGTCGCGTTTAGCAATTGGAACGAGTCTGGCTGAAGTTCAGGTAAAAATAATCGAAATAAATAATTGTTCAAAATAAATTTGAAATCATTTTTTTTTTTTTTTTTTTTTTTTTTTTTTTTTTTTAGTATATGGGATGTGGCGGAGCACAGACGAATTCGAAACGTGACTGGTCACCAGGCCCGAGTTGGTTCGCTCAGTTGGAACTCTTACATCGTTTCGAGTGGTTGTAGAACGGGTGCAATTCATCATCACGATGTGAGGGTTCTGCAGCATCAAGTTGAAATGAACTCAAAAATGAACTTTTTAGACTAAAACTACAAATTTTAGACTCAAAAATGAACTTTTTAGACTAAAAATGAACTTTTTAGACTAAAAATGAACTTTTTAGACTAAAAATGAACTTTTTAGACTAAAAATGAACTTTTTAGACTAAAAATGAACTTTTTAGACTAAAAATGAACCTTTTAGACTAAAAATGAACTTTTTAGACTAAAAATGAACTTTTTAGACTAAAAATGAACTTTTTAGACTAAAAATGAACTTTTTAGACTAAAAATGAACTTTTTAGAATAAAAATGAACTTTTTAGAATAAAAATGAACTTTTTAGAATAAAAATGAACTTTTTAGACCAAAAATGAACTTTTTAGATTAAAAATGAACTGTTTAGACTAAAAATGAACTTTTTAGACCAAAAATGAACTTTTTAGACTAAAAATGAGCTTTTTAGACTAAAAATGAACTTTTTAGACTAAAAATGAACTTTTTAGACTAAAAATGAACTTTTTAGACTAAAAATGAACTGTTTAGATTAAAAATGTACTGTTTAGATTGCCGCGAAGGCCTCCTTTCCTCCCGCCGAGCCGTGCTGTCCTGCTGTCCTGGTTGAATTGCCGTGGACGCACGGACGCCGCGAAGGCCTTTTCTCCTCCTGCCGGACCGTGCTGTCCTGGTTGAATTGCCGTGGACGCATGGATGCCGCGAAGGCCTCCTCTCCTCCCGCCGGACCGTGCTGTCTTGCTGTCCTGGTTGAATTGTCGTGGACGCACGGACGCCACGAAGGCCTCCTTTCTTCCCGCCGGACCGTGCTCTCCTGCTGTCCTGGTTGAATTGCCGTAGACGGCTAGAAGACTTCTAGACTGCGCTGGATTGCTGGTCGGCTGTTTGGTTGTATTGATGGATGGCTCGAAGACTCAACTTCTGAAATGCGTGGGATTGCTGGTCAGCTGTTCTGTAATATGCTGGACAACGAGAAGACTCGACTTCTGGACTGCGCTGGATTGCTGTTCAGCTTTTCAGTTTTATTGCTGGATGCTGGATTACGAGAAGACTACTTCTGGCTGTGCGGCATTGCTGATCAGCTGCTCGGTTGCAATAATGAATGGCTGCACAATTAGAAACTGGTCTGTTAGACTTTTAGACGGCTGGATTGCTGGACTATGTAAAAATGTATATTTAACTGGTTTGAATATATATAGTTAGCTCACATTAAATTTTGTTATATTTTGAGAAATTTCTTTGTGTTTTTATTTCACTGCTTTCAATTAAAGCCATTGTTTACACAGCCAGTTTGATGGGATTTTTTAAAGTTATTTAACACAAACTGAAACTTTTTGATTTACTTAGAAACGCTTTTGCTATTTCGTTTTGTTATCATTATCAATGATAAATTAATTTTGAATTTTATACAGAGTTGACAAAAAATGTTGTGATTAGGGGATTTACTGGAAAAGGAAAATTTCAATAAAAATTTTTGTCATAAGAAATTTTTTCTACCTACTACAGTAATCAGAAACCGGCAACGGATTATCAAATTGAATTGTTCATCAGAACACAATACAAAGCGGAATTTCCAATGTTTTGTAAGATAGACGTCATTGGGTCAAACGCCAGTGTCGTTTTTAAATTTTTATCAGATTAAAAAATAAATACTTGAGATATTCTTATTTTTTAAATTTTTTAAATTTGGTTTTTGTTTTTTTTCAGAACAAGCGAAACAAGCGCCAGATTGGAATTTTTGGAAGTATTTAGTAGATCATCGGGGTAAAGTTGTGAGTACTTGAAGACCACAAACTCCTGTCGAAGATATTTTTGATGTTGTTAAGACGGCCGTGGAGGTCGCTGAGGCAAAAAAAGGGTCGCGTGATGAAAAAAAGAAAAAGGAGTTGTGAAATGATGTCAGTGGATATACATCGTTGAATTGAGGATGTTTTGTTAGTTTTTATGTTGTATTTACTAATTTACATCAATATTTACAAATATATTAAGATTTCGTATTAAAAATATACTACATTTTTTGAATTTTTTTTTTTATTGGTAAAATGAAAGAAAGTCGAGTGAGTCATCTATTTTTGTTTTTTATTAATTAAGTGATCGAGCTTGAGAGATTTCAATATCATGTCCATAATTTCTCAAGACAAAGAAAATTTAGAATAATTATTCAAATATGACAGTTTTGATCATCACGGGAAAGGTTACTCATGGACATCGGTGATCGAAACGTTGACTTCGCTGACCCTCTGTACAACACTACAACTGGTGAAAAAGATGCAAAATATTACTAATATGATAATTGTTATGCAATTGTTAATTATAATTTCACTGGTTTTTGGTTTTAGTTTTGGTTTGGCACAACTTGCTGTGCCAAACTAAAACCAATACTAAAACCAAAACCATGCTTCACCATGTAATATTATGTTAAGTATTTTATTTTAAATGATTATTAGTATAAAAATCTTGTACTTAAATAATAAAATAATACTTATAGTTTTAACTGAAGTTGACCTGCTCATATTAACCGCTCGCAAACCAATGGACAACTAGCGACATCTAGGGGCAGCAGAACGAACATGCGAGCTCTTCTTTCAGTCGCTACCCGCCCTACTGAGAAGTAAGTTTTATGTGCCAAAAGTAATATGAGAAAGTATATATATATACTTTTCTCTGGTTATAAGATTTTAAAGTAAGTTTATTCAAAAAGGTGATATAAATAAACTGTGATACCTTCAAATCGATATATATATTTGTATTGTAAATTGAGTTTGAAATATACAACTACATATATTTAGTAATGACAAATTTGGCGTTCCATACTGGCATACTGGCTTGGTTCAAAACATGGAGCCTCATGTGATCCATGGAGTGTTCCAATTTCAATTTCCAGTTCACTTTTTCCATGTCCTAACCATAGCATGTAAAAGATTTCATTGCTATGTCCTAACCCCCTAACCTAACCTAACTTAGGTAAAGTGGACTAGAAATTGAAATTGGAGCACTCCATGGATCACATGGGGCTCCATGTTTTGTACTAAGCCTTCCATACTCATGACTAAACTGCACACTTAACTAAAGAAAATAAAAACTATAAAACAAACAAAAATAGTTAAGTTTAATAAATATACAGGGATTGATATGAATTTAAAATTATAAAAAGGAGATTAAAATTTAATAAAATCATCATTATTTATTTTGCAGGAAAAACTAAGCGATTTATCCGGTGTGCAGTCGTGGATCGTGTTTCTTCCTCATGAGAAATAAATGTAAGTGATTGTTATCGCGCCAAAAGAAATAATACAAAAAGTAATATAATTAATCTTACGTAGTTATCTAACTGAATTCTTTTGAAGGATATAAAAATCTCTCGGATTTGGTCTAGAATCTTTTTTATGTGCAACATATGTGAGAAAACAAGCGCCTGTTTCTGTCACACTATGACGTATTTTAACCAGAAGTAAATAAATAATTAATCCAGTTTTACTGTAACGAAACTCTTTTCTGTTCAATTGCAGCAATTAACAATGGAGGATCTGTTGTTATTACTCGTAAAAGATGCATCGGGAAATAAACACACGGCCATTCGGGTTGCTGCACAAGAAGCTAATGGTACGAATTGATTGTGTTTAACGTGAAAATCATATAATAATCATTAAAAAAAACTTATTTTCAGACTTTTTGGAATCCCAGCAAGGGACATTACGAGCACCGCCTCATGAAATGCGGTAATATTTTGTGCAAATACACGAATTTATTAAATTACGTAATAATTTTTTATTTTTCTTTAGTGAAAAATGTTTGAATGCTTTTCATCAAGCTTTGCATTCAAATAATAACAAACTTATGACTCATGCAGTTGCAGGATTACAAGTATTAATAAATAAAGTTTTTTTTTTTGTAGATAAATATTTTTTTTTTTTTCTTGACAGAAATTATTGCGAGATGATCGGTTTCAATCAAATTTCGAATGTGAAAACGAATTGCAATGGTTGCCTTCTCAGATGTTGCAAACGGTTGGTGTTATGCAAGTTTACTCTGACGAAGTGCAAGTTGAAATTCTCAAAGTGAGTTTTAGGAAAATTCAAATTTTATTGTTAAATTATATTATTTTGCATTTTAACAGGTTTTATTGAATATGGTCTGCACAAATTGGTGGACGATGAACTCTAAGATGATTCAGCAGATTTTCCAATTGTGTTTAGACAGTTACACAGAAGGAGGCTCTGCAGTTCGAACGGCAGCTCAAGCAACAGCCAGCCAAACTTTGAGGTCCTTTTGTAATTACTTAGACGAAGAGGCAAAATGTCAACAAGTGAGATATAAAATCCTTGTACATTTTAATTTTAAGTTATTAAATATTTTTTTAAAAAAACAAGAAAAATCCATTTCAGCAAACCACCGGCGAAAATAACGATGGTACATTTAAAAGGGATCTTTTTAAACTGATCGAATTAATTAAAATTTACATTTTACAGACATTTTATGTTCAATTATAGACGATATTATACCAGTTTTCAATTATCTTTGTAAAAAATTGAACGAATATCAACGGTAACGAATGAAAAGTTTAATTTTTTCTTTTTTAAACTTTAATTTGATGTTTACAGTGTCCCCCACACGAAAGATGGCTCTCCTCTTGTGTTCTTATTGGAGGCAATGTCAACCGTTGTCTCTTGTTTACCGTCTCAAGCTAAAAAGAGTGAAAATGTCGTTTTATTTTTATGGCAAAAATTTTGTCCTACTCTTATTGCATTTCTTGGTTCACCGCGAACGGACAAAAATATTGTTTCGTCTCAGGTGGAGGGTGTTGATATGGGTCGTGGGTCTGGTTGCTTAGCAACAGCGCCAGGATTTACCGGAGCCGAAGCGAAAATGGTCTATTGGTAAGTTTCATTTAATTATTTAATCGGTTAAATATTTATTTTTGTTTTTTATTTTGAAGTATCGCGGTCAATTTAGTGGAGTTAGTTGGAACGGTTGTGTCCCTCCGTCCAGTTTTAGAATCTCTATTTCATCGAATGCTGCTTTATCCACCCTCTCAACACAGATTGGAAGCGATGAAAGCATTGAAAGAGGTGATAGATAAAATGGCTGATTAACTTTTGATTGACTTTGTTTACTCATTATTTTATTTCAGATATTAAAAAATCCAGATTTACTCTTGAAGTTTTCAGGACCCATCGAATCGGAAGAAAACAAAAAAACATTTTCATCGGACTTAGCTCTTCTCACTTTGTAAATACTTTAAAAAATATAACTTGTTTTTATTATAAAAAAAATGTTGTTTTTTTATAGATCAATGGATTCCGTTGTTGAATGCAGTCGATGCAGCGATAATAACGTGCGTTACGAAGCCGTTTGTTGCGTTGTGGCATTTTTAACAACTTTGGAGGATTTTTGTACAGGAAATAAGTTATCTTCCCAACAGACTGAAATTATAAATAATTTATATAAAGATCTGCCTAGCAGTGATTACAGTGGTCGGTTTAAACGTCGGATCAATTGAAAGATGAGGTTTTAACATGAAATTTTAATTTTTAGGCCCATTGACGTATCGGTCGAGAGAAGAGGAAATAAATAAGAAAAATAAATCCAAAATAGAAAAACCAACAAAATGTAAACGTGAAAAACGACGCAGTAATAAAACTTCGACTGCTAGTTCGAGTTGTTTGTCAGATTCGAATGCCGAAGACGATGTTGGCTACCAAGGGGACCAGGAAGAAGATGGTGCGTGTGAGCTGGAATGTGTGCATGACGACGCGATCGAAGAAGAAGCTGTGGTTACAAAAGACGGTATTTCGAATGGGCACGAAAAAATCGACAATTTGCACGAGTACATTCCGGTTAAAACTCAGGAAACTTACGATTCCGATTCGTCAGGTTCGACGGAGGGTCCCGAAGACGACGATTACGTGGAAAATGAAAATGATGTCAGTTAAAATCAACTTTTTAATCGATTATTTTTTATTCATCATTTTTAATTATTTTACTTAGATCGACGATTCTTTGGACGAAGCGGTCAAGAAATTAGTTGAGAAAGAGGCAGCGCGTCGAGAAAAATTACCCAAAACGCTTCTGGGTGAAGAAACGGGGAAAAAGGAACGGGAACAAATCGAGCGGTTGTGCGAAGCTCGCAACGAGTACGCTCAACTCGAACGACACAACAGTCAACACTTTGCACGAACGCTCACGAAACTGCTTCCCCAATACCTCGCGATAAAAAGCTCGATCGAAGCCGACGAAGCGCTGCAATCATTCGCATCGAAGTACTGCGATGGGATTTACAACCAAAACAACGCGTTGTCTAGTCAAAACGAACCGAATTTAATGCAATTCACCATAATCAACGCTGACGGTGTTTATCTCGCCACTTATTCCGCTTTATTACTAAATCTAAAACTGATACGCAACGGCTATTACAAAGCCGATCTATCCACTTTGATTCCACTTACCGAGGTGACCAAAAATTTCAATCTACATCAAATTATTGTTATTAACTTTTGTTCTAAACCGCAGGAAAATTTTGTCGCTCAAGTCCACGGCAGTGGAGTATTGGTTTATTTATCGACAATTTGGTTGGCTGAATTGTATCAACAGGTATTGCAAAACAATCTCTTAGAAGATGCAGGTTATAACCCTAACTCTACTGAAAATTCTGCTCTAATTAACCTCCTAACAGGTATGAATGCTAATATTTTGCACGGCACATCATTTTTCCAACCCTTAATAATAATAATAATAATAATAATAATAATAATAATAATAATAATAATAATAATAACATTAAATTAATTAAAACTTGCACGTTTTTTTCCGTCTTTTTATTTAATTTTGTTTGCAATTGACCTTCATTTTAGGCCTGGAGTTGGATGAATTTGCAACCATTCTGTACCTTTCAGATATAGATGGTTTAGGCAACAAAGCGCCCGGTGATCAGTTGCTTTCGGACTACCGGCGACTCGAGAAAGCGGCTTTCAACGTCGAGAGTTCAGGGCCCGTTAAGGCCGGATTGAAGTATTCCCGACGTCTACTCACCGCTTGTTGGGGTCGAGTCATTGAAGTTTTATCGGCGTTGTTAACCGATAAAGATTCAGTGGGTATTTCGACCAATCTCGGCATTTTATTGGGAACTGATGTCGCCAAAGAGGAGAATAAAAAGGCGAGAGAAGCGGTGGCATTGAGTTTAGAGGGATTACAGAAAGCCGCTCGTCTTTGCAACATTTTAGGTAAATTTTTAAATTTTTTTCTTATTGAGAATTTAATTTAATTTAATTTAATTTAATTTAATTTAATTTAATTTAATTTAATTTAATTTAATTTTTAGGGCTCCAGTCGCGATGCGGATCCGTTTTTCAGTTATTAGCAAATGCGTCGTGCCCCGTTTTGGACCTTGAACCGCAAAAGAAGAAGAGGAGGATGGCGAATAAGTCGAAGAAATTACAGCTTCATGTGTCGCACGCGTTGAGCATGGATGTTTTGTTGAGTCGTGGACTGGAACTCGGCAGTCACACTCCCGATTGCTGGCGTCACGTGTTTCGTTGCTGCGTTTACGTGGCTGAATTGGAGTACAATTATTTCTGCCAGTTGATGGCGCGCAACCAAACGACGTTTTCCAAGCTGCAGAAGCGGGGTCAGGACTGCGACACTGCCAATATCGAGTAATTTGATTGATTAATTTGATTAATTAACATACAGTTTTAATTGTTTTTAATTATTTTGTTAGTTGTGAAGACATTACTCCGCATCAAGTGATCTCCGTATCCGGGCGGGTCAATTTCGCCGATTTAATTCAACAGAGCAGCGTTGATTCTTCTTCGGGAGTCATCACCAATCACGAATTCACGACCAAAATAATCTGCGCGCTCAGTTATCAAATCGACCATTTGTTCGAGGACGCTGCTACCAAACTGAACCTTCAGTCTCTCATCACTTTTCTCACCGAATTGTGCGCCACGAGTCAGGAACAGTTGTTTAGCGAATCTGCGACGAAAAGGTCAAATTTAGTTATCCACTCGGGGTTGAATCAAAGTCGAGGTTTCCTTCTGCTCTATCGTCTCGGCGATGTGATGCTCAAATGTGTTCGAAGTGGACGTCCATTGATCCACACCATGAAAGCGTGGAGCGTCGTTGGGCCTCATTTTATGGAGGTATAGCATTTTTAAAAAAAAATTAAAAATTTAAATTTCTGTAATTTTTTTTTATTTTATAGGCAGCGTGTAATAAAGATGGCGTGATTGCGAAGAAATCAATTAGTTGCATTCACGATGTTGTTACAGCTCTTTTAGCCGTTCACTCCGAGTTGCCTCATTTCCACTTCAACGAAGCACTTTTTAAGCCTTTTGAAAACTTATTATGTCTGGAATTATGCGACGTTGATATTCAAGATCAGGTATTAAGAAAAATAAATAATACAGTAATAAAATTAAAAATATTTTTTTAATAGATAATCGGTTCGATTTGCGAGTTTGTCGAAGGGAACACGACAGACATTCGCTCTGCTTGGCGTCCCTTGTTCGGTACTCTTCGCGCAGTGCGAATAACGGCTCCTTCAACACCGCCACCTGTCGGAGTGCCCGTTAAAAACGTTCACGTTCAAGTGGTAGTAGATGTTTTTGAAGCTTTTTTAAACACGGATAATGTATTGGTTTTTGCAAACGCTGCTGTAGATTGCATTCTTTGCCTTCTCAAACACGTTCGTGGCATAGGTAATTGATTAAATGACATTTTTTGCGCAAAAAATAAACTAAACAAATTAATTCCAGCTGAACCGATCGAAGGAAATGATCTATCAGCATCGGAGGAAGTGATTGGTCAAAACCCCAACGTTCACGACCTCTGCTTAGCGTCTCTCAAATACATTCATCGATGCGCTACAATTTTATCATCCATGTTCGCGATGCCAGCGTGTCCAATATTTTTCGCTGCAAACCGGTAATGACGTAAAAACCAACTTTTTATTTAAAAATTTTAAAAAATAATAAATAATTTTTTAGGATTAAATTAAATACCGTTCCACAGATGGTGGACCCGGTTATCCCTAATTTGATCCTCATTCAAATGGATCCCGAGCAGGTATCATCTCCGACGCACTTATCGCTTGTCTCCCTGGAAGCCACCGAGGTATTGATGCGATTAGAACAAGCGGAGATTACTCTCGATTCCATGGATGCTCCGTCTGGTATTTTACACGTCTGGTTTCTGCTATTGGAAGGACTCGCAGCCACCGTATCGACTTGCGAGCGAAAATACCAACCGTACACGATGGAATCCTTTTTCGTACATCTCAGAGGACTTTACGATTCTCCAGGATCGCAGTTTGGTGTTTATTGTATAAATCATTTGCTCCTTCCCATGCTTCAGTCGTGGTTACGGCGCACCAGTCGAATTTATCGAGGTTGGGACAACTACGCGTCGAATTTCAAGCAATGTTGCGGACTTACGACCGATTTGGTCGTTGATTATATATCCAAATTAGCAGGTAATATTTTAGATTTTATTTCTTTATTTTTTTGTTTTTTTCTTTTGATTTTTTCTTTTGATTTTTCTTTTGACTTTTGATTTATTATTTATTATTTTTTCAGATGCGTGTCTCTTGAAAACAATCCCCGGTGTCAATCTGATGTTGAAACAACTCATGCTTGTCATGATCGAATGCATTACTCAACCGACCGAAAGCATTTCCCGACTCGGATGCGCGTGTTTAAGGTTAGAATTTAATTAAATAACATTTAATTGATTGAAGAAAAAAAGAAAAAAAATCAAACCATTCAAAGATGGCGCCACCCATTTGATGTGCTAGAAAAAATGGAAAAATGGCGATGAGATTTGTAAGTTTTAATGAAATATTTAGCAGATTGAATGTGAATAGAGATTTAGTCACGTGTGTAGACAAAGTTCAGTGATGAGAGTGAATCGGTGTTCGCACTCCACTGACCCATAATTTAGCATTTGAGAAAAGGCTCCGGTGGTCGAACTGTTCAATGTGGCGGACAAAAGTGAAAGAATGCGCCGTTATTATAGAATAACAAAGTTGAAAAGTTAATCCCGTACGTGTGCGAGGGTGTGTGGATGTGTATGGGGTGTTGTATGTTGTTCAATTGAGTGTGACGATCGCATTTCGCAAGTTGGCAACGACTTAAGCTGCGAACAAGCAGAGATCGTTGGTTCGCTTTCGCTATATACACATCGCACACAGAGTTTGATTGTAGTGTGAATCAAAGTAATTCAGCGTACACAATGACCAAAGCGGAGTCGACACAGGGATTAACGTGCCATGTAATCCGAACCATCTTTTAATGGGCATTCCCTGGCATGATTGCACACACATCTTAGCAGAAACAGGTATAGTAACGAGCGGGGCGCACTTTTATCAGGAAAGTTGCAGCGCCAACCCAACACCATGTTTATTTCAGTAACATTTAATGCCCCAAACTGGGACAATTAAACGTAGCATTTTCACAACCCGTTTGGCATTAAACACGTTAATGAAAGTTACAAGTACCTGGTTTAATTGCCCCTTAAAACACTTAAGAATCCTTCAACTGGAAATTCATTATTAAAGCAGATATGCTGATTGCATGGATTCACACCGAGAATTTAGTAATCATCATCATCATCATCATCATACCATATGAACACCGTCACTAAACTCCTTTTAAGTTTTACCCCAAAGTTAAAATCAAATCGCGACTACGCGAGGGTACAATGTCATGGGCTGACAAGTATCCAAAGTATTTATTCATTTTAATCCTCTCGACGAGCTGAGTCGAAAAATCATTAGATATACGTTCAATCCCTTCCTGATTTTTCAAACTCAACATAATTATTATGATTTTACAATGCACCTATTGTTTCGTAGCACAAAAATGTGCGCAACAATACAGAAACCCAAATGTAAATAATTTTTTAAAATATTTTACAAACGTTTTTCATTCATTAACAATGGCACGCACATTTTTGGACTACGAAGCAATGATTTTTCACCTCGGCTCAACTAGAGGATTAAAATAAGATACCGCAATGTATACTTTAAGTACAATGCATAGGCCATTAGCCAATGGGAGTTTCGTGCACGAATTATTAAATATATACTAAATTAATATATACTTTCGATACAATATGATTTTACTCAATCTTGGGATAGAAGGAGTTTCTAATGAATTTCTTGTAGTCAATTTTGCTTATGGATTTAACTTACTTGTTAGCCCGAATTAAATTGGCGAATAAATGAAGAGTGACTCTAATGTGCAATTAAGAATTACACTTTTTCATTCCTCCGAACTCCGAGGAAGAAGTAAACGAAAGGAAAGTTGTTTTGGAGGATTAGTGAATCACAGAGGTTAGCTTCATTTAGTGGAATTAAATTTGACACATGGAAAGAATACTTTTTTCCCTCCTTTCTCTTTCCTCTTAAATTGTTTACACTTCGCGCAGGAGAGCAGAGAGAGGTGTGTATTAACTTTTGCGCAAAAGTCACTTGCCAAGGAGATTAGTGGAAAGGATTAATGCTCAGATTTACTCCGATTTCAGTCCTGAATGCGCAACGGGTCAGCTGCTGCCATCTCGCGAGTAAATCCTTATAATTGGTCTTTTGAGGGCACAGCCAGTTTCACCACACACCGAAAATCCAACCCCCTTGCTTGTCTTTCCCACATTTCTCTCTTACTTAACCAAATTAGAGCCAACATAAACTTTTGTTTATTCTCCAGATAGAAACACTAAATTATCCAGAATAATCGTAAAAATTTGCATTTTTAAAATTTTTTTTTTTTAAAAATTTTAAATAAATTTTAAATTTATTCTTTTCTTGTTT
The DNA here is from genome assembly GCA_000239455.1 of Strigamia maritima. Lineage (NCBI taxonomy): Eukaryota > Metazoa > Arthropoda > Chilopoda > Geophilomorpha > Linotaeniidae > Strigamia > Strigamia maritima. The sequence goes on from JH431826.1 coordinate 232,339, forward strand.
TTTGTTGAAAAATCAAAGCTCAGTTAATCATCGCATGTCGTAGAGATATTTGCAGAGGTGATATACAGTGCGCCATAAATCAACAACACTTATTGTCTGACTGTTGCAAGTATAAAAAATATAAAAAAATAAAAAGCAAACGGTCTTTGCTAACACCAGAGGGGGCTCTATACCCACTTCATCATTGCATGATTCATCTTAAAGGGGGCGGGGGCTGTGATCGGAGCCATGGCAACAGCTGGCGGGATGCGGTCGCCTTGGTGACAAGCGCAGCGGGGGGAGGGTCAGCACGTGCCCTGACTTTGACCTTTCCGTCATGGCTTCTAGTTGCGGCCCACCTCCACCTTGATTTATACTCGGGACCTCGGAACGTCGGAACGTCGGTTTGCGTCGACGTGCGTGACTGCGTGTAATCTTACATTTTGATGTAAATCTCGCGTCCAAAGACTTTTCGACTCCCAATTGCGATACGTGGAAAACATCCGAACTTTTGTTTTCCCATAAAGGAATGCAGTTTGAATTAATACAGCACGTGTGTGGCATTTATTTTCTCTTTTTCACTCTTGATGGATGCAGAGGTAAACGATATATACGCAAAAGGAATGGGACAAGGTGCTTGAGCAGCTACAGAATGGTTCAACTAATTGAAGCGTGTGATGCATGGGCGAAACTACAATAGACAGTTTGCGATTTCTCGTACGAGACTAAAAACGAGATTTAAAAAAACGAAATTTTTTGAAAATTTCTTTTTTTTAAAATCTTGTTAATAAAATGTCGTATCGTGGGCTTGTGATTTGTCACGAAACGTGTTACATACGACACATAAATCGGCGGCAACAATTTTTAGCAGAACTAGATACCTCGTCACAAGTTAAGCACAAGTATTGGGCTTGTGGTTTGTGCAAGGTGTTTGACTGATAAAAAAACTAACCTGATATATTGAAATCGACACAAACTTGCACAACATTGCAGCCGAAGCGGAGAGAAAATGGCGGCAGAAATTTCACGACAATTGTTGTATTGTATGCAGTGCGCATGCGCAAATCAAGTCGTATACACGACAATTTGAAACGAGATTTTTGAAAAATCTCAACCGAGACCTTTCAAACGAGAATTTTTACGACCAGATTTTAAACAATATCTCGTTATTTTGGCATTCTCGTAATAATAAAAAAAAATCTCGTACGAGAAATCGCAAACAGTCTATTAACTCCAAACACTCCAAACTTGAATCAAAATTTGATTTCCCTAACCTCTATCCAACAATTCGTGCCACGAAACTGAAAAGTGAACTTTTTTCCATTGTACATGTATTGTTTTTTAATCCTCTAGTCGAGCTGAGTCGAAAAATCATTGCATCGTAGCCAAAAAAATGTGCGCAACAATAGAAAAACCCAAATGTAAATAATTTTCTTAAAATATTTTACGAGCATTTTCGTTCGTTAACAATGGCACGCACATTTTTGGATTTTTCGATTAGTGATTTTTCGACTCGGCTCAACTAGAGGATTAAAATAAGATATTACAATATATACTTTAAGTACAATGCATACGTCATTTAACCAATGGAGTTTCCTGCACGAATTGTTAAATAGACTAAAAACTCTGTTTTCATAAAAAATATTATTTTTTTTTTCTTTTTTTATTATGTAAATGACATAGACCTTTTGGAGTTGAATTATTTGAACAGCCTGAATTTTTCAACACTCGAGGCTCTAAAACGATTGTACGTTTTCCTTGCACAATCGAAACCGGGGATAGAATTTGTCAGACTGATTCTATGCTCAAACAAAATTTGTATGTCTATACATCCTTGTCAGGACTTACTTAACGCATCGATTATTCGCACGTATCTGTCCACAAACATATTGTAAGGCCCTAAAATTGTTTGTACATTTTTTATTTTTAGTTTTTGAGAGGTGATGTAATTGTTATTAGCCGGTATTAAGGTAAATGGGGGTTCTCTGATTGGACGTTAAGAATGATTACTTCAATCATATACCTCTGTTTAGCTGTCATCCAGAAGTTTGTCACGCGAGAAATAAGTGGCAATTAAAAGTGAAAAACCACACAGTCTCTTTGGCCAACTGCGCCAAACAAGACGAATTATAGTGGCTGTAATTATAGGTTTTGACAACACTTAGCTCCACACGACGGTCTTTCCTACAACTAAAAGCGGCCATCTGCAGACAAAAAATAGAAACAAAAAACAATATATATATAAATTAAAACTTTTTTTTTTTTTTTTTTTTTTTTTGCTAAACTACTTTAGCCCAATGGTTAATTGAACAACAAACTCAATTTAGGACGACTTTTTTTTCGGCTGTAAAAGAAATAAAAATTGAGGTAGACCGTCGACTTCCCAAATAAAAGCAAAAAAAAAAAAAAAAACTTTTTATATTGCAATTAAAGGTTGATTTTTGGTATTGCCCATGTTTCCTGATGTTTAATAGAAGGATGAGTGCTGCGAATATGTTATTACCTCATTACTCGATGCACAAAAGCGTAACCACGGTGGAAAAATTACTCCCATTTTTTTTTTTATCTTAGTGCTAAAACGTGATGAGATTCAGAAAATTTTTTTCTGTTTTTTTTTTTTTTTTTTTTTATTATTCCGAATGATATAAAATGAAATAAAAATACATTTACACTTGAAAAAAAAAAATAAATAAATAAAATCATAAAAAAATTTTCACCTCATTCCATCATTTCTCCCTCCTTCCTTTATTCGTGCTTACAGCTGCTCATATATTTCTATTTTTTCTACATTTTTATTTATTTATTTAAAAAAAAAAAAAAAAAAAAAAAAAAAAAAAAAAATAATAATCTCTTCTATGCCTGCTGAGACTTATTTTCTACCTGGCCCTAATTATCTTCCACAATCGCACGTGAGCTTAAAAGACAAAACTTGTTAGCAAACTATTTTTTTTTTTTAATTTTTTTTATTTTTATTTTTTGTGTCTATAACAAAATGTCAACAAAAATGACTAAACTGATAGCCCTTTCTCATAAATAGCCACAAAAACAACAAATTATAAAATAAAATTTATTTTAAATATGTTCAACACAGTAGTCGCAACTGGGTCGCGACCTTAGCGACTCTAGCGGCTTCCCTGTCGCGCCAGGTGTCCACAGCTAGAAGTAGCCCACAGATATTATCCGAACATTGTCACGCGTTTGTCTACAGGGGTTCTGAACGTGCCACATTTTTTTTTCATTCTCTCGAACTGTCACTCTTCAACACGAGAGAAGAAAGAATTTTTTCTACTAAAAACCTAAAAAAAAAAAAAAAAATTTTAATACTAAACCCTAAAAAAAAAAAAAAAAATGGCGGTCAAGTGGCATGGATGAATGGTGACGAGCATGTAGTTAGAATTTCACGAGTTTTAGTCGTAAAAACCGGTTTTTTTCTTTTTTTTCTTTTTTTTTTCTTCTTTTTCTCTGATTTCAGCTTTTGAGTGAGTGAAATCTTCTTTCCCCCGTTATATATGTGTATATAAATACGCAGGTGTGTTGGCATATATGACACTAAAAGAGAAAAATCTTCGAAATTAAAAAGAAAATATTTCCCTCCACATTTTTCATAATGAAGTGTTTGACCGAGGTGAACGGGTCAGGACAATCCCTCCTCTTCCCTTCCCCTCCCCCCCACCTCCCTCCCAAATTTCACTCGAAACCCCCTAGAGAGTTGCACATGTTTATCATTTAAGGCGGTGTTTGGTCAGCCAAAAAAATGCCCCGTGTGATGATAGGTCAGTTGTCCTCAACTGTGGTTTTATGGCTGGTGGCCTGACCCGAGTGTCTGGTGTGAGGCTAGAGCTGGGGCTCTGTAATTTGCCGGCCTCGATTTTCTTTAGGGTTGGGCATATACAATTCTGTCCATGTGGTCCCATATTCCCTGAAAATAAGAGAAAGAGGGGGAAAATGAGCGTTTCGTTGCCCCCTGCTTGATGTGGTTGTTAAGCGACGAGTGTTTGACGTTTGTTGATGGCTCATTAAAGGGTTGACTTGGAGGTGTGAATCTGGTTTCATTTAATTAACCGGTTGTTATTTTTTTTTTTTTTTTTTTTTTTTTTTATTAATATATATGTATATATATATCTTTATCTTAGTTTTATATCTGTTTGGATTGACCATGCACGTCAAACTCATTGTTATTTTTTTTTNTTTTTTTTTTTTTATTATTTAATTCGAAGAAATTTTTTTTTGGTTGACTGGACTTTCTATAAATCGAATTTAATGCTGGTCGTTGTTTTATTTATTTTTTCTTCGTGTGGGTGTTGTGGTCGGCTATTTTTCAAATAGGGGAAACCTTGTTATGTTGACCTATAAAGCAACTGCGACACGCCATGAGACAAATGGTTTCACTCTAACACGCCACATACTGATATTGATACATTTTCTAACCACACCTTCCCTCGAATATCATTTTTCTGACTTTTTCTTATATAAATATATATATATATTTAAATATTTTTTATAATTTTTACAACAAATTAATTATTTTTATTAATTTTCTTAATTTAACTTGGTCTTTTAACGATTACTTCAATTTATGATACTCTTTATTATCGTCGCACGCCGCAATATGATGTAGAATTCCCTTTATTTCATATATACATGAAAAATACATTCTGCACCAATAAAATCTCAGCCTTAAAATATGCTTTTCATATTAAAATCCTACTAAATTATTTAACACTAAATTATTTTTCCACTAATCTTTCATCTACCCCATGCCGGAATTTTGATTGTATTTTCACCAAGTGTCGAAAAAGAACCAAGAATTATGAAACTGAATCGAAGCAGTTTTTGCGTTCGTTGCGTTTCATGTTTTTATTTATTTGTTTTATTTTTTTTTTTATTTTATTTTTTATTTTTTTTTTTTTTTTTTTTTTTTTTACATTTTTAAAAAAGGACAATCGGTTGTTCCCATGGTTATGATAATGACTCGCTTAATTTGTGAATCGGGCGGCGCCACCGTCGCCCACAAGCTGTGAGATTAATAGCGAGTTGGGTGCACATTGTGTGTGAACTGCACCGCGCCAGTCAAAATTCAAGATACTTTGCATTTTGCACGTGTAAATTAAGAATTAATATTCCAGTCTTAGCTACTTTTTTTTACATTTTAATTTTTATAAATTTTATCTTAAAAAAAAAATTATTATTTTTAAATATTAAAAGACGAGAATAGATGAAAGTAACGACGCTTCTCCCCAGCAATTATAATTATAAAAATATGCAATTATTAACTCATTAAAAAAATATTAATGGAAAAGTAAAAAAAAAGACATTTATGCTTATTTATAAATGCTAGGAATAATTTTTTTTTTTTT
>JH431827.1:1140-18646 GCA_000239455.1 Strigamia maritima
TTGAAAATTTTTCTAGGTTTTTTCTGTGTTTTTTGCTGCAAGTGGAAACCTAGAAAAATTTTCAATTTTAAAAAATAGCGCAATTTTGAGGCAAAATTAGGCTAGGTTCCCACACAATGAAAATCGCGCGATTTCGTTTTGCGTTTTGCCTCAAAATCGCGCTATTTTTAAAATTTTAAAATTTTTCTAGGTTTCCACATGCAGCATAAACACAGAAAAACATAGAAAAAATTTCAATTTTTAAAAATAGCACAATTTTGAGGCAAAACGCAAAACGGAATCGCGCGTTTTGCCTCAAAATCGTGCTATTTGTAAAATTGAAAAATTGTCTAGGTTCTCACATGCAGTAAAAACACAGAAAAACGTAAAAAAAAATTTCAATTTTAAAAATAGCACGATTTTGAGGCAAAACGCAAAACGGAATCGCGCGGTTTTTTGTGTGTGGGAACCTGGCCTAAGTCTTCGTTATGTGTTAGTTAGACTCAAAGTTGATTAAATTCGTTTTTAAACATGCAAGAAAATGAAATTATAATATATAAAAAAAATAAAGAAGGGGGGGGTGTTTGTGTTTTATAAAACTAAAAATCATGCACCGTTCGAAGTCATACGTACTTTTGTTTTACACGCACTTGCCCCATACTGGTTTAGTACCGTTCCAATTAGATTTTTATTTTGTTTACCTTCCGTTTGTATCCTATGCTGCACATCTGGTTCGTCAGTTCCGATTTCAGGGCAAGTGATTTGGTCAGGCTAAAATCGTTAAAATGTGTTTTAAAAAAAGTAATTTTAAAGCACATGTTGTGTGTAATAATACTTTTTCCGCACAGCCTTCCATCATCCAACTTTGACGATGTCGATCCATTCCATCGGAGCATCGGCCGATGCACCATACACATTCAAAACCAATGTTTTCTTTCATACAGCTGTTACAGTCTTTGAAACCTACACAAGCTACATAAACAATAAATAAAACAAGAATTAAATACAGTAAAATATGATCAAAATTGTATAGTACTTGGTAAAGCTGTGAAATAAATGCTCGTTACATTCGTTATTTCAGGTTTCTTTAAATCAACTCGATGATATTCATAAATTGTCTTCCGTCTTAAAACTATAGAAAGAAAAGTAATTTAATTTTTTAAAATGGTTGAATTTTTCATTTTTTTTTATGGTTTTACTAACAGAAAATAGTTTTATCAATAATATAAGCATCTGAAATGCCAACTTTCACAGGATGTTCGTCATCTTTTATAATCATAACGGACATAGGAACCTAAAAAAAAAAAAGAAAAAAAAAAAAATATGTAATTTTTACGCATTAAATAAATTACCGTAGTCAAAATGTCACTTACGTCTCTGTATACAAATATAATGTCACCAGATTTCAACAAGGTCACTTGAAAGGTGAAACTTCCCGCTAGATTGTGTAAAAGTGGAATAATTTTAATTAAATGTAAAAAAAAATAATAATTAACGCTCGTTTTTACCATATTGCGTGTCTTTTAAATGAACATTTTCCCATTGCACGGTGAATGCAGTACCTAAGAGATATAATGTTAATTTTTAATTTAAATAATCAATCAGTTACTTATTTTCTTACCATTATCCGCATACTTAACAACAGAATCATTTGTTATACTCGGATCGAAATTTGCCATTAAGGGCGCGATATACTGAGTGGCAGCGAGCCAACTGTGCACTTGAGCTCCGGTAAACAAAAAACCTGAAAACAAAAATATAACATTATTTAATTTTATTCTAAAAAAAATTTTTTTTTTTTTTTTTTTTGTTATTGAAAGTTTTATTTGTTTTTTTTCTTCTCTCCATTATGTTAATACTTTGACAAGCTTTAACACCCTGTTGGGTTCGTGCCAATTTAATTCTTTATTGATTAAACAATTTTGCTCTTCAATTCTAATATTCCTAATTGCATTTATTTATTAATTAATTAATACTGAATAAGTCAAACCTCCAGTAGTTACGGTGATATTCCGTAATAAATGTCCATAAAAAGGAAATTCAAAAGTTAAATTCAACGTCTACAAAAAAAAAAAAATTAAATATTATTTGAGTGATTATTTGATTTTGAGTATTCACATACAATGCCTTTTCTGTACGCATTTGATAACACGACTTGAATCGTATTCTCTTTAGCACTGTCCAAATCCACCCAATATTCGACCCATTTGTCACGTTCCATATATACACTACTGTTGTAGTAGAAATGATGATTCTGGAATTAAAAACACAGTTAGAAACACGTCAAAAATAAATTGGCAATTTTTCACTTTAAAAGCCGTGAGTTTAGATTTAGATTAGATTTTGTAAGATTTAGGTTACATTTAGATAAGATTTTTGTAAGATTTAGGTTACATATGTCGATTAGATTTTTATAGGTTTAGGTTACACTTAGATTTAATTTTGGTTTAGGTAAGGTGAACATTCGGTTCTTGATAGTACGCAATCTCTTACTGTGGCTACCCAAACCTAACCTCACCTCACCTCACCCAGAACTATGGTATATAAGGTCCACTCCATCATGCCCAGCACTACTAAGTGGAAGATTAGCATTATAAAGGTTTTAAGTTCAAATTACGTGTAAAGCTTTTGGTCTATTAAGACTGGGTAAAGTAACCCCAACGTCGGAATACTCGTCTTCTCCAGGTTCCTGTGTCGTGGTTTGTACATTAAGGACTTTTGCTGTTCTTTGTCCTTCTTGACCTGTAATTTGGCGCACCGATAGGTGATGAGGTGGAGATAATATCGCTTCATTAACTACATCATAATTATAATATTCTGCAAAGAAAAGAAGAAAAAAATGAATAAATAAAATAGAAATTAGTAAATAACTACGTGAGTCAAATTCTCCATATAAGTTAAAGAGATTAATCATAACGAGACATCGGATTTGACTTTTGGCCAGTGGTAAGTCCAGAATTTGATAATGACACTCGAATCATAGAAAAACTTTCGTAATATTTTCTTAGACTAGACTAACATTTTATTATTATTATTATTATTATTATTATTATTATTATTATACATTATATAATTTCAATTAAAAAAAATTATTGCCACTTTTCCTTGTTTGATATAGCAATATCCTGTCAAATTAGAAAAAAAAAAAAAAAAAAAACAAGGAAAAAACATAATTAACAAATTCATCGAAAATTTGTTTATATAACGATCTTTGCCCTTTTTATAATGTTTTCAGATACGTATATCAATTAAGCGTTTAAATTTCCTTACAACTTGTTTCCTTTCTTTCTTTTTTGTGTGTAAAAGAAGAAAAAAAAATTAAGAAGTGAAAAAATGTAAATATCACACACACATTTTACAAATCAAAAAGTAATCAACAATCAAAGCCTCTCTAGTTTTTTTAAAAATCTTTTCTTCTTTTTTTGTATGTATTTAGATAGTAGAGACATTTAAAGAGACAGGAGGATGTGAGCGTTAACTCTAAATCGTCTCATCATTACGGGATGTAATCCTTTTATAAAACAATTTGATCCCACTTTCAAGTTTCAAGTAGAAATAAAAATCCTTACCAGCTAAAACCAATGAGGCTACTTGTGTGTAAGTGGCTAGAACTATAAACCTCCTTAAATAAAACTCCATCTTTTAAACTTAAACGTCGCGAACAACTAATTCTTTTTTCCTTTCCAGCAAAACTTCTTGACTAGTCTCGTACCAAAAAAGACAAATACTCGGAAGTAATCAGCTCCTCTGGTGAGAGAACGATCAACTCGGATGAATTTTGTTTGTGCGGTGAGCCGAGTTCATTTCACTCGGTTATCACGAGCCAATCACATTTTGGGAAGTCAATACCACCAGAAGCAGTAATAGTTTATTCGTTTTTTTTTTTTTTTAGTGGGCAGATATTATAAAATAAAATATTCACACAATTTTGTCCATAAGAAATTATTAAAAATTACATCTTGGTTATGTACAATTTCATATATTTTATATTAATTTCGGATTGATTTTTTATTTCATCTTTCTTTCTTCGCTTCTTGTTTCTTCCATCGTTGTTATTAACCTCTGTCGAGTTTTTTATTTATATGAGACAAACAATTGAGTAAAGCAATTATTTGTCTATTGGAATATTCCTGAATCAAAAAGATAAAAAAAAGTAAAACCAATAAGGAAAATTTAAATGATTATTTTTTTACCTTATGATTTTTGATCCATTCTTCTAAAGATTCTTCTGGCAGATAATACGCTTTCATGTAAACTTCAACGTAATCTTTGTCTGGAATCGGTCTTAATTCCGTTATTTTCTCTAATTTATTCAAAAACTGTTGAAAATCTAACTGCATTAAAGCGCGCCCTTCATTACTGCATTTTTTAGCACTGGAAAACCTATGCATTTATGAAAATATGAAAATATGAAAATGCGATCAAATTAAATTAACTTTAATAGTAATTTTTACCCTTCAACTAGAGTTCTATTTGTAATTCTAATGCAGCATTCCCACAGGATATTGTATGCTTCGCGAGGAATGGCTACTGCTTTGGAAACGTCTGCTAACCGCATACTAAAAACTTGAATTTCCTGTTTTTAAAAAATGAAATGATTAGTCATGATTTGTCAATGAAAAAATGATTTTCTCATTAGAACTTACTCGTAATAAGATGTCGACGTAGGGACTGTGCTGATCCATTATTTCGTGAATGTCCCATTTGACGTTACTCATCAAATTACGTATTGAAACGGAGTCCACGGCATTTGCTGCGACGATTGCGTACACTGGGCGCCGTAATTCACACGCCATTAACACAATCTGCCAAATAATGAAATAATTCATAAATAATTTGATCTTGTAATGTTTCCTAGTAAATTGAATTGAGTACTTGACTAAACTGTTGAAGAAATGTTTTCTTTTGAACCGGGATAAGTGCATCTAAATATTTTTGAAGAAATTCAAATTGCTCGGCTAGAAATACTCTAAAATTATAGAAAACATAAAGATTATTAAATTATCATTAAATCAGCAAAATATTTTTATTACAAGGATTCAACTGCAACAACTCGCTCAGATAAGCCGTGTAATGTTTCGGGCTGAGTCAAATTTACCATGGGAGATAATTTCGGCTTAAAAACTTTGTCCTTGGAAAGAGAAAAATAAAGATTAATATTTATTTCGCTTCGAGATTATAAGTTTAAGATTAAACGTACTCTATTTCTACTGCTGTCAATAGCGAATGAAGGATCTTCGGTCTCGAAGTTTTCGTCTAAGATTAAATTGTCTGCTATGCGCTTTAGAATTTGTCTCAATTTATTGCTAAGTAATTCGCCGCTGTCAATCTGAAATTGAAATTGTGAAAATTGTGAAAATTGTGATATTTTAGTTTAAAGTAAACTTACAACGTCGGTAGCAAAAAAATGATACACCTAAAAAATAAGACCAAAAATAATTATTTTTTGATATTAAATTGAATTAATTGTAACTAACCGTGTACATATAGTACTCAAATATTTGCGTCATAGAAAAAATAACTTCAAATGCAACCGGTTTTAAAATGGTGATCATTTGCATATATTTTCCTGTAAAATAGAAATAAAAATTATTTTAAAAATTAAAAGTTATAAAAAATAAACTAAAAGTACCAAATAATCTGAAAACATTCAATGTTGTATTAGTCAGTATTGGAGCTTGACTTTTTCTTGACCTTAAACTTTGTTTGCTTACAATTTTGCTGTTTAAAATACAAACAATAAGAAAAACATTTCTCAATATAAGAAAATTCAGACTTAAAACCTTTTATCTGGAATATCGCCAGTTTGTTCATCAACAAAATCTAGTTTAAGTTCATCTGCAACATCTGAATCGTCACTTTCGGTCTCTTCCGACAATCTTCTACGACTTGTAGTGGAATGCTAATTAAAACAATAATCTAATAAATTGGTTTTAACTATTTTTTTTCTATATTTCATAACTTACTTCTAAAACATCTTCTTTCTCATCATCAACTAATTGAATGTCGAAAGGATTCACACTAGATGAATGTGATGAATTTGAACAATTGCTGTCGAAAGAAGTGTTTTCAGTGCAATTCAAGACTGGAGTCGCAGGTGGTGACATAATACTAGATGAGCGAGAAAGTTTAGAACCACGAAGAAATCGAAACTCCTAAAATAAAATGTCTAATCGTATTAACTCTTTTTTAAAAAAAATAAAAAATCAAATTAATACCAAAAGCTGCATAATGCTAAAATTAGACTTGACAGGACACAATTCCCAACCCTCACTCTCGAAAAAATATCTTAGCTCTTCCATGCGAGCTCTATGATAATGACGGAAATAATTGCTGCTGAGTTTTCTAACTATTTCTTGTAATTCTTCAGATTTGCTACCACAAAATTCCTCCCCGGTGTTTATTAACCTGAAAAAAAAGAAGAAAATAACAATATAATAAACTTGGATTAGTATTGATAAACGTGTGACCAACCTGTTAACTAAATCTAAAACACAAATAAAATCGTTAAACTTAAATCCAGACAGATCAGTAGCTGTTAAATATATCTTCACTTTCTGTTGAATGTCTTGCCAAATGCGAATAACGCCATGTTCGAGTTTTTGATGAACATATTGAGACGTGAACGATCCCTGAGCTGATGCTTCTATAATAAACGATTCAATTTTTCAATCGAAATTGTCATTTAAAAAAAAAAAATTATTTGCTACCAGTGTTTTGGGTTTCTTGAGAAGCATGCCACTCCATTATTTTATGATAACTGTGTAAAACCTCCCATAAAGCTTTGCACAAATCAATCAAACATTTTGTAAAGCATTCACTAATTATGTGCTAAAAATATATATATTTTTTTTAATTTAAAAAAAAAAAATAATAATAATAATAATAATAATAATAAACACAAATTTTCATTTCGTTCTTACTTTGCACAAATCGGGATATTGACGTTTCTGCAAACTGGCGTCACTGCCACTCGCACGTAATTCCACGAAATCCAAAACTTTATTAAAAGCTGTATTGTGAACCGCGCTGGTAAAATGCATTTGCAATTGATCCATGGACATCTAGATATTTAATTTTCATTAGAAAAGATTTTTAAAAAAATGGTTTTAATGTGTTTACTTGAGTTTTTCCTAATAATTTATATGCAGTTTGGAGTTTTTCATAGTGAAGTGTGTTAAAGTTAATGCACACTTTAGAAAGCGCAACATCTAAATGTTCCTCAATCATCTCCAAAGTATCTTGTAATTTTGAGTTTAATTCAGTAATGCACTTAAAATGCTTGAAAGTGCTCGCAACCTTCTGACATTCTAAACAAAGTTGAATGGCACCGGGAAAATCTTCTTCTTCTAACATTTCTCGTAAACGGACATCAGTTTGTTGCTGTAAGAAATAAACTTATCAATAAATTGTTTAGAAATTACAATTATAAATCTAATCCATACAGTACTACGTAGTACGTACTAGTGTTTTAATTGTCCGCAATGATTTTAACAATCCAATCAGCTGTTGCCTTTTAGAATAATTCGCTAAAATTCCCAAGCTCGCGATTGTAAATTGTCCTTTCGCTTGGTCAAGACAACTAACAAAATAAAGAAAAATTATAATTTTGTAAAATTGAAAAAAAAAAAACTATTCAGAAACAACCTCCTCCCGTCTGAACACGTTTCCAAAGCTTCTTGCAAATCATTTCTGAGTTCTGTGACTCTGTGCAATTCCTTCATATATGAGGGCTGATTTTGAAGAATTAAATCAGAAACTCTTTTAGAAACCTAAAATTAGACAGAAAAAAATACAAATTAAATTTTTTAAATTATTTTTAAGTCTTGAAATATGTTTTAATCGTACCACTTGCAACTGTCTACGTAGTGTTAGTCGATCAGCATGAATTTCATTTAATTCAAGACTTTCTGGTAATTCTTTTAAAACATAATAACTGGCATCGAATGAATTCACACTGAAATAGATAGCTTCAACCGTAGCTAGGACTTCGTCGTCAGTCGGTGGTTCTGGTTTATTCTGATTTATTTCTGTCTGAAATGGCTCAATTTTAGACAAAATTTATTTTAGTCAATTTTTAATTTATTATTGTAACGTGAGGCGTACTGGTTCGTGCTGAGGGAGTAACGATGAAGATGATGATGACCATTCTACCGGAGATACAGGGCCGCGATTTGATCCCTAAAATAGTATAAATTAAATCGAGTAGATGATCAACAACAGTTTTATAAGAGCTACCTGTTTGTTGATGAGTTGTTTCAATTTTTGTCTGATGTCCATACCAACGAGACTCTTTTTGACTTGAGTAAGATCTGGCTTAAAAAGGTGTTGTGAAATTTGATTACGGAATCATATCATTTTAGAAAAACTTTATTTATTGGGTTATGCTCGGGTTCAGTAATACAGGCATCCCTCATTAATTTTTATTCTTCTGTGATGGCTTCCGCTTGTAGTGTGCCATCTCTCGAGATTTAAAAGCACTACTTAAAATAAAACTTTATTTTAGACCATGTTCTATTTTTTATCATGTTTTAGACGTAAAATAATGAAGGCATTTGCTTTCAATAGAGAAAAAAACAATTGAATTATTATTTTTTAGTGGAACCGAAAACAGCTTTTAGAGATACGGATTTTTGCCACCAGTGGTCAAGGTCACGGTTACTCCTAGTCAGATTAGCAGCCGTCAGAGGGAGTCACTTCACAGAGCGAGGCACAAATAAAATAACCACAACTGAATCCAATAAAATTAAACTAAAATTAAACTTCCGTACCATTAAAAACTTTAAATTAGTTGTCATATTAATTTATCAATTTTTATAATACAAAATGTAGTAATATTTACATAAATACTATAAACGAACAACTGATTCGCTTGTTGAGCGATGAAAGATTGGAAAATTGGTTAAACAACTAAAAAATGTTTTCATATTTAAATTAAATTGTATACATTAAACGTATGACAGTAATTAAAGAAAGCACAAATCAAAAAAAAATGTAAACGAGAATGTGCTGACCGATGTAGATGAAATCAGCTTCCCATTCGTAAGCTCTTTTGTTACTCCAACATAAATTTGCATATGCATAATTTAAATTTTTACTATGCAACATTAATTTAAATTTTCACTATGCATATTCTTGAAGATTATGACTGGATGTTGCACCTTTATCCGCTTGAGCCGCTTTCTCAGCCGAAGATTGAATTTTTACTTCAAAAACGTCTTGAATCGCTTGCCGGAAACAGTGAAAATTATAATCAATTAGACCTATAAAGATAAAATTAACATTTTTACAACTGTCGATTATCATTTATTTTAAAATACACAGTATTTGAACCTTGACGGTCGAAATTATCTTCACGCAGAATGCAGACCAAAGCGAGATATTTGTTAACTTCACGTAAATATAAAATAGTTGCGTTGTTCAGTTTAATTACCGATGATGACTGATTATCGAAAGCATTTCCCTCATTTTCATCTTCTAACCTGGATATAAAACGCAAATTACTTGTAGATATTGAACTCATTTCGTGACATCAATAAATACCCGTATATGCATGAAATATCAATAACAACATCGATCATATCACAGCATAGTTCGTACGACTGCATATCAACAGGCGAACTATCCGTTGCTATGTAAATCTTGCTAACCACATCGAATAAAAATGCTTTTTCTATACCGGAATTCTAAAAAATAAATTCAATTAGTAAAAATTTTCCATTTTGGAAATTTTCTTATATACATACAGAAATAAAAATGTTGAGTAAGTTTTCTAATGTCGCCAACTGTGGAATTAATTTCTGTACAACTTTACTAAAGGCTTCAAATATGGAGTGATCGTAAATACTCGTAAGATAAAAACTTAAAAAAAAATAAAAAAAATTAATTTTTAGTTTTTTTTAGTTAATGTAAAAGTGTGTAGTACCTAAGATGAATTCCATCCAAACCTGCATCATTTAAATCATCAGTTGCACGCTGATGTATATCTCGTTGCGTTTCGATTTTGTGGTCATCCGAAAGACCATCCACTTTGTGGACAAACACTTCGAATTTAATATTTGGATTCATTTTGTAAGCTCGGGTTACTGTCATTTGCAATTTAGCCAAAGCGTCCATATAATCATCCTAGAATTAAAATAAATTAAATAAATAAAAGAAATTCATCAATATTTATACCTGTGCATCAATAACAAATACTAGAGCGCCACAGCCTCCAAAAATCATCTCGTAGTCAAATGCGGGATCGAAAAAATCGATCTGGCCTGGAAAATCCCAAATTTGAAACTGAACGAATGAACTGTTTGATATGTCTGCAATTTAAAAAAAAAAAAAAATTATATTATACAAATTAATACATAGAAGATGTAATTTTTACCATCTTTTACTATTTTATTTGTACTTTCGAGGAACAACGTTTCATTCGGTGACATTTTATGAAAAACAACTTTTTGGATTGAGGATTTGCCACTTCTTCGGAGACCCATCAATAAAATCCTCGGTTTCTGGTCGTTCAGTAATCCTTGCAGATCATCTGCATCGTCTGGTCCGTATCCGAAATCCTTTGGTAGCGATCCGACCGTAGAGAAGCCGTCATCAAAAGACTTTTATACACGAAAAATTAGAAAAATAAAAGAAATCATTAAATTTTTTACCAGAAAACTCTTAAAAGTTAAAAAATAGTAAAAACAAAAGCGCCTATTGATTGGAAGTAGAGTAAAATTAGCATTCGTCGTACCATTTCTGCTGTTAATTGAGATCCCCGCGTGTCATATGATTTTACGGAAGTTCAACTAAGAGCATGGTGGCGCTTAAAGCGTTATCTATTGTGAAATTCTAAAACTAAAATATTTGTAATATTCATATTTTTATTAATTAAAAAAATGATTAAAGTAATTTATTATTTACCGGTTATTTTAAAATGATAAAAATTGATAAAATAATGTGGTTTTAGTATCCAGCATAAACATATTAACGATAAAAGTTGTTCATGATTTAGTACTCAACATCGTCCTGTCCTGATTCTTGCTACGATCTTATCCAGGCTCCACACGAGGCTCCACATGATCATACGTGTTCTACCGTAACATCTACTATAATATTTGTATTCCGTAGTTTCAACGATTTGGCAGTGATTCGATCGATGATTTTTCCCATTTGATCGTATCAAAAATGTCGTATTACTGATTTATTGCCTTTTTTCCATTTTCCAAGCTATGGAATTGAAATGCTTTGCTTTTTGTGACTACAATTAATCAAGGTAAAATTGAATACACGTGACTTTTAAACAGTTTATCAACTCGATGATATATTTTTCACTCAATTTCAGAATGGTGTCACTTCAAGCGGTAGAAAGATGTAAATGCTGTCATTGCCTTTTCAACATTCGAATATCTAGGATTATTTTTGCATTACTTTTAATTCTGATTATCATTGCACTTTGGACCCATCACAACATTTCTACAGTAGGTTTCCAACTATAAAACTCTCAAATACATCGTTTTATTAACAAAAATCATATTTTTTCAGGTTTCAGACGACAATTCGGATGACATTCATCACACTCGATATAAATTTGAAGCATTGGAAGACTTCGGATCACCTAAAGCAGCTGATCTTCGTTTTCGTATTGAAGAAATGATGCGAATTAAACTATCCGTGAGCAACGAACTACGTGATTTGGAAAACAAACGTCAAAAACTACAAGGAGAAATTTCTTTGCACAGCCAGAAAATCGAAGAATTAAAAGCGGACGTTTTAAGACAACAGCAAGAACTGGAAAAACTAAAATTATCAGTTGAACAAGCGAAATATGCTCAACAAGAAGCAATTGAGAAGAACATGCCCGAATTAGCAGCTCCCAAACGAATATTTGCATCCGAAGAAGATCACGTGACATTATCTATGCCATCGAACACACTCTCATCTTCATGTCGTTTTCACTTATGCATCGATTATTCCCGCTGTTCATTCACATCCGGGTTTCCGGTATATTTTTACAATCCAGAGGAGCATCGAGTGTCGCAGTCAGTCATCAACAGCTTTGTTCTGGATTCCATTTCTAGAGCGATTAATTCAAACCCCCACGTGACTTATGATCCTCACATAGCGTGTGTTTTTATTGTGCTCATTGGTGAATCTGAATCTCAACGGAATAAAACATCAATTGAAAGACATTTACGTGAATTGCCTTATTGGTACGGGGATGGACGTAATCATGTGCTGCTAAATCTCGGCAGAAATCCAACTGTGAAAAATATTTTACGCCATGTAAACACGGGACGAGCGTTAATAGCTCAAACTGTTTATCTCGCGTCTGAATTCAGACCTGGATTTGATATTGTAGTTCCGCCACTGCTCGGTAAATCTCACGGACCGTCCTGGGAGAATTTACCTCTTTATGCTCCCGCTAGGAGAAAATTTTTATTATCGTTTCAAGGAGAACATCGCGGTAGATCTTCGAATTTGACGAATTTGAATCGTACAACATCCACTTTATCGACTGTTTATAATATGACGAATTATTCCGAATTCGACTCGGTTATCGTTGAATGTCTGAAGAAAATGCAAAGCAGCAACACCGACGACAATTTTTTCTTCCAATTTGTATGTTCGAATGGAAAAATCGAAGGAGAGAAGTCGGAATGGGACGTTTGCGAAACGAGAGCGGAACGAGAAAAAATCTTAGAAGAATCCACTTTTTCCTTGATTATTTCCCCGACGAATTTATCGTTGTATTCGACTTTTTTAACTCAAATGCGACTGTTTGATTCATTAAAGAACGGTGCCATACCCATCGTGCTCGGTGATCACATTCAGCTTCCTTTCGCCGATTTAATCGACTGGAATAAAGCGTGTTTAATGCTACCGAAAGCCCGCGTGACTGAACTGCATTTCCTAATTCGGACTATCGTCGACAATGATTTGTACGGAATGCGACACCAGGGTCGTTTGTTGTGGGAAAAATATTTCTCGACTTCTGAAAATATTCTCAATACAATTTTATCGTTTGTGCGTTCGCGCTTAAAACTCACTCCTTTACCGATTAAAGAAGAAGCATCGCCTAGTGTTTTCAATGCGACTTTTCAACCACTTAAAATGGAGGGAATTATTGCGGATGCCGAAGCTGAAGAAAGTGTTGGTCCATTGGAAGCACCATATCCATCGCCTAAATTCAGACGAAATTTAACCATAACGATTAATGAGAACTATGAAACGTGGAATAAATTAGTGGATCCGTTTAGACTTTATCCTTACATGCCGTTTGATCCAGTTCTGCCTTCGGAAGCGAAATTTCTCGGTAAATCGAATATTTCTTCGAATTAACAGTGAATTTTATTATTATTTATTCAAATCTTTGTGTTTTCAGGTTCTGGTGTTGGGTTTCGGCCGATTGGTAAAGGTGTTGGAGGTGCTGGGAAGGAGTTTAGTGAATCCTTGGGTGGAAATGTGCCGCGAGAACAATTTACAGGTTGCTATATTTGTTAATTTTTTAGATTTTTGAGGAAAATTCTTTTTTTTCAGTTGTTATGTTGACGTACGAAAGAGAAGCTGTTCTCATAAATTCCTTGCAACATCTGTACGGATTACCTCATTTGAATAAGGTGGTCGTTGTGTGGAACGGTCCGCACCTTCCACCTGAAGATCTGCGTTGGCCGGATATCGGAGTGCCGGTTCAAGTGGTCAAAGCCAAGAAAAATAGTTTAAATAATCGATTTTTACCTTACGATATTATTGAAACGGAGGCGATTTTATCCGTTGATGACGATGCGCATTTACGGCATGACGAAATTATGTTTGGTTTCAGGTAAAAAGTTGTCCATCAAATGATTTTTGATTTTTTTAATCGATTCGTTTATTAATATTTTAGGGTTTGGAGAGAGGCAAGGGATCGAATAGTCGGTTTTCCAGGTCGATATCACGCTTGGGATGGCAAGTTTAAGAATTGGCTTTACAATTCGAATTATTCTTGCGAGCTGTCAATGGTTTTGACGGGTGCTGCGTTTTTCCACAAGGTTAAAACATATATATTTTTTAAAAAATAAATATTTATGCTTTTATAATTTGTTAATTTTTAATTTTTAATTTTCAGTATTATGCCTATATGTACAGTTACATCATGCCACAAGCCGTTAGAGATAAAGTTGATGAATACATGAACTGCGAAGACATTGCCATGAATTTTCTTGTATCACACATAACTAGAAAACCACCATTGAAAGTAACTAACTGATATTAAATTTTAATTATTAATTTTATTTAAAAAAAAATCATTTTAGGTAACTTCTCGTTGGACTTTTCGGTGTCCGGGTTGCCCCGTTGCTTTAAGCGAAGACAATACACATTTTCAAGAACGACATAAATGTATTAATTTTTTCGTTCAAGTGTTTGGTTACATGCCCTTACTGAATACGCAATTCAGAGTGGACTCAGTCTTATTTAAAACCCGTTTACCGCATGATAAACAGAAGTGTTTTAAGTTCATTTGAATTATAACATCGATATTCATTTGAATTGTCAAAAAGCCAGTACTTAAATGTGCCATTCGTATGCTCAAAATTATTATTTTTTTTTTTATCTTAGAATTTGCTTCTTTCTAGTCAGTCGTTTATTTATTTTGTAAAATAAGATTAAGAGAAGAATTAAAATTCCAAAGATGTTCACTTTTTTATTGCCATAATGAAATTTTAGGTAACTTTTTTTTTTTAATTTTCAGACAGTTTTTGAGTTTTTTGTTATTTAGAAATATTCTTGGATTACTTTATACAAAATTATTTTTATTTTACTTTTAATTATTTTTAAGAAATATTTTTCGTAAATTGTAAACTGTTTAAAGTATTAAATTAAATTTTTTTTTTTTTTTTTTTCTAAATTGTGTTTAGTTACGGTAACATTTGTTTTGTCTATAAGATGCACAATCGATGCACTTTAGGAACTTAAAATGGTGGCAAGGACTTCACAATTCTGTGTAACTTGGTAATAGGACCGAAGATGCAAATGACACAGGCAGCGTTGTGTTTTGGCTAAAAATTTAAATTTTATAACACAACTACGGTAGCACTTGTTTTAATTCAAACTTACTCGTTTTTGTGCATCCATTGTTGAAAGAACTGGTAAATTAACCGCTTCGGCCTGCTCTTTTATCGCAATTAAATGATCGCGACTTCTTCCTCTGTACAACTTAACAGGCATACTGAAATTAAAAATTGAAAATAAATATTTATTTATTTATTTATTTATTTATTTATTTATTTATTCAATCCAAAACTAAGTTTATGTCTACCCAGCTTCGGCCCAGGCGTCTAAACAGTCCCCAAAATTCTCATCTTCCTCCAACATCATTCTTTGCATGGTAAGTGCAGAGACAGCGATGGTTTTTGCAATTGATCCAGGATGACAATTACGAGTGGTTAGCACAAAATCCATCCGAAATTCAAGGTCCCGGCGGTTTTCTAAGTGTGAAGTTTCAGTGGTGCCTATCAGCTCGATTGTTTTTCTCTATTAAAAAAAAGAAAAATCGAAATAAAAACGAAGGATTCGTTTTTAAATGACATAAATGTTTACTTTTGCATCTTCTATGTCATTAGTGTCTGTGGATACGGATTGAGGTCGTGGTACTAACGGCGGTTTCTTTCCTGGTGTTCTAGCCATTCTAAATACATAACTAATAAATAACATTTTTTTTTGTTTTTGGTAAACTAGCATTTACCTGACGCTAATACACCGATTTTCGAAGAAACATTATATTAAACAAACCAAAAGATTTATTAAAGAAGACGGCGTAAGAATAAAACCGAACCATTTTAATTATCTAGATGTGACAGATCGTCGTAACATTTGTGAGACTACTCATTCATTTTGAAAACTATTGTTTATGTGATTACCATAACAACTTCGCGACAATATACATGTATTGCCATCTAGAGGGAAATGTTTGCACTTTTTACAGTAAATACGGAGGTGTAGAATGTGTCGAAATTAAAATAAATAAATAACAACTAACAAATAAAAATACATAATAAAGTAAACAGCAGGCATAACTAGGTAAAAATTGCTTTTAATATTTTATAAAAATAAAATAATTATAAAACGTTGTTTTATTTTTCATTTTTGATTTGTTGCGTTAATTAATAGAAAATCTTATAGATTTCCGTATAATGAAAATCCAGCATGTTTTTCTTGTAGGTTCGATCATGGACGTGCGTAAAAATAGAGTTGATGGGAGAGATGGCAATGACATTCGTCCAGTTTGTAAGTTTTTAATTTTTCTTTTATTAAAGTTACTGTAAATAATATTATTTTTTTTCTTATAGTTCTACAATGTGACAAAGTCGGAACCCAAGCTAAAGGATCAGCTTACATTGAAATGAATAAAACAAAAGTTATTTGTTCAGTGTAAAATTTAATACATTTATATAGTATTTGTCGATTTAAAATCCAATATTATTTGTTAAATTTTGCAGATACGGTCCTCGTCAGATTCCAAAGAAACAAGATATATCAATTAATGGACTTTTAACGTGTGAATTGAAATTTGCACCTTTTTCCTGTCGTCAGAGGCGACAATACCAACAAGACAATGAAGAAAAGGAGTTATCATTACTTTTAAAGCAAGCTCTAGAGTCTGCAATTTGTATGGTAAAAATCTGAAACGGAATTTTAAATTTAATCTAATAAAAACTTTATTTGTAGCACACTTTTCCTAACGCTTCATTAGACGTTTATGTTTCCGTTTTAGAAAACGATGGCAGTGGTAAAATTTCAATTAAAATGCAATTATTATTTTTATTTTATTTGATTAATAATTTGAATTTCAGCTTTAGCAGCTGCAATTACTTGTGCCGGATTAGCAATAGCTGATTCAGGAATTGACATGTATGACAGTATAATAGGATCATCTCTTGTAAGATTTAAAAATAATTAATTTAATTTAAATAATTGAATTTTTCTTTTTATTATTTTTTTTTTTTACTCAACAAAATGGTAGAAACAAAATGGTGATTACACTTTGCTCGATCCAACGTATGATGAAGAAATGCTTAAGGTTTGATTTTTAATTTAAAATTTTAAATATTAGAAATTCATTTTTATTGTTTACATTCAGTGTGACTCGAGTCACGGTCTCGTCACCATTGGTTACATGCCGAATAAGCAACAGATAACTGCGATCCAGCAATCCGGTATTCTGAAGCAAAGTACATTAGAAAACGTGAGTTAAAAACTCAAAATATAATCTTCAAATTTCAAATTTCAAATTTCAAATATAAATTAAAAATTCTTCTTTGCAGGCTGTCACGAATTTGATCGAAGCTTGCAACAGAATTTATCCATTAGTCAAAGATTGTCTCGTAAAAAGTTTTTTGAAACAAGATAATTAAAAACTTTACTAATAATTTATTAAACGTAAATCTCATCAAACATTTTTTAAATTTAGGAAGAAAAAAAAAAAAAAAAATAAAACCCNTTTGAATCTTATTTTTATATAATTGAAACGGTAAATTAAACATGTATTACAAAATAAACAGAAGTA
>JH431827.1:18666-43199 GCA_000239455.1 Strigamia maritima
TTTGTTTTTGTTTTTTTTACAATTACATACTGCAACAAATTTATAAGATTAACAAAACTAACTATTTTAATTTTTTTTTTTTTTTTTTTTTTTTTTACTCCTATAATCCTGATTTCTTTAAATAGTATACAATTCCTATCGTGACCAAACTGAATTAATCCAGTCTTTGCTAATTTGCTTCTTTTTAACAAAATAAAATTTTGGTTCATCGGGCATTTTCTATTTGCAACTGTTTACATTCAAACGATATAATAGAATTTAGGACATACAATGTATGGGCTATTGTATAAAGTAGCCTATTATTATTATTATTATTATTAGAAGCAGTTATGTATACTATGCAAGAATGTCTGAAATTTCTGTATGTTGTAAATATAGTAAACATTTAAAAAATACTTTTTAAAAGTGCGCGAAGCACAAATAAGAACCTTCTTTAAGTTAAATGTGGCCTTAAAACTCAAAAAGCAGCATCGCAGAGTAACAAACAATAATACACGGACATCCTGGCATTTTTAATCGTTTAGTACTACAAAAACACAATCTCAGGTCTATTTTTTTATGTACACCTAGTAAATTCACCGACATCATGATTATAATTATTTTTATTACAATGGGCGCGATATTCAGTCATGTTAATGGGTTAGTCAAGCAAAGGCAGATCTTCAGAATGGATATGCATTAAACTGCATTTATTAATTTGCAATTTATGCTTATTGTCTTTTTTTTTTTTTTTTTCTTTTCGTATTTTTAGTTTAATATTTTCCCTCACTCGGTCACTGAAACGTAAAATTCTCGGTAGACATCACAGAATTTAGCCATGGATGGATGACGTCAGTCTTATTAAAATTTTTGTTTGGAATGTAGAATTTGATAAAATTTCCCTCATCATAAAAAAAACTCATGTATCTTTTGTTCCGTGATTATCATCAGTTCGTTAAAACCACCGTCACAATCTCGCGGAGGAACCCACTACCATGGTGTGCACAATATCAACTAAATCCGGCCATTGGCGGCACATTAATACAATTGCTATGATCAGTAATGACGTTGTTATTACTCGCATTCTGCAAAAAAAAAATTAAAATTAAATTAATTATTAAAAAATTACGTGATAGATCAATGTACCTTGTTTTCAGAAATGGCATAAGAATGTTGGCAGCAGTAGCCACGAGTAGTAAAACCACTTGCAAAACAGTCAGAAGTATGTTGATCAGTTTCAGAACGAGAGCTCGAGCATTGCTGTTTTCAATCCCTTCTAAAGTTACTAATTGTTGATGTTGTTGTTGTTGATGTTCCATTCGAGAGATAACTAAAAAAAAAAAAAAATTAACTACAAATCAAATAAAAATTTAAATAATCGTTTAAAACAAAAAAAAAAATACTTTGGTTTGAAAACTTTCTAGCATCTCGTGCATATCACGAAGTCGTTCCTCGCTTTGATACTGAACTTTTTCTTCCATATCGCTTATACCTTGCTTCAAATTTTCAATTTCGTTTTGATGTAATTCTATTAGATCGTTCATCTGTTCTTCTAGTCGCTACAATTCAAAAACCAAAATTAATTTATGTAATCAAAAATTTAAACTTTGTAACGTCAAAAAAAAAAATACCTCATATCTGTATCGTTCTTCTTGCAACGCCTGATGGAAATACGTTATTTCTTGTTGTAATTGATTCTACAATGCAAAAAAAAAAAATCAAAATGTTAAAAAAAATGTTAAAAAATGTTAAAAAATTAAAAAACATTGATATTATGCAAATAAAACCTCTACTTTTAAGGAATCCACTTCATCTTGTAGCCTCTGACACTCCTCTTGCCTTTCCTGAAGTTTCAGCGACACTTGATCGAGTAAATAGGAATCGCGTTGTGTCGCAGAGGTGGAAGTTAAAACATTATTACTGCCATGAGCTGAAATTACAGGAAGAGTGTGTGTTGGTGCCGTAGCAGTTTGACTAGCGTGGCCTAGAGCCTGAGGTAGACTAAGTTGCGGTTGATTCCGTGGACTCGACATTGTACCAGTGCCAGCTGTGGGACCCGAGCCCGAAGTGATGCTCGAACTGTCGTCTTCGGACGTATACTTCGTGCCGGTACTACCAACACCAGAAAATTTTCTGTTCATCCATTAATTTTTACATTTTCTAAGCACACGTTTTTAATCATTTTTAATCATTTCGAGCAAATTACCTGTGGGTAAATGTAGCACTTCCGTGATGATTCCTTTCAGTTTCGTCAGTAGCGCATTCCTCAGATGGCTCTGCAATGAACCACTCTACATTAAGGAATAATTACCAAATAAATTTCTCACCAGGGACGTCAAAAGAGCGAGTTTAAACATCAAAAATTGTGTAATAACATACTTACTTGTCATGTTATTTATATTGTCTGCACTACCAAACTTGTTTTTAATTAAATGGGCAAATTCCCTCGGTTTGGACATTACGGATCTGGAATTAGAATTTTTTAAGAAAATTGGAACATTTGTCAAATCTGCTATTTTACCCCGATAATACAGTAATTCCATCACGAATATTAGCTCCTACATCCCTGTAAAATTTACATTAAACAAAATTAATGTAAATTTTATTTTTTTTTTTTATTTCTACGGGGCTCACTTTAATCCTTGCCCCACATCCCTTAAGACTTCTTTGGGTTGTCGATGAGCTGCTAATCCGTACATTTCGAGATCGCGTATTCTCTTGTTATAATTTTCCAGTTTCTTTTGTAGCTGTGATATCGTTTGAGCCGACTTTTGATTTTTCTTTTCAAAAACGCTTTTAATTCTTTGTAATTGTTGTTTATCAGCATTTGCCGCGCACTTTAAATATTCGTTTACATTGTCTGAAACGAAATTTCAATTGTATTTCAATTGTATTTCAAAAGAAATCGACAAAAATGTGGTCAATTTACTGTCTCTCTGCGTTTGTTCGGATTTAATAGTTTCTTTGGTACGAACAATCTTCTGTTGTATGTGATCAATCGCAGCTTTGGTTTTCATTAAATCGGGCGTATTACATCCTCCATCTACTTCTTCGCTTACAAAACTACCCATCAACTCAGAACTGCCATCACTCGATGTAAGTGCGGATAAAGTGACACTTTCCTACACAATAAACAAACAATTCAATTAGTACATTTAAAAAAACAAAAAAAAACAAATTCTATTAGTAATTATTTTTACCATTTCTGAAAAATCCTCAGTCGAAACTGAAGCCTGAGCCTCGTCTTGAACTCCCGAATAACTGACTGATCTTGGCTTTATTGTGTTCACATACAATCCACTCGTTGATCCCTGAGAAGATCCTTCTCCATGTTGTTGTCCTTTCCGCAGTGGTAGCGGACTGCGTTTCTTGAGTTGCTTTGTAACTGCGGAGTCTGATCTTTTCCTGTAAATAATATTTAAAAAAAAAATAAATAAATAAATAAATAAATAAAATAACAACAAATATTTAACTTTTTCCAACCAACAAACGCGATCAAAAGTGCAAACTCAAGCGATTAACAATATTGTGCCCAACAAAATAATATAATAAAATTCACTTCACCGAGTTTTAAATGTGTTTTTTTTTTTTTTTTTTTATTATTACTCGAAACCTATATGTGACTCACATTAAAAGAATCCACAACTAAATAAAATAAAACACACCTTCCTGTTAGTGCGTTGACACTCCCTTCTCCCGACCTGTAATTTTTACCAAACATTACAAACAATTTTTAACGAGGAGCAATACAACATCGTAAATAAAATAATTAGCACACGAAGTTCGCTAAAAACTAAACATCGACAATTCCAAGTCCTAAAAGCCAACACTCACTCACCTTCCCTGGAGACTAAGGTGTCGGCTTATCATGTTGAGAATGAGAAGGAAAGGAAAGATGGCCTAAACAAAACAGGAATATATATATATAAGGGAATCAGTGGAAAAGGGAGAGGAGAAAGTGAAAATAAAATTAAAAATCGAGCGGAAGACTAACGGTTTTTTTTTTTTTTTTTTTTTGTTTGAAAAATTAAATTTTGAAGGAAATGGGTGGAATTTGTAGAAATGTGATCAATGTTATAATGATTTCCTTTTAAAATGAAAATTAATGCTCTAAATTATCGAAAATCGTTTGATAATTTTACTGTTCTTCCAGCTGTGCATATGTAAAACACTTTTTTTTATTTTTATATATGAGTTATATGAAAGTTTTATTTTTTGTATTTTCATCTTGGCAATGTGCAATGAAGTGTTGTTACTATTTCTTGCCCTTAGTTTGAATAAAATTACATCAAACATTTAACATTTTTAAAAAAAATATATATATTCACGTGTTAAATTCGGTGTTAAAATATAAATGTTAGTTTATATCTTGATATTTGTTAAAAGTAGACTCAAATATGATTTCAAGTAAGTACTCAAGTACAGTACTAGAGAGCAGGATGACTCATAAATGATCGATATAGAAAAATAACATTAATGATTAAACTGATAAAATCAAATAGATTTCAGTACAAAGTAACACGTTTCAATGATTCATAATTGCAAATAAACAATTTAGTATTGTTAACTTACCCAGGAGTTACATTATGTCGAGGATGAAGAGATGGGACTAGTGCTTTAGGACGGACGGGCGAAGCTGTTCGCGAACTAGAAGTCTCAACATTCGACTGAGATGCTACGGGCAAGTTGTCCATTCCAGCATTATTACCGTAACGCACAACAAAATCTGAAGTGAAAATGCAAAAATTTCAGTAATTTTGTAATCGAAATTGTAAAATAAAATCTCATCTACATAAAAAAGGGAAACAATTTTCAAAATGTAATGTTTGGCAGGAAACATTTTCCTCGGTGCATGACATGTAATTGATGTTATGAGTATCGTATTTTTTTTAAAAAAAAAGGTTTTGACTGTTGTTCCTGTTCAAATTGTAACACTTTTTCAGCAAGATAAGACTTTAAACTACAGATGAAACTTAAAAACGACACATACAAAGGCAGAAAAGAGATAAGACCAGAAAGAAAGTTTTTATCTTAAAATTATATATTTTCACCTTTTGGTAGTGACTGACTCATTGTGGATTATTTTTATTTTAAACTTCCCTAGTGGTACAATTTAGCCATTTAATGGATGTAAACTAATCTTTTGAAAATAAAATTTAAAAAAAAAAAACTAAAAAATAAAATAAATAAATAAATAAATAAATAAATAAATAAATAAATAGAAAAACTAAAAAAATACAAATTCCAAGTGATAAATAACGAAAAATAATCATGTATATTTACCTAACTAATGTTTAGGTTTATAATTACAATGTAACCGAGATAATTTCTTGTCAATCTTCATCGTAAACCTAGAAGAAAAAAATGAAGAAAAATTCAAAATTTCAGTTGTGAGAGATAAGCTAATAGATGCGAATTACCGTTTGGTCTTTTTTCCAGTAAAGAACTTTTTTTTATTTTTATTTTTTTAAATTAGCGACTTTGTGTAGATAAATTAGGGAAATTAATAACACTTAAGGCTGAATACACGTCTGGTTTTCGGGTGAATAGAAAACAAGTATAGAAAGACCAGCTGTAGCTGTTGTTGTGGTTATAGTATGATGTTATCGTGTAGGCCTAAATCATCGAGACAAATATTTAACTTACAATTTCAGTCGAGAATCGCTTATGAATGGTCGAATTATATTGCAGACCGTTTAGAATGTAAAGTAGTTACTTGTGGATGGTTGTGCGTGGTAGTTTTGTAGAAATTTTTAAAATTATAATGAAATATTAACTCTACCTAAAATTGGATATCATGGATCTTCCAGTACAATGCGCAAACTCGACTCGGATCTTCGCTCAGCCGCTAACTGATGAAGAATCAACTTAACCTCGCTCCACCTATCGTTTGTGACGTGCATAAATCTTTGACAAAACAAATATTACATCATTAAATCTAGAACATATTTGTGTATTAATTAATAAATGACGTCAAGTATTTTATGGAAGCTCCAGTGTTGGTATTTACGCCCTCTTCTGGTCGATATTACAAATTGTCCAGTTAATCATTATACCGTACCGTAATTTGATTTATTTAGTAAATTACATTTTCATTTCACGAATTAATTTCGACTGATAAAAAAAAAACTCATTTCATCGTCAATTAAAATCAGAGCTATTTTACCAAAAATTAATTAAATATGTGTATTTTGTTTTTCAATTTTGTCACTTGAGGCATAACGATCACAAAGTGCCGAAAGGTTTAAAACTATTCGAAAATAAGAAAATGAAATAAGATTATTTCTTTACAAAACAAACAATTATTTATTTCTTCGTTTTCCAGAATGTTTTCCACTAACTGATTTACGATTGCCGATTTTGGTTGTAACCCTTCTTCCTTGCTTATTCGGGCCCCCTTTTTTACTAACAATTTTCTTTTTCTTTTTCGCGTGCACAAGCTTCTTTGAGTTATCTTTTCTATCGAAAGATTCATTTCGTTCATTCATTCTTTTTCGCGGTTTTCCTGCACCTGAATTTCGTTCATTCAATTTCATCCTTTTTGGCGATTCTCTTGCACCTGAATTTCGTTCATTCAATTTCATTCTTTTTCGCGGTCCTCCTGGACCAGAATCTTCCTCTCTCAGTTGTCGTTTTTTCGTATTCTTAGTAAAAAGATCTGAAAAAGTATTAAGATGATTTTTTTTTTTTAGGTAAAACAATTTCTAACATTTCATATTACCTTTGTCTGCTTCCACACCGGTTTCTTTTTTATACCATTCTGCATCATTGTCATTATCAACATAACTTGATTCCTTATTTTCATTTTTGCCACCCTGTGCTTTGAGCTTAATGTTTTCTTCTTGCTGTTTATGCCTTTTCTCCTTTAGTTTCCTAAAAAACCAAAAAACCAAAAAAAAATTTATTTCCGAATTAAAATTTTGAAAAAAAAATAATAAAAATATTCCTCGTCTATTACCTTTTCTTCAAAATATTTTTGCGTATTATTGCTATTTCTTCCGGTGTTTTTGTAAGATGTTTATGATACAAAACTTCACCATTCAAGACGCCGTCCTCGATTTTAATCAAGCATAATTTAATCCTTGGTCCTAATTCCACCAATCTTAAACACAATTACAGTTTACATATCTGCCCATTCTGTGCACTTCTATTTTACCCACCTAATCGCACTCTGTTCAGCAACCATATTCCCTCTACTGGATACATTCTGGGGCAATGTGACTTGGTTAGCTGGACCATCTAATTCAACTTCACTTTCCGACAAATTTCCACCACTAATTATTTAATAAAAAAAATAATATTAATATACTATGAAGAAAATTTATAATTCTTTTCATCACTTACTCAATCATGAATTCACTAATTTCATTAAAATTTCCTAAATTCGGCACTTTGTTTTGAATTAATTTCTTCACGCCCTTACTTAATCCCGTAGGTGCGAGTTTTATTGTACTACAAAAAGAATAATTGTTATTTAGAGAGTTGGATAAATGTAGAAATAATATTTACTAATGTCTGAAATCTATGGTGGAATCATCAGAATTATAATTCATTAAAACGCATCTTCTAATGCAATTTAATTTGACCTAATAAAAAAAATTTAAAAAAAATAATATTAAAAAGTGAATTAACTTATAAAATATGTTTCTCACTTTATGAACATTAATAGAAGGAAACATATTTTGAAATGTAGTTGCCATTAATTTCATTTGGGGACCTTCACCACTAAAATTATTCAAAACGATGAGTGGGTGATGTTGGAACTGTTTGGCATAAATCAAAGGTCTTTTCAGCGCGGAAATTACGTCCCTAGTTGACGAATAACTCATCACACGAAACGTTAAAGTGGGCCCATGCGGCAAACGGATGATACGCATGTAAACTCCAATTGACGACTTTGTAAACATGACCATGTGAGATACGTTTAAAACTCCCGATACAGCAATAAAATCTTTCAATGCATTAGTTCGTAAAACCTAAATAAAATAATATAAAAAAAATTATTATAACTATATTTCGGTGCCGGTAAATTTAAATGCAATGACAACTTTTAATTGTGAGGCAGTATACGGTTCCATGACTTTTCGGAAATCTTTCATTAGTTCGGCCACGTGTTTGCCAACTTGGCCCCGATACAGGACAAACGAGTGAGGTGCTCGTTTTACTTCTTCCGGTTCATTTACTTGTTTCTGAGATGCTCGTCGGCTCGATTTTCCCTATTTAATACATTTCATTAGTTTTTTATTAGTAAATAATGTATAAAACGCAGTAATAATAAACAAACCTTGCGTTTACCGGCCATGTTGTTTTCACATAGGCTTTTTGGCTGAGGGATGGCGCTGGTGTTTTCGGTTAAAAAATTGTCAATAAAATTAAAAATATATAAGATACACGATACACGAATAATTTCTATGTTTATTTTATTTTTAAATTGCTTATATTGTTATTATTTTATATATTATTTTGAGTATGCAGCTACATCTATTGTTTTTTTTTTAAAAAAAAAAATTCTACGGTCTTTGTAGGGAACAGTATATTTTTTAAACTTAAAGTTCGAAACAAATATATTCGATTGTTATAAATTATTAATTTGTGTGGTTAATTTGATTTATACAATCTGATAACTGTATGAAACATTTTAAAACTGGCTGATTATTTAAAAAGTTTTTTTTTAAATTGTTTTTTCTTTCTGTTTGGTCAATGCGTTCCTTATAGTCTCCCATACATCGATTAGCAGTACTAAATATTTTACCCTGGTATATTGTACCACACCGTAACCTAACAGATGACCGCTGTCAGATGACCGCTTTGAATGCACATTTAAATAAACTACTAAAGGTCTTTCTGCATCCGGAGTCAAGAATTCTAACGCTTAAATTCGACTTTTAAATAATTGACCGGTAATTCTCGTTTTTTAATTATTATTTCTAGCACCATAATGTAAATAACTACGAATACAATATTTTTTTCAAATACAAGATATTAGAAATGGAGAATGACAAGTTGGAGACGGAGAAATTATTGCGATCCGTTTTGCAAAGTTGCAAAAACGGCGTTCTTTTAAGGCAACTCGAACGTAAGTTTTTAATGAAAAAAAGATAGTTTTTAAGATATTGCTCAGATAATATAAAATATATTTTAAAAAAACTAAGTATATATCTATATATTATAAATATACTTTTCTTTCTATTTAGATGATTACAGGTTCATTACCGGGGACCCGATTCCATTTTTGAAATTTGGATATTCTTCTTTGGAACTTTATTTGAGAACGATTCCGACTGTTGTAAAGTTAACAAATGGGTATTTCATTTTACTTTATTAATTTTTTTTATTCATTTTAATACATCATTCTTACATCAACAGGCCAAATGGTGTTACGGCAGAAGCAGTGGCGGACAAGAGCACGAGTCACATTGCAGAATTAGTTTCCCGTCAACTGGTCACTAAATCGAAAGCGAAATCAAATAAGGTTACTTTTAGATCTAATTTATTTTTATTTAGTTTAGTTTCTGATAAAGTATATATATATATATATATATATATATATATATATCTTATTTTTTATATTCATATTCTTCAAACTAGAAACCATTTGCAAATCGCAACTTTCGCTCATGCAGCAGAAGTAGCAATGTGTCATTTTCTGCTGGATCGTACAGCAACAAGGGCAACAATACGCAATCGGCGAACTACCACTCAAATCGAAGTACTAACAATGTACAGTTTTCTGCATCGAATAGCAACTCTCACTCGACCAATAACAACGATTCATATCGCAAACCCCAGTACGAGATCGCCCCGAGATTTCTCAAGGAAGCGACAGCGAGGCAAACAACTGCCAGATCTACGACTTCGATTTCACCACCACCAACGAGATCCGTTATAATGCCGAATGAGACTGCGACTTGTAAATTCGTACCACTGCAGACGCCGGCTGAGCCTAGAAACGTGAAACGGGAAGTAAAGTTGCCGAAGTTGACCATACCACCAGCAGCTCTTTTAACAACTCCGTCACCAACATTAACTTCGCCAGGAGCATACTTTACAACTTTACCACTAAAATCGCCACTTTTGCCAACACCGCCGGTTCCAAAACAAACGCGCATACCAACACCTCCAATTCCAAAACAACCGCTTTTGCCAACACCAAGTTCCATTTATAACGACAGATGGCAAAATTTGACTTCAAAATGTACGGAAAATGGAAATGGACCTGTTCGCAGTAAGATTTCTAGCAAGAAAAGCGCATTACGCAATTATATCGTATTGTATCTTATCTTATTTTTTATTATTTTAGGCGAACCGCCACGACTTCCTATTAGAGATAGACTGTCGAGCTATACGCAAATGTTGGAGCAATATGTCAATAGTAATAAGCTGGGTTTGCCGATATTTACTTTAATTCCGCTGCCGGAGATTCGTGGGTACATGGCGTCAGTCAAAATTGATGACCAATCGTTTAGTTCATACCCAATAGAAAATCTTAGTCCGGACCAAGCACGAGAGATTGCGGCTGAAAAAGCGATTAATGCTTTAGCAGTACGAAAAGGTAAACCAAAATCTGTGCGTTGGGTGACTAAGCCATACCATTATTATTACTATGTTTAAAATAAATGTTAATTAATAATATCTTGTGAAAAATGTTGTTATTTTTGTATTAAAAATTCAATTAAATGTGGGTATTTAATGAACAGATATCGACCATTCAACGGTATCTACTGATGTTGATGTTCTTTTTTCTCGAATTGATAAGGTAGGCAAATTTTTTTTGCCTTGGAAGGAAATCTTTTTTTTTTGTAAAAGAAATTTGTATTATAATTTTTTTACGAAAAATAAAAGGATTATTGAAAAATATATATGTTTTTTTCTTCTACATTACAGTTGTTGCAAAATTATAAATGCGGGGTTGTGAGTGATGAAATCCCTTCCCGTTACAAAGAAGAATATGATCAAAATTTGCCCGATGGATGGTTGAAAATCATCTTGATGCGCAACAATATTCACGCGGAAACGTAATGCAGATTAGTTTATTGTTCCGGTTTTGTTTTATAACACAAGTGTTTGTAAATATTTTTCAGGCATAATGGCAGAACTATTCTGTACCCGGAAAAACCTAAAGTACGTAATTAGGTTTTAAAAATATCTGAACAAACTTTTTATTTTTATTTTTATTTTTATCAAATTATAACAGGAAGTGGCAACGGATAAAGATAATGGCGTTGGTGACTCGCATTTTGAATGTTTGGAGGTTTATCTTTGCCATGCAGTTTCAACTACAAGCATTTTTGTTCGGATGGTTGAATCTTCCGTAAATAGAAACTTATTTTAACTACATGGTTTGTTTATATAATTTAATTTATCAGGACGCTTTTGAGGTACTCGGAATTCAAATGGAAGAAGAATGTAGTAATTACAAAACTAACATAGCTACATGTGATATTATTGTTGGTGAGCGATACGCTGCTCACTTTGATGGTTGTTGGCATCGTGTTACAGTCATGTCCCTTCATACAAATAAGGTAAAAGTTACTACATGTATATAATTTCCGTTAATTAATAGTAAATTTCATATTTCTAGGTGCTCTGCAAGTTTATTGACAACGGTGATTATGATTATGTTGACAGTACGTCGATCCAAACACTGAAACCTGAATTATTAGAACTGGAAGATCAGGTATAAATTGTTACATCTAGTTTTTTTTTACGTTAAAATAACATATCGGAATCATTATAAGAGCTTTTTGCTTTTCGTTTAAGAAATTGTGAACTGAAGTTAGGAATGGTACGATATTTATAATTATTATTATTTAAAATATCTTAGGCTGTGGAGTTTCAATTACAAGGATTGGAAGAATATGCTGAACACCCAACAAGTTTCTTAGCACTTCAAGATGAGTGTGGGAAAATATTTGTCGCTATTAAACATCGGTAATTTGAAATGTTTAAAAATGTTTTGGGTAAATTCTACATCATTTTTTTGTAGAGGGAACCCAAAATCAATAGTTCTATACGACACGTCGCAAGACGATGAAAACGAAAACATAAATGTAAAGATAAAATCTAAAATTTTGGAAGGAGATATAACGCCTGCTTTGCCGAATGTAAGTACAGTATATTTTAGTAATAATCACTGCTGAATTTAATTATATTTTTTTTAAATTGTAGACTGGAATTGTCTGTGATAAGCCTGTATATATATCGCATGTGTTATCGAATGGTAACATATACGTGCAAATTCAAAACGAATGTTACGATTTTGTTGAGGAATTGCTCACAAGTATCAGAAAGAATTGCGATGTAAGTATCTTATTAAAAGTCGGTGAATGGTTAAAGGAACTCTATGAATCGTTATTTAGGCGATACCTTCAGTTACTACGGAGAATGTGAGGCTGGGAGAAGCAAATTACATTGCAAAATATGATGGGGAGTGGTACAGAGCGAGGAATGACGGTTTTGATGGAGATCAGGTGTGTATAAGCCAAACATTGAAGAAAAAATATTTTATTGTTTAATTTTTCTTCTTTTTTTTTTTTTTTTCTTCTATAGATGAAAGTGTTTTTTATTGATTTTGGAAATTCCGAGACAGTTCCTATCGGGAATATTAAAAACCTTTTGCCGGTCGATGAAATATTACCAAAACTTCCTCCCCTTGTAAATCATCGTAATTTTAATTATCGTATCAACTGATAAAAATGCAATTAATTTTTAGGCATTCAAGTGCAAATTGTTTGGCGTGCCACCGTCTGAAAATTTGGATTGGAATCAGGCAGCAACACACAAATTAAGTGAATTAGCTTTAGATGAACGTGTTTTGCTCAAAGTAAGTATTATTTTTAGTTAGAAAATTGTTAAATAAATAAATAAATAATTTTAAATTAAGGTGGTGATTCCTGCAACCAGCGAAACAATTCCAGCTGTAGAAATTTTTAAACGCCTTCAGCCTGACAATCAATTAATTGCAATAAAAGAAACACTAAACCTTGACATGGATCTTTTTTGGTATACATTTTTGTTAAATTTAAGTTTTTGTTTGGTTCAATGATAATTGTTTGATTAGTAGGCCGAAAATAACGGGATGCAATAGTATTTCTCCGGAACCTGAACTTAACATGAACATATTAAAACCACCGGAGTTACCCAATGTCGGTTGTTATATGAATGTTCAAGTGTCACTAACGGCTAGTCCTTGGAATTTTAGAGTAATTATTATTTGTATTAGTCAATTCAAGCCAAATTGCTCGATATTATTTATTTTATTTATTTTTTTAGTGCCAGCTTTATGATACATTTATGTCATTTGAAGAGCTCACTGAAGATATGCAGAAATATTACGATAAACAAGTATTTAGTAGTTATTTTTAATTTAATTTCCAATTTTTCATTGAGATGTTGTGTCAGGAGAATTTAGTTACAATGGAGGCAAAATCGATTAAAACAGGCCGTTTTTTTGCTTGCAAACACCTGGAAGACAAGTTGTGGTACAGGGTTCAAGTTAAAGGATATGATGCAACTATATCTGTGGTATTTGAAGAAATTTAATCGTTAAAATGAGTTTAAGTTGTATTTTTTTTTTTTTTTTTTTTTGCAGATGTCACTTTATTATATTGATTTTGGTGATACTGTGGTAGCCACTTTGAATGAAATTCAACCATTAATTAATAGTTTTAAAACTCTGCCATATCAAGCGATATTCTGTAAACTATTTGGTGAGTTTTCAGTTCGAGTTTTCATTCATTTTTATGGTTTTAACTTGTTATTATTAGGTGTCTCACCAACAAATAAAGATTGGAGGCCTGAGGACTGTGTTAGATTTCAGCAATTGGTGGAGAAAAAAATGTTCGTGGCGGAGGTGTGTTCTAAGTGCACAGACGATGACATGTTAACTTTAGGCGTGAAACTAATTGATACCTCTTGTGACGAAATGGATATAGATATTGGTTCCTTGCTAGTTGAAGAAGGTCGTGCCTTATTCGTTTAATATAATTTCATGGATTTTATTAAGTTAGTTGTTCTTGTTTAGTTGCATTCATATATACTCTTTTTTTTATCTTTCAAGAAAAGTAATTCAGCTTGTAAAGTTAACGTCATTTGTATATCATTGAATAAAGCGTTTTTGAGTTTTGTAAAATGGAATTTTTGTAGATCCGGTAATGTAGGCCTATCGTTATTTTACGTGTTATGATTCATATTCGCTTCTCTTACTGGAAAAGTGGATATTACTAGCTTAAATTATTTTTGCAATAACGGATATCGGCTATTGTTAACTGCTTTTACTTAAATAAATAATCAAATTTCATCAGAATGTCATTTTCGTACTTAATCAAGCTTGAAATGACTATTATTTAGCAACTTCAATTTCGTAGTATATAAAGTGAATTGAATCAGGTGATTTGTCATACCAGGTAAATGAGAACAACGAGGATATATCGTAGATCTATATATATTCTAGCATTTAGTTTCCTGGCAGGTTTTGCAAAGGAATAATAGACAAGAACAGAAATGAAATTCTCGATTGCATTTGTCAGCGTTTTACTCGGATTCGTTTTATTTTTAAACAATTGTAAAGGATTTTCTTGACTTGATATTTATTTACTAATGTTAATGTGATTTTATTTTTAATAACAGGTTCTGCTTCCAAACATCCCTACTGTGACAATCCAGCGAAAAAAGGCAATTGTGATGGCGAAATTCAACGATTTTATTATGACGAGAAAAGTCATTCCTGCAAGAAGTTTATTTACACTGGCTGTGATGGAAACGAAAACAACTTTCATACCGAAGCTCAGTGCATGGAATTCTGCAGGTATTCTGAATATAGTTAAATACTAAATAATTGATTATATAAAGCTAAAAAAAATTCGATAAAAGATACCGTAATTCATATGGTACTAATTTTTGATACATTTATTCTTGCAGTGAGAATTCATCTACAGGCAGTAGTCAGCGTTAGAACAATTTAAATCATTGTACATATTGAAAATCCATTTCTGAAATTTGCACCATTATGTAATACGTACGTAATAAAAATAAATAGCGTTTGTTTTTAAATTTATCTTTACATTTTACTTGCTTTCTTGATTTACATAAATTACATAAAAATATATTTTAGTTAAGAAGGTGAATTGACCGATTCTACTTCCGTATTTAGCATTAATTGTGATTAAACTTTGATAATTCTGATGTTTTTAAAGGTTTTATTTCGGAATTAAAATATTGCGGGAATAAACACAAAAAATACGAAGAGGAAAATAAAAACGTTAATTCAGAGGAAACTGTTATTTTGCATCAAATACAGAAATATTTGACACAATAATAAATTACTTCAATGAGGAAAAGTACTGCAATGAGGAAAAGATGACAACGTTCTGCATGAAAAATTGTTTGCACGTACAGCACTCTTTATTTTACTCTTTTTAGTTTATTTTTATTTTTATTATTATTTTTTTATTTAATTTTTTATTTAATACTTTGTCTTAAAACGGGAGAACTCATAGAGAAATTTTTGAAAATGTTTGATTAATTTTGATTAGTACTAAAATGTACAGTCGGTATACGATACAGCACATACATGTATATCAAGCTATAAAAAAATATTTTTTGTGATACAGATAACAGCAAATAAGGAGCCACCACATTGCTTGAGAGCTATGCTGGAAAAACAAGTGCATATGGCGTTGAGGTGTTGGCCAAGCGAACGGAAATGCATCTTTGGTAAGTAAATGGCCCACGTATGTAAAAAGCGAGTTCCTTCCTTAAAAAAAAAAAATTATAAAAATATAATATTTTTTTAAAGTTATTAATCATACAAATACCCCAGTAATAGATAGGCCACCCGTTCCATATTTTTTTAACATCTATTAGATAATGTAATATTGCGAAAAGTATCAATGCTGATAATCCAACATTGCAAGAATGCGTCAAAGTCCTATTACAAGTAACTATTTAAATAAACTAAACACAAAAAATGAAATTATATACTATAATAATATTATTACCATAATCTTCGATTGCAAGGAAGGATGCAGTATGTATCATTGCAAAGCAACCATGACAACAAGCTCTGTAAAATATTCAAATTTTAGGTGACAATGACATGGAACATTTACAATTTACATACCAGAATAACAGCTATGCAGAACCATCTTTTATATACGTCGTATGGTCTTGTTTTATGCAGTAACAATATTTCTCCTGACTTAAAAAAGGAATATTATTTCAATTTAGTAAGCACGAAAAAGTGTCATGACCAATACCAATACTCCTAGATAGACTTGAACAAGTTGACCAATCAATTGAAATGGCCCATAAGGATCATATCTTGTAGATGTTCCATAATGCCACTGAAATGCGCATAAAAAGTAAAAGATTAGAGGAATTGTGGTATAAATGATGCTGTTTGAATTACAGAAAATGGCAAGGGATATGGTATCCGAATTTCACCGATAATCATTCTGTCTATGTAACCAGCAGCTCCTCCTGTACAGTTTTTATATTGGCTGTACATGTGTAGTCCTCCGGGACCCAAATATCCACTAAATGAATAAAATATAGTCACTGTTAAACGTGGTGTTAAAACCGGAGTTTTTTTGTTACATACCGTCCGCAACCAGGAACATGCAATCCAAATAAAATGGCATTGTGTATAGCCACTGCTATAAAAATAATTAAATAATAGGGCCAATGTGTACCGAAATCGAAGAAATTAAGAAATCGGTTTTTTAAGAATTTTCGTTTTCTAGTTAAAATTAAATCCATGCAAAGAACAAATAAATTCAATACTCCCATTCCTTGCAAAACTCCAAAATATGGTAATTTATGTACATCGGAAGCTGAAAAAAATGATCAATGATTATTTTTAGGTTCTATAATCATATATGAAATTATTTCACTGACTGTATACAGAAGAATTAACGACAAGTCCAAAGAAGAAGAAAATTGCTGCTCTACGGAATCCTTTTTCCAGTCTGTCGATTATAGGTACATTTCTCCACTCACGGCCAGCAATGATACTGAAACCCATTCCAAGCATCCAAATAAACCTGTGATAGGTAATAAAAGAATGAATGAAAGAAATTTTTTTTAAAAAAAAATTTATTTTATTAAGACTTACCAACCATGGGGTAGTTCAGCCAGATTCATACCATGCCAAACATTATGATAGAAGTAAGGTACACTACCAGCTCCTGCATTGCCAAATATTGTTAAACAAATGGTAACTCTACATACAACCGGAATAAAAAGTAAATTTATTTTTAATAAATTGATTAATGATTTTAAATGATTATTTTTATTTATATACCCTCGAAATACATCCAAAGAGATTAATCGTTCTGCTGGTTTCGATGCTTTATCCGTTTTGTTATAATCATTTTTATTATTTTTTAATTTTGGAGTTAAAAAAATCTATAAAATTGTGAAATATTATTAGAAGAATTTATATTTCTACACGAATTTTAATTTTTTTAAAATTTTTTTTACTTACTTAATAATTGTGGGAATAAAAGCAAATAAAAGGAGGAAAAGAAAAATTACAATGCAATTTAGAGGAAGCGGCCATTCTATTTCAATAATGAGTAACAATTGTTAGAAAAATAAGGAAAAATTTAACTTATAATGTTTAATTCATTTTTTTTTTTTTTTCTACCATTTGCTTCATAAGGAACTGTTTGCAGAAGTTTTGCTTTACTGCACTGCACGTTTCCAGAGATATCTTCTACATGCATGTAATAATCGCCATATTCGACAAAATATTGCCTTTGTTGACACGCAATTTCATCTTGATACTCCAAACTGATTGTTCTAGTAGTGTCAGTACTAACAACGTATGTGTAATTTGTTTTTGCTTTGATTATACCTCGCCAAGCTGGTTTGCACTTGAATTAAATACAAGTTTAAGTTTAATAACTGTGAAAATAATGTTAAATTCACTTACATTTTCACACATATCATTATTTTCGTAAATATTAAGAGGAATGTTAACATTAGAGATGAAAGTCAAATAGGCTTGGTCCATTAATAATGGGAATTGGCCATGAAGGGAAGTGGAGTTGGCAACACCAACAGCTTCTCTAAGATGACAAAATGACAAAAGTTTTCAATTTAACTTTGCTTAAAAAATTCGTGAAAAGTTAAAAGTTTTCATTGAGATATTTAATTACTTACCCGCAAAATGAGTGAGGTAAAATTGAGCAATATTGAGGCATCTTTTGCTAGTGCTGAGAGCAGCAGGTTGAGGAAACTGGACATTTACTACACCAGGTGGTAACTCAAATTGTGGCATTATTTTCCTTTGTCAACTATTCCTGTCATCGGAACAGCTAACTTTAAATAATGTGAAACGGAAATATATTGAGAATCAAATAAAAGTTTGATTTTTTTGGGGGGGGGGGGTTTTAAAACA
Source organism: Strigamia maritima (assembly GCA_000239455.1). NCBI lineage: Eukaryota > Metazoa > Arthropoda > Chilopoda > Geophilomorpha > Linotaeniidae > Strigamia > Strigamia maritima. Next base: position 37,049 of record JH431827.1, read on the forward strand.
CTTATAATGTGTTTGAAATTGTGCAATATTATTGCTAAATTTATTTAACATAAATAGCAGGGAATGAAGAATCCATCAATGTAGCCTGCATACAGCTTTATGCAACCCACTAAGTTATTACCTCCCAAATAGCCACTATAATAGCAAAATATAAAAATTATCACATATGTTATGTAAAGGCCAAGGAAAATCACTGCTCGCAATCTGCACTCATAGAAAAAATGTTTCCATTTTACTCCATTTTGTCCCATGGCCAACTCTCACATTTAAAAGAGTGATAATACTTCAATTTCAGAGTTTTGATATTCCATTTCAAAGTACTGTTACTTTAAAAATGTAGTTTTTCACACACCAAACTCTCGTTTTGGAGTACTATGATGGTGGATTCTCACTTACGGTAAAATCGCACGATTTTATTGCGTTTTGCGGTTTTTTAAAACTTATTTTGCCTCAAAATTTGCACTATTTGTAAAATTGAAAATTATTCTAGGTTGCCACATGCAGCAAAAACACATAAAAACCTAGAAAAATTTTCAATTTTAAAAATAGCGCAATTTTGACGTTACGTTTCCGCGCAGAATTCGCGCGATAAAGCGGAAAAATCGCAAGTGAGAACCCAGCTTTACTCTGATTATGGAGTTGGCCACAGGACAATGCAGGACTCCAGAAATGGAGTAAAATGGCGACTTTTTTCTATGAGTGTGGTAGATCAAATCGAAATAGAAATGCGTTGTTGTTTCTTTAAATATTTTTTTGAATTAGTTTTATGACTGTGTTATACCATCTTGTTTAAAGATGAATTCCTGATGACAAAATGAAAGTTTGAAATATTTTTGCACCAAAATACTTCAAACACACAGATAATTATACTTGCTTGAAACATTGAAGTTCAGCAAAAGCGTTCTGGATTGGATCGTTTTATGTCGGTGGCAAATGCTTAGGCTACACTGCAAGTCCCAGCAAGTAATACAGTGTATATTATATCATCACAAAAGCAGCGCAACTGCCGAGGTCGCCAAGTAAACCGGCCGTCAAAGCGGGCAGATCGACAACGCAACGGCCAAGTAAAAACAGATCCCACCGAAACCCACACACTTCACTTTAGTTGGCCCTTTCCGAAAGCAAACACCAACACCAGGCATCCGAAAAACGCAAGCCCAAGCCAACCCAGACGAACAACGACAACAGAAACGCACCAAATCCAAATTCAAACCCAAAAAACACCGCAACCAAAACATCAAACAAACACAAAAAAACAAAAAAACCAACACGACAACACAACCACTGACCGAAATCATACACAGCGACCGCACAAAAAGCCAACCACAGCTTGCCAAACACACCATTACTCCCCCCCACAACTAAAACCTCACAAATTCACCAACACCAACCACATGCGACACATACCAACAACATCCACGCACCACACTAACAGCAAGAAACGCCTTAAAAACAAAAACAAAAATTCAACCCCCAGCGTATGTACAATATCACACATCCCACCCACAAAAACAAAAACAGAAGCAAAGATCGTTACACACATATCACAAACCAATGCCAACTGCAGCCAACTGCAAAAAGCAAAAGCCCACACGACCAAGCACAACCTCAACAGCACAACCTTATCACCAACAGCCACACAAATATCAGACGACAAGCTGAAAGAAACAATTAAAATCCCCCAAGCGCACAGAACGCAATCGTATCCAACAGACAGGAAAGGGCCACGAAGTGAAGTGTGTGGGTTTCGGTGGGATCTGTTTTTACTTGGCCGTTGCGTTGTCGATCTGCCGCTTTGACGGCCGGTTTACTTGGCGACCTCGGCAGTTGCGCTGTTTTTGTGATGATATAATATACACTGTATTACTTGCTGGGACTTGCAGTGTAGCCTAAGCATTTGCCACCGACATGAAACGATCCAATCCAGAACGCCTTTGCTGCACTTCAATGTTTCAAGCAAGTATAATTATGTGTGAGTTTGATGAATTTTTGGTGCAAAAATATTTCAAACTTTCATTTAGGCATCAGACAATCAATTGTATCCTAGTTATCAGGAATTCACCTTTCCACAAGATGGTATAACAATGTCATACAACTAATTCAACTAAGGTATGACTTTAATTCTAATAAGTTCAAGTTCTGTAAAGGCCAAATAGCCCAAATTTATCAGCAATTAAAAATATATTTGAAAAACATTTTTTGAGATGATAATAGAATAAAAATCAATTGCATTAAATTTTCCACTGGGAATGAGCTGGAATAAGTCAAGAATCATTTAACATGCATATGGCAAGAAGGCCACGTTGCATACAGGACATTTTGAAAGCAAAGGACTATGCAACAAAGCTATTATTTTGACTCCTGTTGATAGTGGACTTAATTTTTTGACTGCTGTTAACAAAACAAATTTCCCTGTCCATTTAAAGCATCAATAAATTACTGAAATTCGCTTACTGTTAGATGACAATAGATGTAATAATAGAGTAATTTTACTCTTTCACTTGTAGTTATTGTTTGACGTTCGTGTGATCTACTAAGTACTACTGACATCTTCATTATCCAATTAAACCTTTACATTCCATGAATTATACTATTAATTTCTGCTTTAATTTTCATATGATGATCATTTTACTAGCCATGTTGAAGTTTGGAAAAGTTCATTTCTTACCATATGCTAGGAACTAGGATGTTAAAGACTAACCAGGTCTACCAGAATTTACATTTAAAAATTATAGCATTATAAAATAAATAATTTTAATTTTTAATAATAGATGGCAGTAATGGCTTCAACGCATTGCATAAAGGTTGGCTTTACCGCAGCTGCGCATTACAGTATTTATTCGGATTAATTTTTTTTAAAAAATAGTTAAATGCTTATAGTAAATTATTTCGGCTTAAATTCATAAATTATAAAACCAACATTTTTGCGAAGAAGTAACTACAAATGAAAATTTAAATTTAATAAAGTGTCCAAGATAATCGAACTGGTAAAAAATAAAAAAAAATTAAAAAAAAATTAAAATTATAGTTTTTTGAATCGCTGCTTTAAGTCTTTTATATGTAGATTTTGTTTTATGTTCGTATGAAAGACTTAAAGCTATTGAACCACCCATTATCTAATTAAACTTATCACATATTATATGGCATTATTAAAAGGTTTTTTTAAGTGTTTGCATGTACTTAGATGTATGTGAAAGCTTATTGGCATAATTAAATTCGTGTCAACTGTGACAACTGACACCGATATTGATATGCAAAATAATAGTTTTCTGATTAAAAATTCACTTTTGAAATGCTGATTTGCAACGATGAGTAAATTCATTGTAAACATTTAATTATGCTGTAAGTTATCGTATCTAAAATTGGTACATGAAGTGAGTAACCGAATAAATAAAATGAATACTAAACATAGCTTTCGTTTTAAAGTTGACGTTATAATTATAAAAATGCAAATAAGTGTGTAATATAGGTGAGTATGTCAATAAAAAAATTTATTTACGATTTTCCCACTTAAAGTATTCAAACTTTTTTCTTGCGGAATGACTATGTAAGTTAAAGGGTTTACGTCATCACAGTTTTCATTGGTCCATTGGATCAAGCATCGTTTAAAACCCTTACATAATTTTTCAGAGATTTTTTGAAAAATATCTTCGGGTTTAAAACCAAAATGCTGAAGTTGTGAAAACGAGCAGACGACAATATGAGAGATAAAAGCGAGACCAAATCGAGAATTTGCGCGAATGTATTATACCCAATGATATCATTGATTATACCCCATTCATTTAACATGGGGTACTAACTGTCACGTCAGAAACAGCACCCATAGTGTCTCCCAACAAGCTCAAATGAGTTTTTTAGAATACAAAATAATTTTTTTTAAAGATGTTCTGATAACTTTAAAAAATAAATAAAAATCATTTCAGCCTATTTTTAAGAAATGACAAACATTATTCATTCATTCATAATATTTTTAATGTCTTAAACCCTTTAAGACGTTGCTCAGCCGACACATACGGTACAGTAGTTGAATTGATGGTTTAGGAAGTAGCTGAGAATAAAATACTTTTTATTTTTTATTCAAATGGAATTTAAATGACAATTTTCGTGTACCTACAGTACTAAAAACACATCACTTAGTAAACTAAACTGATGAATGAATTATTATAATGAAATATGAGGAAATGTGTTTGCACCATGCTGTTTATTATCAATTTCACTTCAATTAGGTACAATCAAAAAATATGTTTTGCAAATGCCCGAGTTATTCTTTTCGAAGTAATAAAATAATAATAGATACCGTATGTTAGCGGTAAAACGAATTTCAAATAATATTGACGTATCTGGCAAAACAAACACATTATACGTCATGACACATACGTAGGTATTTTTCTTTTATACTTCTACTTCTTGTGTAAAATTGTACAAATCTGTACATCAAATAAAAAACCACCTGCTTTTTTTATTTATTTTTTTTTTTATTTTTTTTTATTTTACTATCCTATTTTACTATTTTACTGCAAAAGTGGGTTTTAATTTACTACGATTTACAATATACACCAAAAATTAACTAGGCTGACTGTCACTGGACGACATATATATGTGAATATTTTAATTTAATTTATCTCAATTATTTTTAAAATTTATCAACCACGATCTACACATCAGGTGCGTAAAACACATTTTTTAAAATTATCTATACTAATCTATTCTATTGAATATTTTAAAAATGTTGATGTTATTTTACAAACACATGGCTCGGAGTGTATAATTAACCATTTTTATCAAATAATTTATTTTTTGTTTTAAAAAGTGATTGTCGAAAACATAAATCAATACTTCATCGATTTAAAATGATAGTGAGATACTGGATAAGAAACATAGTAGGCCTACATCCGGTTACGATTCTTATTTTCTGTGTTTTATTAAATATTCTCTCATCTCAACCAAGATTAGGCTACTATGTATTATTCCATTTTGTGTTTTTTAAATAATTTCAAAATTATTCATATTTCTATCATACGGATAATATTAGCAAGAAATTATGCCCTCAAACCTCCCCAGTAGAAAATCGTTGGTTCGCCAGCTAAATAATTTATGCCTCAATTGGGTTAAATTAAGAAGAATTCGAGACGGCGTATCGCTTTTATTAATGACTGGTGTCTAGTTACAGTATAATAATAAAAAAAAAATATTTCTCAGCTGTGGAATTTACGATTTAGAAAATAATGTGTTTATGCACGATTTTTGTCAAGAAAAGCAGGAAAATTAATGGTTGTCATCACATCCCGCATATAATTCTAAGATTTTTATCATTCCAAAACCGACGTCTTCTAACTAATAAATAACTTGTCAAAACCTTTTTTTTTTAAATCCTCCTTGTGTCAAGAGTTTTATAAAACTCAAGTTTTTGATAACGATCTGCAGCTTGTTTTTGATATAAATTTCAAATTACATAACAAAATTTTTATAATTTAAATTTTATTAGAACTCTCGTATTTCAACTTTTAATCCAATAATATCTTCACAAATATCTCTTAAAAATGATCTCATTTCCTGTTTATTACAACAATAACAGAAATTAAAGTTAATTTATATTTTTATCAAATTTATACATCATTTAATTTTTGTTGTTTGTTGACATTTCTACAATTTTGCAACCAGGAATTCAGCCGTCAGATCTTAATCTCACAGAAGGATTTATATTTTTGTTGTTTGCGGTCAGAAGTCAATTCCATATTCATGAATTTGTCAGAGCAGTTAGATTTGAATAATCAGATTGTGATGACTGGAGCAGCAGCAGGTTATTTATGGACCAGGCTTGTTTACTATCGTAAATTACTTGGCAGTTGCGTAATATTTTGTTATTTTTGATTCAATGTTTTTTTTTTATTATATATAAATGCCAACTACAAAAAAAAAAAAAAAAAAAAAAATCGTCTCGTCTTTTGTCGCGTCGATTCAAGGTTACTGTAAATTAGGTCTACGTCAGCTCATCTTGTCAATCACTTATCCGAGTCGTTTCGCCAAAGCTTTTCCCCCCGTTTCTTTAAAATTTATTTTTGGTCATGCTGACGGACCATGGGAAAAAGCGTGTGAAATATATTTTTGAAAAAAAAAAAAAAACACGAAAATAGCTTTTAATTTACAATAA
>JH431827.1:43219-69027 GCA_000239455.1 Strigamia maritima
TGAAATATAATTTTTAAGAAAAAAAAAAAAAAAACGAATAGCTTTTAATTCAATATACTAAAAAAAAAAGAAAAAAAAAGAACAATTAATTAAAAAAAAAATCAAAAAATCAAAAAAATCTAAGATATCAAATGTTTACGAGTAGTGATTCATCAGATCCGATATGGGACACACCATTCAAGTAAGTAATGGCATGGTAATGGTAGCTTCGCAGCTGTTGCTCGGCAACGTGACATCATGATCTGACGTCACACCTCCTTAGTCCGTGCCTATATCCTGAAGGTAGTCAGTGCGAAGAAAAAGAGCCTCGCTTCAAACCAATTCCAATTCGTGGTAAAAAGTCGTCGGTTGTATGGGCAGTCTAGATTACTCGAGAAGTTTGGGATACATGAGTTTGAAGCCATACCTGAAATACAAAAGCTAGAAGTTTTGAGAAAAGTGTGTCGATTCAACGGGCAGCCATCACTCGCCGGTTATTTAAAAATCCACCCATAAGCCTTTAGTGCGCTTTAGTGTGTGCTCTGAACTGTAAAAATGAAGATCACCGTAACCTGTGTGAAGATGTGGCATATTTTTATTACGTCGATTCTGATTTTCGCTTTAAACCAGCACAATAAGGTTCGTAAATATAAGGTTAGAAATCGTACGACTTTTGCCCAGTAGGGAAGCCGCTCCGTTCCGACTAATTACGTTATTACGTTGGAATTTTGTGAAAAACAATTTTCTCTGTTTATTTTTTTTTATTATTATTTTTTTTATTAATTAATTTTTCATTCGTATATTAAGAATATCAATGGAGTTTTTGAGATTTTAAATTAGAAACGATTTCGACATCTTTATTAATGTGATTATGTGTCATAACCTATTATTAATCCATTATACTTTTGTTCGATAGGTTTTCGGTTCAAGTTCAACGGGTCAATGTATATGGTATGGAGAATGCGGTACAAATCCTACTAATGAATTAAAGTACAATTGCCCGTATTCCGGGCCTGCAAAACCTCTCGTGGAACGTAAAGCGTTGGATATATTCAGAGACTTGTGTCCCGATCTCGTTAATCTTGAAGGTAAAATTAAATTAAATGTTTTCTATGATTTTGGTTCGAGATTACGTAATGAGTTTTATGAAAGTTAATTATCTTTTATTGAATCTAGGCGATACGTTAACCTGCTGTGATTACCATCAGATTAAATCTTTTCATGCAAATTTACGAACAGCTCAGAATTTTTTGGAACGCTGTCCCGCTTGTTGGCATAATTTCCGACGTTATTATTGTGCAATGACATGCAGTCCACATCATAGTCAATTTCTTCATCCTTTATCAGTTGAACCACATCTACAGGAAGGTATATATATATATAACAAAAACTATGTTTTGATTTACTTTTATTTAATCGATTTTTTTTATCATGATTTGTTAGATAATAGTACCAAAGATGCAATAAGTGCCGTGGGACTTTATGTATCGGATTCATTCACTCAAGGATTGTATAAATCTTGCAAGAATATTAACACAGCTGGCATGAATGTAATGACAATAATGTGTGGAAGTTGGGGCCAAGAACAATGTTCAGGAAGTAGATGGTTGCAATCAATGGGAGATAGTACGTACGCTCCTTTTTTAGTAGACGTCAAGATAACTGAGGATGATATTGTATCGGATCACGGAAAAGTTTTTAGGTCTATGAATGAACCAACTGTTAAATGCAATGAACCAGTTGAGGTAACTTAAAAGATTGTTTTTTGTTTTTGTTTTTTTATTATTGTGATATTAAAATGACGTATTTCTTTTTAAATAGGAAAAGGGTCCCGTGTGCGCGTGTTCGGATTGTGTGGAGGCGTGCAAAGAGGAACGGACTCCTTTTGAGCTTCCTGAACCTTTTTCTGCTAAATTTACCATTTTTGGGATCGATGGGATGACTCTGATCGCTGTTATTACTTACGGGATTTTGACTACCTTATTTTTATTGGCTTTACGGTTTAAAGTTAGGAGAGAAGCTTGTGGTGAGGATTATTAAAAGACTAAAAGAGCGGTTTTCATGAGTGTAATCGATTATCGTTTTGTTTAGACACTAAAAACGCGTTTCGAGATCATTCATCCGAAGGCAGTACGAATGAAATTCACAAAGAGAATGTTCCTCTTCAAGATAATGGTTTAGGTAAAGATAATTTTAATAAAGGATTTTTTAATTTCTATTTTGACTATTTTTTTTTTTTTTTTTTTATTTTATTTATTTATTTTTTTATTTATTTTAGTCGATAAAAAGAGTATGTTAAAGAAACGCCAGAGTACAGATTCTCGTTCGGATCAGGTGCTGGTTCTAGAACCAGTTAAGAAGTGGTATAGCAACTTTGCATTCCAATTTGAAGATGGAGTGGAACGATTTTTCGTAAATTTTGGAACTTTCTGCGCGACTAGACCGATTCTCGTGCTATGTGTTGGTTTGAGTTGCAGCGGTATTCTTTCTTTGGGTTTGCTGTCGTTCTCGGTTGTTACTGACCCCGTTGAATTGTGGGCGATGCCTAACAGTCAAGCGAGAATGGAAAGAGAGTATTTTGATTCGCATTTTCAACCGTTTTTTCGAACTGAACAAGTGATTATCACTCCAAAAGTGGCTGACACGTTTACATATAAGAATCAAACTTTCAATCATATTTTTAAGCGTGACTTTTTACAAAAAGTAAGTCTAACATGTAAAAAAAAAAAAAATTAATAAAATGTTTTAATAATATGATTAATTAGGTATTAAAACTTCAACTGAAAATCGAGTCGCTTACGACTGTCGTAAATGACCGGATCGTTGGTTTACATGACATCTGCTATTCACCAATGGCGCCGGAAAATAACAATTGCTCAGTTTTCAGTGCTGTAAATTATTTTCAAAACAAAGATGACTTGTTTAATTTGAATTACGATTACTTGGATCATCTTCTGCGGTGTTTCCGGTAAGAAATCATTATTTTCTCTCTTCGTAACATCAATTTGACATTTTATTTCTGCTTTCTTAGCTCTCCGACCGACATAACGTGTATGGGGTCGTACGGAGGCCCAGTATTTCCTTTCTTAGCACTCGGTGGCTTTGAAAATAAACAGTATACGAATGCGCAGGCTCTTGTTTTGTCATTTATTGTAAATAATTATTATGATAAGAGCAAAATCGTTAATGCACTTGCGTGGGAATCTGAGTAAGATTTGAATAACAAAAAAAAAAAAAAAAAATATTTTTAATGAAATTGGAAATAATTTTTATTTAGATTTATTCGGTTTTTGAATAACTACAGTAATCCTTCGATGGATGTCTTTTACATGGCATCGGTATGATAATTTTTAATCTAAACTTAAATTAAGTGTAACATGAATTTGTATTACAGAGATCCATAGAAGATGAATTTGACCGTGAAACCCATTCTGACATCTCAACAATCGCTATAAGTTATTTAATTATGTTTGTGTACATCTCAATTGGATTAGGACAAGCTAATAGTTTTAGAAGATTACTTGTAAGTAAACGATTTGCTTCGCTTCGAAATTTCTTTTTAATTTTTTCTTTTTTTCTTTTTTTTAAGGTTGATTCTAAAATTACATTGGGTTTGTGTGGCACATTTATTGTAATTATGTCTGTTATGTCTTCAGTCGGAATATTTAGCATGATTGGCATTCCCGCCACACTTATAGTAGTAGAAGTGGTACCATTCATGGTGCTAGCAGTCGGTGTAGATAACATATTTATATTGGCACAAGCGTATCAGGTAAACAAAAATTATTTCCGGTTTTGGCAAGTAATTTTATTCATTTAATATCTTTTTTACTCTTTAGAGAGATATTCGGCAGCCGAATGAATCGAGAGAATCGCAGATAGGACGTGTTGTTGGAGACGTCGCTCCCTCGATGTTATTGAGCAGTTTAACAGATGCTTGCGGATTTTTCTTGGGTGAGAATATTTGTCTGGTGAAATAATTGCAGTTATTTAATCATGATGTTTATTCAGGTGCCATGTCGCCCATGCCCGCTGTCCGAACGTTTGCGCTGTATGCCGGCACGGCACTTATAATCGCGTTTGTACTTCAAATCACATGTTTTGTCAGCGTATTCGCGTTAGATGTTCAGAGACAAGAGGTATGAAGTTGAAATAGATTCGTGAATTAATTTTAATTTGATTTAATATTTAATTTAATAGAACAATCGTCTCGATTTGTGCTGCTGCATTCAAGGATCTAAAAAGGACTCCATGAACAGAAATAATGGCTTGATGTATAAATTGTTTAAAAATGTTTACGCGCCATTTTTGATGAGGCCGATGGTGCGAGTAGTTGTGGTATGAGATTAAATAGTTCGATAAAAAAAATGTTTTTATTAAGTTTTTTTATTTTTTTTTTTATTTATTATTATTTTACAGGTCTTGTTTTTTTTGATGTGGATGTGCACTTCGCTCGCTGTAATAAATAAAATCGAAGTCGGCCTCGACCAAGAACTTTCTATGCCGAAAGATTCTTACGTGATGCATTATTTGGAGTCGTTGAAAAAGTATTTGGCTGTTGGGCCACCGATGTACTTCGTTGTGAAATCAGGTTATAATTATACAACATGGAGCGGACAAAGTGCAATATGTAAAGGACCCTTATGTGAAGAGGATTCGATTTTGAATCAAATCAGCTACGCTCATCTCCATTCGGAACAGTAAGCAATTTGATATTAATTGATGAATTTTTCAATGCTAATTTTTGTCTATTTTCAGCACGTACATTGCGCAGGAAGCATTGTCGTGGGTGGACGATTACATGTCGTGGATCACAAACGGAGCCTGTTGCATGTATAACGAATCTACCCAAGAATTTTGCCCGTCATCGAGTCGAACTTGTGTAGAATGTGATGTTCGTCTTAGCCAAATCGGAAGCACCAAACGGGTGTTTGGCAGAGATTTCGAACGATATTTACCTTTCTTTTTGAAAGACAACCCAACTAGTGATGGCTGCATAGGGTTAGTTATTTTAAAATGTCTATTTTATTAAATTTATTAAATTTATTATTATTTTATTTATGGAATTTGAATTTTAGAGGGCACGCCACTCACGGTGGAGCGGTCGAAATGTCGCCCGGTGGTCATATCGGGGCCACACATTTCATGACTTTCCACACTATACTAAAAACTTCGAAAGACTATTACGAAGCTTTATGGTGGGCACGATACATATCGGACAAATTAACAGAGTATTTAAATAAACACGTGGCGTCACAAGGACAAACGTTTGAAGTGTTTCCCTACAGGTAATTAAGGAAATTTAACGTTTCTTTTGTTCCAAAGACAATTAATTTTTTTTTTTGTTCTAGTTTTTATTATGTATTTTATGAACAATATTTAACCATGTGGAAAGATACAATGCTGAATCTTCTCTATTCATCAATTGCAATATTTGTCATGGCATTCTTTTTATTGGGAATGGACGTTCACCTTTCACTTATCATTGTGACCACTATCTGCATGATTGTGCTTAATTTGATGGGAGTTATGTATTGGTGGAATATTCAACTCAATGCAGTTTCTCTCGTTAATCTCGTTGTGGCAATCGGAATAGCGGTAGAGTTTTGCTCGCACGTGACTAGAGCTTTCGCTGTGAGCACAGCAGAAACAAATATACTTCGAACAAAGGATGCGCTCGTTAATATGGGATCATCTGTAAGTTTTTTTGTTTTTTTTTAATAAAAAAACAAATGAAACAAATGTTAACATTAATTATTAATTTCAGGTTCTTTCTGGAATTACATTAACCAAGTTCACAGGGATTATGGTTTTAGCATTTGCAAAATCTCAAATATTTCAAGTGTTCTACTTTAGAATTAATTTGTGCATAGTTTTATTTGGTGCTTCTCATGGATTAATATTCTTGCCCGTATTATTAAGTTATTTCGGTAAGTGTCATATATTTTTAATTTTTTTTTTTTTGTTGGAAATTTATTATGAATTTTGTTCTAGGCCCCGGAGTTAATAAGCGAAGGCTATACATCGAACAACAATTGAACATACTAAAAACAAATTATCAAACAGAAGAATCGGAGTGTAACTCGTAAATATGCAGAATATCATTGCTCTCAAGTGTTCTGGAAAAAAAAAATCTTATTTTTTTAAATTTTTGATAAATGAGAAAACCCAAAATGTGGTCTGTTTCGTTGGGGCTTTCAATGATGTGATTTTTTTTTTTTGTAATTTATACCAATGATTTTCCGTGAGCTTTTAAGTACGAATTTATTTTTATTTTAAAGTTTTTACTACTGTAGAGCAGTAGTACATAACTAATGAAAATATTGTACATATATCAAGCTTGTGCCCTGAGTGATTCAGTCGTAATGACAAGTTTCACGATTTTCATATACATTTCATCCATCAGTTTTATGTGGTGAATGGATTAATTAGAATTTGGTTAATTTGTCAAATCACTTGACTAACAGTATGTTTTTAAAAAAATAAAAATAAAAAATTAAATTATCACTAATAACTTTACCGTATTGAAATCACTTTTTTGAAATGTTTTTAATTTATTAGGAATTTATCATTCCATTTTTGTTTCTAATTAAGTTTTGTGATTTAATTTATTAGTACCATTAGTCATAAACTGTCTCGAGCTATACATTATTTTTTTAATTTGCACTACTAGGTTTTGTAATGTATTGATTTCTTGAGTTAAATGTTCTTGCGCCTTACGAAAATAAAAACATTTTTTGTTATAAAAGTAAACTACAAGATGTCAGTAATGTCTAAACAAACTCAAAAATTATTTCTCGTGTTGCTAAGTTACGTTTTAATTGTTAATTTTACGAGTAAAGGAATGTTGATGAAACATGTCGAGTCCTTCACCGAGACTGCGAGACAATCAATTGATGATAACGATTTTCCTATGGATTTTAAGCTGGAATTTTCTGGCAAGATATTGATAGAATAAATAAAGTAGGGATCATTTTCAAATTACGTTATTGATTTTCTAGGTTTCGGCAGATTGTGTTTGGTACGGAGAATGCGGTATAAGCAATGCATCTGATATGCCTTTGAATTGCCCATACGATGGACCACCGAAACCATTGACGAACATCGCAGTACGAAACATGCTCTATGAAATCTGTCCTCACTATATTAAACAAAAAGGTGCTTTTCGTACATTGAAATTTAAAATGTTAATATTACTATACCTTCTTCAAGGTCCTATATTAACTTGTTGCGATGCGAAACAAATCAATACGGTTTATTCAAATCCGGGTATTAGTCTCGTCAAGAATTTAATAGAACGATGTCCTGCTTGCTGGTATAATTTTCGACATTATCAGTGTGCTTTGGTATGCTCATCTGAGCAAAGCAAATATTTACACGTTCAATCGGAAATTACGGGTATTTTTTGTACTAATAGTGAAATATACGTTTAATAATTAAATTATTTTTATTTTTCAACCGTTTAGATCCAACTACATCGAAACAAGCAATAGCTTCTGTTCAGATGTATGTGGCAGCGTCTTTAGCAAATCGGCTCTTTGCTTCGTGTTCTCAAGTTGGTAGCCCTTTTGGAGTGTCTGCTATAAATGTGTTATGTGAATCGGGTGCAACTAATTGTTCGGGAAAAATGTGGGTAGAAAACATGGGGAAGAGCACGCATGCGCCATTTCTTGTTGATGTTACTGTTACTGACAAAAATAGTGTAGAGGAACATGGAAAAATCTTTACGCCTATGGATCTAAAATTAATAACTTGTGATCAACCAGTGCAGGTATGAATTGTTTTAAAAAAATGACTAAACTTTAGGCAACAATTCGCGCACGAAACTGGAAAGTGTACTTTTTTGCATTGTACCGAAAGTATATATTGTGGTAGCTTATTTTAATCCTCTAGTCGAGCCGAGTCGAAAAATCATTGTTTCGTAGCCAAAAAATGTGCGCAACAATACAAAAACCCAAATGTAAATAATTTTTAAAAATATTTTACGAGCGTTTTCGTTTATTAACAATGGTACGCACATTTTTGGACTAAAAAGCAATGATTTTTCTACTCAGCTCAACCAAAGGATTAAAATAAGATACCACAATATATACTTTCTTTCAGTACAATACATAGGCTATTAACCAATGAGAGTTTAGTGCACGAATTGTTAGATAGAATTTATTTAAGATTGTTTTATTTCAATAAACAGATCGATGGACCAACGTGCACCTGTAGCGACTGCTCCGCAGCATGCAAAGACACCGTTCCACCTTTTGAGCTTCCAGAACCTTCTGTTTCCGCTAGGTTTATGCTGGGAAACTATGATGGAATGTTGATAGTAGCTTCTGTAATGTATTTACTATTGATCATATTATTCTTTTCTGGGTTGCTGATTAGAGGACTCAGAAGATATAGTATTATAGCAACCAACTTAGATTATAATGTGCAATTTGATAAAAAAAATGTGTATTTTTCAGAAGCTACAAAACGAGAGATGTTGCATGCAGGTGCAGATGTTAATCCTGCAGTAAATCCGGATTCGCAGAGTATGTCACTCGTAAATTTTTCATTTTATTTTATTTTTTTCTCATTTTTTTGGATTTTATTCGTTAGGCGAAGTGCAAACTTATCCCGAATCTGAAGTGTCTGCTTTGGAACCAGTCGCCAAATACAAACACTGCGCTTTTAATTGCGAAGATTGTGTTGAAAGATTTTTTGTTAAATGGGGAATATTCTGCGCTTCGCATCCTTACGTTGTCATTACCATTGGTTTGCTTGTCAGCGGTGGTTTATCTTTAGGCTTGCTCAATTTTACTGTCACTACCGATCCAATCGACTTATGGGCTATGCCAGGCAGTCGAGCCAGATTAGAAACCGAATATTTCAATGAACATTTTCAACCTTTTTTCCGCACCGAACAAGTGATCATTTCTCCGACAAATCCTTTTAGGTTTAAGAAAGACAATAGGACATTTAGTAGTGTTTTCACACGTGGTTTCCTACGAGAGGTGTGTGTTGTTAAGAGTCATTTTTTTTTCTTTTTCGTTTTTTTTTTTAAATACCGGTATTTATTTTAAGGTATCCATACTTCAAACAAAAATTGAAAAACTCACGGCTCTTGTCAACAATCGTTCCGTTAAATTAGAAGACATTTGTTTCCAGCCTATGGCTCCGGATAATAAACGGTGCGCAACTATGAGTATCGTTGACATGTTTAACACTGCCGATAAAAAGAAATTGATGAATGATCTTACATTTGATTATCTTACACATCTTGAAAGTTGTATCGGGTATCTATAACGTCATTTTTAATTACGAACAACAGTTTTAATTTTTTTTTTTTTTTTTCCAGGTCTTATTTATCTCTGGAATGTCTCGCACCTTACGGTGGTCCTATTTTACCATTCGTCGCTTTAGGAGGCTTTGCAAAAACGGAATATTACGAGGCTAAAGTTCTGGTTTTAACTTTTAATGTTGTTAATTACGTCAACAAAGAAGATCTTAACGCTACATTAGCTTGGGAAACGAAGTATGTACAGTAAATACCGTATTCCCTCGGAAAAACCGAGTTTGACCAGATTTTGAAAATCAGACATCTGATCATTTTTACGGCCTGCCGTAAAAATCGAATTGGTGCTGTAAAACATACTACTCACTCGCTTTATCCGGCATGCCGGAAAATTCGAATTTTTCGGCACCCTGGTCGGATTTACTAGTATCCGGCATGCCGTTCTTTCCGAGGGAATACGGTATATGTTTATACACAAATATATGAATCGACTGTGCTTCAGATTTTTAGAATTTATGGAAACCTACAAGCATCCAAATATGACATTTATTTACGTAGCAGGGGTAATGGACTTTTTTGTACGAGACATTAAGGAACGATTGATATTTTCTTTTGAATTAGCGATCGATGGAAGACGAGTTTGACAGGGAATCGAAATCGGATATTGTAACGGTTTGTGTCAGCTATCTGGTCATGTTTATATACATTTCCATTAGTTTAGGTCAGTCGGCCAGTTTCAGCAGAATCATAGTATGTAATTTGAGTAAGTAATTTTTTTTTTTTTATAAGTTGCGTTTGATTTTGTTAGGTTGATTCAAAAGTTACGTTAGGCATTTGTGGAATTATAATAGTCATTTTATCAGTAATGACGTCAATTGGAATATTTAGCTTGTTGGAAGTTCCTGCAACACTCATTGTTGTGGAAGTTGTTCCATTTATGGTGCTGGCAGTGGGAGTGGACAACATATTCATTCTAACTAGAGCTTATCAAGTGCATAATATAAAAATTTTTATTCTAAAACGAAAATTTAAACACGTGATTTTTTTTTTTAAGAGAGATTTACGGAAAGAAAACGAAACGAGAGAACAGCAAATAGGTCGTGTTGTTGGTGATGTAGCTCCTAGCATGATGCTAAGCAGCGTCACAGATGCTGCTGGGTTTTTCTTGGGTAAACATCAAAATAAATATCTAACAATTCGTGCACGAAACTCTCATTGGTTAAAATGGCCTATGCATTGTACTGAAAGTATATATTGTTTATTGTGGTATCTTATTTTAATCCTCTAGTTGAGCTGAGTCGAAAAATCATCGCTTCGTAGTCCAAAAATGTGCGTGTCATTGTTAAATATTTAAAAAAATTCTTTACATTTGGATTTTTGTATTGTTGCGCACATTTTTTGGCTACGAAACAATAATTTTTCAACTCGGCTCGACTAGAGAATTAAAATAAGATACCACAATGTATACTTTCGGTACAATGCAAAAAAGTACACTTCTTAGTTTCGTGCACGATTTGTTGGATAGAATTTAGTCGCTTTCCTGCTGAGCGTGTATTGCGGAGATGCCTAGCTCATTCATCAGCAAATATTTTTTTTATTAAATTAGGTGGTCTTTCTACGATGCCAGCAGTTCGTACGTTTGCGCTATACGCAGGGGTAGCATTGTTGGTTGCGTTTGCACTTCAAATTACTTGTTTCATTAGTGCATTTTCTCTGGATGCGAAAAGACAGGAAGTAATAATACAGCGATGTAAACTTCGTTTCTAAAACATTGCGAGAAACTCCCATAGGTTGGAGCCTGTTTGCTTGCACATTAATACAAAAAACCAAAAAACTACCATATATGGTAATTTTTATGATCGTTTATGGTCGTTTTTTGTTCGTTTTGTTTGTTTAGGTTCGTTTATGTTCGTTTATGGCCTTTTATGGTCATTTTTTGAATTATTTTTTTAAGTGTATTAAAAAATTGGTGGGAAAAGGCTCTAGCCAATGGGAGTTTCTTGCACTGTTTTGGAAACGGAGTTTTGGTATTTTTTTTTAAATTGATTTTTATTAACTCGCAATATACAGAAAAATCGTTTTGATGTTTGTTGTTGTGTAAAATCCAGCGAAGATCAATCTTTTAACATGGGTCCTGGTTTGATTTATACAACATTGGAAAAATTCTATGCTCCATTTTTAATGACATCCTTTGTGAGATACGCCGTGGTAAGATATATTTTAATTTGATATTTTGATATTTTCATTACTTCTTTATAATTCGATGTAAATTTTTTAGATGTTATTATTTCCTTTGTGGTTTTGCACTTCATTAGCAGTTGTCAATAAGCTAAACATTGGTCTTGAACAAGAAATCGCTGCAGCTAAGGTAATATCAACAAATTTATAAACTCTATTTAACAATTCGTGCACGAAAGTCCCATTGGTTAATGGCCTATGCATTGTATCGAAAGTATATATTGTGGTATCTTATTTTAATCCTCTAGTTGAGTTGAGTCGAAAAATCATTGTTTTGTAGTACAAAAATGTGAATGTCATTGTTAACAAACAAAAACGCTCGTAAAATATTTTAAAAAATTCTTTACATTTGGGTTTTTGTATTGTTGCGCACATTTTTTGGCCACGAAACAATGATTTTTTGACTCAGCTCGACTAAAGGATTGAAATAAGATACCACAATATGTACTTACAGTAGAATGCAAAAAAGTTTACTTTTCAGTTTCGTGTATTGTTGGATAGATCGAGTTTAGCAGAATTTTACAATTTGATATTTATTCATATAGGATTCTGCTGTAAGTCTTTATCTGGGAGCCTTGAAGGAACATCTTGCTGTGGGTCCTCCGGTGTATTTTGTAATCAAATCTGGTTTCAATTACTCAAATTGGAAAATGCAGAGTGCAGTTTGTCACGGACCAGCTTGTGATAAACATTCTATACTTAATCAGATCAGTTTTGCTCATAATAATCCTGAAAAGTGTGGCGCTCGATATTTTTTGATTTTATAAAATGTAAAAATATATAAAATTAATATTTCAGAACATTTATTGCTCAAGAAGCATTTTCTTGGATCGATGACTACACATCTTGGATGACAAAAGAAGGATGCTGCAAAATAAATCCAATAAATAATCGATTTTGCCCTTCTGAAGACATTCTGTGCACCGAATGTGAAGTTACACTTACAGATGTTGGTGGCAGTAAATTTGTACTTGGCAGTTCTTTTGAAAAATTTTTACCTGCATTTTTACGAGATAATCCTACCGTATCGGACGGATGTATTGGGTACACTATCTGTCTTTACGGTTATTCGTGCCAACCAGTAATTGAGGTTTAGAAATTGTTGTTGTTTTTCTTAGTGGTCATGCACAACATGCCAGTACTGTCGAAATTCTGAATAACGGACACGTCGGAGGTGATTTTCCTATTTCGTATTTCGGCCTAGTAAAATGTTTTTTTTATAAATTTATCCTCTTTGATATAGCAACTGCTTTCATGTCGTTTCACACAATTCTTAAAACATCCCAAGACTATTACGAGGCTTTGTGGTATGCAAGGTACATGTCAGAAAAAATGACTCAGTACTTGAATAAAAATTTCGGAAAAGGGAAACAGAAATATGAAGTATTCGCTTACAGGTATATGGTTATGATATTACATGGAAATCTGGATATTTTTTAATTATTTTATAATTTTGGAATATCCACATCGTAAACCGGGGTAACTTTGATTTTCGGGGCAAAACATTGATCAATTGAATTTTTTTGTCAATTGCATGAACATTGTTGTCTAAATAGATATTATAACTGATTTATAATACCTGTGATCAATTATAATTTATATTTTAGAAAATTAATCTACGTTTTAAGTTTTAAGTCATAATTCACATTTTTATGTCTAAAGCTCATGACGAGGCATCGTTTTGAAGTTGAAAATTGATCAAACTAACCCCGGTTTACGGTAGTAAAAACAAAGTTTACAGAAATTAATTTTTATTTATTTATATTTATTTTTTTTTTTTTTTTTGTAATATTTTCTAGTATTTTTTATGTGTTTTACGAACAATATTTGACAATATGGGAAGACACAATGCTCAATTTGTTCTATATTTTTATTTGCATCTACATCATATCGTTTTTACTACTTGGAATGGATTTTCTTCTTTCTCTCATCATAGTTGTAGCCATTTTCATGATAGTTATGAATTTAATGGGAGTCATGTATTTTTGGAATATTCAACTCAATGCCATATCTCTAGTCAACCTTGTTGTTGCAGTCGGAATTGCTGTTGAGTTTTGCTCGCACATTACTCGAGCATTTGCAGTCAGTCAAGCCGAAAACAATATATTAAGGGCTAAAGATGCATTAATTAATATGGGTTCTTCCGTAAGTCTTCGTTCGATTAATTTTTTTAATGGCACGTAAATTTCTATTTCTATTATTTTTATAGGTTCTAGCTGGTGTAACATTCACAAAATTTGCGGGCATATGCGTGTTGGGATTTTCAAAATCGCAAATATTTCAAATTTTTTATTTTCGAATCAATTTATGCATAGTTTTATTCGGTGCTGCCCATGGATTAATATTTTTACCTGTTCTTTTAAGTTTTTTTGGTATATCTTTTATCCTGCAGTAGTCATGTTGGTAATATATTTTTTATATATTAAGGACCTGCTGCAAATAAACGAAAACTTTATATTCAAGCTAAAAATGCGTTACAAAAGAGATGGCCAAAGAATATTAAGTGAGTTTTTCTTTTTTTTAAATAAACAATCAAGTTATTTAATTTAGAGTTGTATTTGAAATACCAAAAAAAAATCGGGTAAAAGTTTTCTCTACGATTTCCAGTCCACTTTTTTCATGTCCTAGCCTAATTCCTGTGGTGGGCTGACCTAACCGTACTACGTAAAGTGGACTAGAAATTGAAATTTAAATCGAATTTTAGTGCGTTTCCGACAAAAACGGATTGCAGATTCGGAATCTGCACATAAAACTACGTCTGCTGGGTAATTTTTATCAAAATTGGAGAGGTGCCCATAAACGGCGTTGGAATGAACGAATTTCACGCATCAGTGTATTACACAACAAAATTCGCTTTTACGCTTGACATAGCAAACTGATTCTGTTTCCGTGTATTGTGCTGTGTCACCGTGTGAAAGTTTGATGAACTTTTAGGCTCCCATTACTTATTTTATTTTATTGATTCATTTTAGCTGTATATTTTCCGATTTTTTCATTTATTTATTTATTTATTTATTTGTTTATTTATTTATTTATATATTATAGGACTCCTTGAAAAGACAGCAAATAGAATCACGACAAGTGCGCGCAGTTTTCTTATTTTTTTAAATTTTTATTTTTTATTTTAATGACATCAAAATTATTAAATAAAAACTATGAAATTAACTGATGTAATTAATTACATAATCAACACATAAAAGCAAAGCAACCCCGCAATACACTTAAATGAATCATGTTCAAGACATGCGTCCACGAGATGTCGGGGCAGTAGCTGTCAACCGGTAATTTTTCTGAGAATGGATTGAGGTCACTTCCGCTCCTTGTAGTAGTTGCGGGTTTCAACTCAATAGGAAGAAGGATCCACGTGGAGTCATTCCCTTTTGTCGTAATTTATTCATTTAATTTAATACCTTCAGGTAATTATTTTATATCGGGTCATGTATTTCGGATTTTACTTTAATAATTTTCAAATGTATGAGATATTGAATTACGTAATTATGATCCTATTCAACTTTGGTTTTGTGGAAAGCTGTCGTGTCTTGCCACAGACCACAGTACTTATTGTACCAACTTTTTGTTGAAATTAGCCGCTTTTCGATTTCTTTTTACTAAATTCGTGTACATTCTGTTTACCACGTAGTCAGAAATGCCTTCAGACTCAAAAAAACGAAGAGATCAAAAGAAAAAGACGCCGCGAAACAACGAAGTCTGAAAAAAAACGGTCAAAAATCCGATGCAACAGATCAGGACGAGAAAATTCAAAATGGAGTTCATGGAAAATCACCTGAAGATGACGGACCAACAGATGGTTAGTACTAATTACGATTTTCTTTTATTTTTAACTTTTTATTTCTATTTATTTATTTATTTTTTTTATTATTATTATATATTTTTATATTTTTTTAAAGAGGAATATTTGGCGAAGAAATTAGAACGAGATCTTGATTTGAATGCGGCTGCACGTGCCACGACCGGTGTTCTTGCAGTTCATCCTCAAAGCAGAGATATAAAAATTGAAACTGTCTCAATTACATTTCATGGAGTTGAAATCTTAACCGATACGAAATTAGAATTGAATTGTGGTCGCAGATATGGTTTTCTCGGGGCGAACGGAAGTGGTAATTTAATATTTAGTTATTTAATTATTATTATTATTTTTATTTTTTAAATTAATAAGTTTAAACAAAAATACAGGAAAATCCACGTTGCTGTCTGCATTGGGACGACGAGAAGTTCCTATTCAAGATCAAATCGATATTTATCATTTAGTTCGAGAAATCCCAGCGAGCAATAAATCTGCTTTGCAAAGTGTGATGGAAGTGGACGAAGAACGTTCTCGACTTGAAAAATTGGCCGAGGTGTTGGCTCAATCTAACGATGAAGGTGCGAAAACAACTGTTTTTGTAATGTAAGGAACTTAGAACATTTTATAATTTTTTGATAATAGAAGCGCATGATCAATTGATGGATATTTATGAACGGTTGGACGATATGGGAGCAGACACGGCCGAATGTAAAGCGGCTTACATTCTTCACGGTTTGGGATTTACGAAAGAAATGCAACAGAAGAAATGCAAAGATTTCTCCGGAGGATGGAGGATGCGGATAGCGTTAGCGCGTGCATTGTATGTTCGACCTCATTTACTGCTCTTGGATGAACCGACGAATCATTTGGATTTAGAAGCTTGTGTGTGGCTCGAGGAAGAACTGAAAAAGTTAGTTATTCCTAGAAATTAAATCTATTTATAATGAGTTTATAATTTTCTTTGTGTTTTATAGTTATAAAAGAATTTTGGTGATAGTCTCGCATTCGCAAGACTTTTTAAATGGTGTTTGTACTAACATCATCCATTTAGATCTTAAAAAACTCAAATACTACACCGTAAGTTACTCAATTTTGATTTATTGATCTTATAATCGATTGAATGATTTGAATTTTATTTTTTAGGGAAATTACGATGCTTTTATGCGAACCAGAATGGAGCTGTTAGAAAATCAAACTAAACGCTATAATTGGGAACAAGATCAAATCGCGAACATGAAAGTAAATGAATTTTGCATTATTGATTTTATTACTCGATTATATTAACATGATGACAAGAAAGGCCGAATTTAAGAATCGACATGTTTTATTTCCTCGTTATTACGAGTTGAGATATTGTTGGTTCGATGTTCAAAATCCTTGAAGCGTTTATATTTATCTGATTTAAATATATTTTAATATTGATTGAATTATTTCTTCTAGATTGTAAGTAATACTATTCTCTTTTTAACACAGGATTATATAGCGAGATTCGGACACGGTAGTGCAAAATTGGCTCGACAAGCGCAAAGTAAAGAGAAAACGTTGGCTAAAATGGTCGCTGGTGGTCTGACCGAAAAAGTTACGACTGACAAAGTGGTCCAATTTTATTTTCCCGACTGCGGTACTATACCACCGCCGGTTATTATGGTTCAAAATGTCAGCTTCTCTTACAACGAAGCCGGGGTAAAATATGAACAATTATTATTTTTCTTGTTGAATTATAGAATTTAATAAATTTTAATTTCAGCCTGTCATTTATAAAAATTTGGAATTCGGTATTGATTTAGACACGCGTCTTGCTCTCGTTGGTCCTAACGGGGCGGGCAAATCTACGTTGCTGAAACTCCTATACGGAGAGGTAATTTTCAATTGAGTTACGGTCAAAATAGATTGGACGTTATTTTTATGCGTTTTCAGTTAGTACCCACAGATGGGTTAATACGAAAAAATTCGCATCTGCGAATAGCGCGTTATCATCAACATCTTCAAGAACATTTAGAACTCGATTTATCAGCATTAGAATACATGATGAAATGCTTTCCCCAAGTTAAAGAAATTGAAGAAATGCGAAAAATAATTGGTCGATACGGTCTCACGGGAAGACAACAGGTTAAATACAAATTTCTCTCGCATTTATCAATTTTTAAAACTCAACGCGTGTAATTAAATTATTTTTAGGTTTGTCCTATTCGTCAATTGTCAGATGGACAACGATGTCGTGTGGTATTTGCGTGGCTGGCCTTCCAAGCACCTCACTTGCTGTTACTGGACGAACCCACCAATCACTTGGATATGGAAACCATCGATGCCCTTGCGGACGCCATTAACGATTTTGAGGGGGGTATGGTTCTTGTGAGTCACGACTTCCGACTCATAAGTCAAGTAAGCGATTTAAAACCAATCACGCTTGTTATTGTTTTTTAATAAGTTGTTCAATTTAGGTTGCGGAAGAAATTTGGGTATGCGAGAAGTGTACTGTCACGAAATGGCAGGGCGGCATTGAAACTTACAAAGAATATCTTCGAAGCAAAGTGGTCAAAGATATGGCTGCTGCAGCCAAATGAAATTCACCATAACGAGTTTAAGGCACGAGTTGTATAATATAAGTTATAAATCAAAATTATTTAATAGTTTCGGTTTGGCTTATCAATTTGTTGTACATACTACATTAGTTGTTTTTTTTCCGGATGAATTAAGTGTTGTGTATGAGAATCTTGCAATGTTGTTTTTTGGGTAAAAAGATTGATTAACGTTCAGTGCCTTCTATCTTGATATATAAAAAAAATAATAATTACGACATTTGGGATTGTATAACTATTTATTGTGTCTGAAATGCTATTTGCATTCCATCCAAGACATCTTATTAACATGAGGAACTGGATGTAGCTCAGCGTGCTTTGGTAATTTTTTTGCTTTTATTATGTGTACTATAAATGTCACAAGTAGGTACACGTAGCAATTATATTAAAAAAAATAGTTCACTCTCGAATGGCTTTTGATTTTTCTTTTAACGAAGATGATATAAGGTCTAGTACGCGCACTGCTGCGAGTGGGATTTTTGTTCCAGGACCGAAAATTGCGCTTGCTCCTAGCTTGTATAAATGGTCGTAATCCTGTGGCGGAATAACTCCTCCGCAAACAATAAGAATATCTCTTAAATATTAAACATAAGTAATTAGTTTATATTAATTTTTTTTAATGTAAATTTGTTTACGATCTGCCTCTGGTCTTCAATGCTCTTGCTAATTCCGGTACCAATGTTCTGTGCCCGGCTGCTAGTGAACTGATCCCTACAACATGAACATCGGCGTCGATTGCTTGTTGAGCAACTTCGTCCGGTGTCTAAATTTGAATATATAAAATTAAATTCAAAATATTTAAATTTATTTATTTAAATTTGTACTTGAAATAATGGTCCGACGTCAACATCAAATCCCAAATCTGCAAAACCAGTCGCTATCACTTTAGCACCGCGGTCGTGACCATCTTGTCCAACTTTAGCGACTAAAATACGAGGTCTCCTGCCTTCCATCTTTTCAAATTCCTACAATAGTAAGTGTTATAATTATTTTGTTATTTTTTTTAATGTTTTATTCTCGAATCACCTCGACTTTCTCCTGAACAAGTACCAACTCATTGGTTTGACCGTACTCGGTCTTGTACGCACCACTTACTAAGCTCCCGGTAGCAACATGTCTGCCAAATATCTTGTTAAATTTAAAATTCACATCTTAAGATTAAATCAATATTTTAGACATTTAAAATATTACCTTTTCCATGGCTTGGGTAATTTCACCAACGGTACAACGCGCTTTGGCAGCTTCGACTGACAATGCGAGAAGATTGCCCGTTCTGGTTTGTGCACATTTCGTTAGTTTTTCAAGACATACTTGAACCTAGAAATAAATCTTGAATAGTATTTTTTTAAATCATTTTTCTCAATCTAAAAAAAAATCACCTTTTTATTATCCCTGGAAGCTTTAAGAGCGTTGAGTTTCTTAATTTGTCCATTCCTCACTTTAGTGTTATCAACTACGCGAACATCAATGAGATCCTCTTTTTCAAGGCGATATTTATTAACTCCAACTATTACCTCTGCCGAGTTGAAAATTCTACATTGATTAAGTATAATTTTTAAATTGTAATGTTTATTGTTTCGGTACCTTGGGCACTGTCGATCCTTGCTTGACGTCTCGCTGCACATTCCTCGATTCTTAGTTTTGGCATTCCGCTCGCAACCGCTTTTACCATCCCACCCATCGATTCAACTTCATCGATTACTTTTTTCGCTTCGTTGTACATCTCATCCGTAAGCGCTTCCATCATGTACGATCCACCCCAAGGGTCAATTATCTATTGATAAAATTACTCGGTATTAAATATTTCGAACTTGCACATTCCTTTTAATGTCTCACTTTGCAAATGCCCGTTTCTTCTTGCAGAATAATCTGAATGTTTCGAGCAATTCGAGAACTAAATTTGGTAGGTAAGGCTAACGCTTCGTCGAAGGAATTCGTATGTAATGATTGAGTTCCACCAAAAATAGCAGCCATTGCTTCTATTCCAGTTCGTGTAATATTGTTGTACGGATCCTAAAGAAGTTCTCGTCAGATAATTTTAATTTTTCAAATGTAATTTGTCAATTTTACGCTACTTGTTCTGTTAATGACCAGCCCGAGGTTTGGCAATGAGTGCGGAGCATGGTGGATTTTGGATCTTTAGGACTGAAGTGAGTTTTGATCAAATGTGCCCACAGTCTACGCGCTGCTCTTAATTTTGCTATTTCCTATTATAAAAATTAATAAATTTTGAATTAGGGAAGTGTGTTGGATTGTTTACGATGTAAAAGTTCATTCCTATCCCGAAAAAAAATGATAATCTAGGTGCAAAATTGTCGATGGTCATTCCTGATTTCAATCCTTAAATTACAAATTAAAATAACATTAGAATAAAAAAAAAATACTAACCATAACCATTTTAATTCATTCAAGTACCCGTTCTTGCATATTCCAAACCGTCCGCTATTGTAAAAGCTAATTCTAATATTGCACTCGCTCCAGCTTCTTGCATATGGTAACCGGAAATTGATATAGAGTTAAATTGAGGCATGTTCTGTAAAAAAAAATGTTTTTTTTTTTAAAAAAATGATTAATAGTTTTTATTTGATTTACTTACTGCAGAAATGTATGAAAAAATGTCTCCAACTATTTGCATCGATGGTTCGGGTGGGTAAATATATGTATTTCGAACCATAAATTCCTTTAAAATATCATTTTGAATTGTCCCTGACAATTTATCCAGTTCCACACCCTGTTCTAAACCCGAAACAATATACATTGCTAGAACAGGCAAAACTGCACCATTCATTGTCATTGACACTGACATTTTATTCAATGGAATTGAGTCAAATAATATCTATAATTGAAAAAAAAAATTACACAGAAAGTGTTTTTAACAACTTTTCGCTGAACTTACTTTCATATCCTCTACGGAATCAATAGCAACTCCTGCCATTCCAACATCACCTGTAACACGAACATTATCAGAATCATAACTGAAAAAAAAGACAAAATTCATTTTAAAAAAAAGACAAAAAATGAACTAAAACGGTTCTAATTATTAATTACCCACAGTGAGTAGCCAAATCAAAAGCTACACTTAGTCCTTGTTGACCGGCTTTGATATTCTCCCTGTAAAACTGATTGCTTTCTTCGACAGTACTGAACCCCGAATATTGTCGGATAGTCCACGGTCGTTGAGCATACATAGTCGGGTATGGACCTCTTGTGTACGGAAATTTTCCTGGTAATTCATCTTCCATTTTTTCAACATCTTTCTTCACATATATTGGCTTGAGCTGGAGTCCCTATTAATAGATAATTTATCATCATTAATTTTTTAATACAAATTTATTTATATTTTTGTTTTCACTTCTGTGTTCCAAATAAGTGCTTTTGATGGATCCTCTCCACGCATTTGCTTTTTAGCTAAAGCGAGCCATTCAGGATCTAAAGTTTTGGTTGAATATTCAGTTTTTAATATTGCTCTTTTTAATCCTTTCTGAAACCAAAATAGATATCACATGACATTGATCATTCCAAACAATTTATCCATTGCTAAATTATGAGTTAATTTTATAAACTTACAAATTTTTGTCCGAAATTCTTATTTAGAATTAATCGTCGCCACATGTTTTAATTCTTGTGTAGATGTCTACTGAAAATTGTATATGTGGGAGCTATGGCGGTGTGTAAAAAAAGTAGTGCGGCTCATGCGGTGGCGCCATCTATTGATCCGCACGCAAATCAGACTCAATAGTTTGTCTACTACTTTTGCGGACTTGATGAAAAACTAGTTGATTCACACGTTTTTTTAAGTTTTAATTTGACTAGTAAAATTACAGAGTTTTTAAAAAGTTATTAAACTGAATCGTAGTTGTTCGAGCTACATTTTTACAAAAGTCTAAATCATCGTGTGCAACAAGTTCTTTCAAAGAAACATAGTTTTCCTTGGTTGGGTCATACTGAGCCCGATTAAGACTCTTCAGATAGAGATGACGTTCTTTTATACGAAACAAACGACTTAATAGCACTTCAGGAAACCGCGTGACATCCTCGTGCGAAATAGCCATCACGTTATGGACATAATTAAACCTTTCTAGAACATGCGACCGACCTAATACAAATATTTACAATGATTGAACTTTGTTTAAAATTGCATCTCCCGAATATTCCTTACTAGCAAGCCACAGTTTTGGTTTAGCGAGAAATAACGCTTTTCTTTCATCGCGTGAAAATCCCAATTCCTTATCGGTCGTGTAATGCATTTGCTGAAAGAGAAAAAAATTAAAATTAAAAACATTTTTTAAAAAATAAAATATTATTTACTCATTATTACTTTAATTTTGATAAAACTCCACGTGAGTAATTTCGGCTGCCTCGTAATTGCACTTCGAACTTCATCGCCATTAAGTTTCAATTCTTTCTGATAAAAACCAAGTCGTTCATCTATAATACTCGTCTTCTGATTTAGAAGAAAAGGCGCTTTAGAAATCATGTAACCAATCGCTTCGGGAGTAAACTTTTTCGATTCGAAATAGTTAATGCGAATTTGAAGGTTCTCGAGTCTTTCTTTCAAAATAAAAGGATTTTTCGTGAAATAATATCCCAAATCATCGCTAGAAACACCTTTGTCGATCAAAAATTGAATGTATGGTTTAAAATCCCGATCAAAGTCCTTTCTTAAAATCATCTCCGGAACGTCCCTTAATGTTTCCCAGTGGGATAAATCGACACCTAGTTTAATAAGTTGTTGAAGGCTCTTCGAATGGTTAACAAAAGGAGCGAAGTTGAAACTGGGTTTTATCAGCTGTTCGGGAACTGTGGATCTCGTTTTGTGTTTTATTATTTGATTTGACGAATCTGTTGGAATTTCGGGACATTCTGGATCCTGTAAGTAGAAATAAGTCGAATTATCACAACTGATTTTTTAAAAAAAATTTAAAATCAAAATTCACCTTTTTACTTTCCGTAGATAAATTTTGTTCTCTCAGTAGCATTTCGGTAACTGACATACCAATGTCGTTTTGGGAAACATTTTCTGATTTCTGTTTGGTTACTTTCAACGTTTTCAATGCATCTTTTACAATCTCAATGGAATAGGATTTTCCAATGGAATTTTCTGGTTGAAACGAGTCGGGATACTGTTTATCATCGCTAGTCGACGATATATTTTTTGTTTGAATCTGATCATTTCCTGCAATTTTATCGGCGCTAAAGAGAAAATAAACGTTACGATATTTAATGATTTTATATTTTATTTCTTCTTTTTAAATAGTTACGTACTCATTGTCAGTTTCTGTTGATGATTGAGGTAGATGTGTACAATACAATTTTTTATAAACTAAATACCTACATCTAGGTAAGATTTGCTTTAATGAATGCATTGTACAGGTAGTATTTATTCGCTTTTAAGTTTTAACTGTGGTCCACAGTCACCTCACGCTGCAACTCGGTAAGTCGCCATCTTTATTTTGTATACTGCATGATGCATCATGGGATGCGATACCGAGTGAAAACAAAACAAAAACAAAAACAAAAAGAATAACGGTTTTTATCAATGTTTTATTTATATTTATTTAATTGTTCATTATTAACCATTAATAAGTTTTTAAAAACGTTAAACTCGCGAACGGATGTTTTAGCAACGGTTTTACAAAAATCTCTATCATTACACCAAATAAAATCTTTTAAATTAACACTATTCTCGTTGGGCCAGTTATAATCAGCTCGATTAATACTTTTAAGAAAAAGATGCCGTTGTTTAATAATAAATTTCCGACGTAACAATATTTCGGGTGAACGCGCGATATCAGCTTTTGAAATTCCCATATGCCGATGGACGTAGTCGAGTCGATTTCGAATTGAGTCTTCGTCTGAAAAATATAAAACAAATAAATTTTTTATAATTTATATTTGTAAATATTTGTTACCAGTGAGCCAGAGTTTTGGTTTGCTAACAAAAAGCATTTTAATTTCTTTCGGTGCAAGTTGAAATTCGTTAACCAATGTTTGATGAGAGATCTAAACATAAAAAATAAAAAATAAAAAATAAAAAATAAAAAATAAAATTAAAAAAATTACTTAACAATAAATTAAAATAAAATATTTACTTTAATTTTGAAAAAATCAAAAGTAATTAATTTCGGTTGTCGCGTGATAACATCTCGTATTTCATCATCCGACAGTTTTATTTCATCTTGAAATTTTTTGAATCGGACATCTACTACACTTGTTTTGATATTTAAAAGAAAAACCGCTTTACAAATCATCCGACCAATATCGTGCGACGAAAAATTCTTCGATTTATAAAAATCTATTCGACGTTTCAGGTTTTCGAGAGTGAAAACCAGAATATACGGATTTTTGGTTAAGAAATATCCAACTTGATCGGCCGGCAATTCATTCTCAATTAAAAAGTCAATGTGAGGTTTGACATCTCGATTAAAATCTTTGCTCAATATTATTTCGGAAACATCTTTCATGGTATCCCACCGGTTCAAATCAACGCCAATTTTGACAAATTGTTGAAGCAATTCTGAAAACTTGGCGTGTTTAGCGAGTTTGATTTTATTTTTAGATCGAAACTTCTTCTTTGGTTTTTCAGTTTTTGAATCATATTTCTGATGTTGGGACTCTGTTTTGTCGTCATCCAATGAATCATAATTTACTAATTCCTTTTCACACACAACATTTTGGATTGGAATTGCATCAGCATCGATTGCCTGCACCTCACGACGCCTCTCGGTCTCGTATGGTTTTGCGGGTCCAATATTTTCACTGGAAACAGTTTTATCCGCGTGAGGCAATATTATCCGTTCGTTCACCAAATCAGAAACAAATGGTTTTTTTGGATCGGAACTGGAGCATCCACACGATCTTCTGACTTTTCCTCAACGTTCAATTTTTTTAAGGTATCCTCGACAATTTGTGTTGAAGTCGAAAGTTTTGCCTCTGCAGTCTCGGGTTCTGGATGAAATGCATTTTTTAATCCCTTGTAGTACTCGTAATCTGCTTTTACATCGCTATAAAACATTAAAACATTAAAACATTAAAACATTAAAATATTAATATCAAGTTTAACTCATAATAATCATAAAATGCTTTACCTCGATTGAAATTTCACACTATTTAAAATTGGTAGATTTGCGGATCTTAAATAACACCTTTTAATAAACAAACAACGATGCATTTGGATAATCTTAGACATTTTCATCAAATCCGCCATTACAATTACGTCACACACTATCATTCTTGATGACTTAGAATTGTTTTATTATTAACATTTTATTACTGTTCTACAATTACTTAAATATTAAGATTTCAATTAATAAGTTAATAACAACAAAAATTTGTAAATCTTTTCTTTCAGTAAATGCGAGTCTGCAGCGTGTTGCGCATGACTGCAGCAGGTGAGCAGACGATTATTCCAGGAGGCGAGAAACAACATGGCTGCTCGAGCTCGTACATTGAGTCGTGGATCCGATATAAGCGATCATTTTCAAACGATTAACGAAAGACCTGTTGATGATATATCGTTAGTATTTTTCTACAAGCCACACACTATAACGCTATTAGCATTATCAATATTAATATTACTCTACTCGGCGTTTACTAGGTGAGAATCGTACGCAGAAGCAATAAGTTTTGTTTTATTTTATTTTATTAGAACTCGTGAGTGAGAAAAAATTAATTTGTTTTTTTTGAATGACAGAGATGACACCGCCAGCCTCGAAGATAATATATGGGCCGGCCTATGTTGTATGGTTTTCTTTTTTCTTATTTTAAGTGTTTTAGCATTTCCAAATGGTAAATATTTCAAGAATTTGTTTTTTTATGGATTTTTTTTAAATTTAAATTCAATAATTTCCAGGCCCATTCACGCGACCGCATCCAGCTGTATGGAGGATAGTATTTGGTAAAAAAAAAAAAAAAAAAAAAAAANAANAATAATAAT
>JH431827.1:71757-92256 GCA_000239455.1 Strigamia maritima
TTTTNTATTTTTTTTTTTTTTTTTTTAATTTTTTTTTTTTGTTTGTTTGTTTGATTTTTTTTTAGGTCAATTTTGTAATGAGTCAAATAGCAGCGCTGATAAGCTCATTTGTATTAAGAAAATATTTGCATCATAATAAAGTGAGCGCCACAGCAAGACATCTGTTTTCCGCAATTGTAGGAATTGTTCTTGTTTATTTCTGCCATGGAAGGTTTGAATTATTATCTGACTTGAATTTTATTTATTTGTAACTTTTTTTTTTTTTCTGTTTGCAGGCATGTTTTCCACATATTTGCTTTTCCTATCATATCTTATATAATTCTTGTATTGACAAGTCCTCAGATATTCCAGAGGTAAATAAGTTTCGTTTTTCAGTGTATATACTGCATAAATAATTGTAATTTTTTTTTTTGTTTTTAGATTAATATTAGTGATTGCACTGGGCTATTTATCGTTTGTTCATTTGATGAGGCAAATTTATAGCTACGGATCCTATGTTCTAGATATCACTGGGTAAATTGTAAACGATAAATCATTTCTACGATGAGTTTTTTGTGTCTGTTTTGATTGCCTCGTTTTCAGGTGTCGGATGAAAGAACAAAAATAGAAATAGATTTAATTGAAATTAAAATTAAAGAAAAAAGATTTTTTTTCTCACATTTTTTTTAACCGAAAAATGAATTTAATTTATTTTAATCTCTTTATGTAATTGAGAATTGCTTGACAGATGAAAGTATTTCTGGGAATGCATTATTTCAGTGGTGTTTACATTACACAACTGAAATGATTTATGTGTTTGTTTACTTTTATTTGTTTTTTTTATTTAGTGCATTAGTAGGAGTGTGAATAAAATATAGTCATGCCTTAATTTGGTCTTGGATATGTGAATCTTTGTATGGCTGACTTAAAATAATAAAGAAAAGAAGCGAGGCGGATCAATATGACTTGCCAAATCTTAAAAAAATGATGTAACTCAAGGTTTTTTTAATTAAAAATGATTAATTTCATCATTTTTCATTGCTGAAATGAAGAAAATGATATTTTTTGTTGAAAATTATCATTGCGGGTCCTCATACTGGTCAAAACATGGCACAGACTTTGTTTTTTTAATTTATATTTCTGAATAATTTTCTATTTACCGTGATTACAATTGCAGACCAATGATGCTTATAACGCAGAAAGTAACCAGTTTAGCCTTTAGTCTACACGACGGGCTCACCAAAGATGACAAATCGCTCACAACTGATCAGAAGCGATATGCAATTAGGTGATGTAAATTACATTTAATGAAACAATCCCATTTGACTCGTTATTAAATATTAATTTAAAATTATATATTTCCAGGAGGTTTCCTTCTCCCGTCGAGTTTTTCAGTTTCATTTATGGCTTTCATGTCTTGATGTGCGGGCCTGTAATATTTTACACAGATTATAGAGATTTTATTGAAGGCAAACATTTCCTAAGAGCAACATCAGATACAAATGTAAGAAAAGTTTTAAAAAAACGTTTTTTAATTCGTATTTAATAATAATTATAATAATTATAATAAAAATCCAGGGCCTTAATGACGTTTATGAGAATAGTAAAGAACCTTCAGCTGCGGTGAATTTCATTTGCTCTATTGACCTGTAATAAAAAAGAAAATTATAAAATTAATTCATGTTGTCAATTTATAGTCAGCAGTATTTAAAAAAACGGCAGCTAGTATTTTGTTTGCTGTAATGTTACTGAATGTAACGCCGATTTTCTTTATCTCCTGGATAACGGGTAATTTGATGTGAAATTAAGAGAAAATGTTGTTTTTTTTTTTTAAGTTTTGTATTTGTTTTTTTTTTTAGAATCGGAATTCTTATTAAATACACCATTTTACAAAAAAATTTTGTACATTTTAATATCAACATCTTGTGTACGATTTAAATATTACCATGCGTGGACTTTAGGTAAATATTAACAGAATAGAGTTTTATTTATTTTGGTATTTGTTTGAAAGGTTATTTATTTTATTTTTTTTTTTTTTAGCTGATGCTGTGTGCAATGCTTCTGGATTGGGCTTCAATGGATATAACAAGGACGGCACCCCGAGATGGGACGCTTTTTCTAATGTTAACGTCTTGAAATTCGAGGTATAAGTTGTTTAGAATTGAAATAGAAATTTTTTAATTCTCTTGTTAATAGAGTGCACCAAGTTTCAAAGAAACGTTAGAAAATTGGAATAAAAGTACAATGGTTTGGTTGCGTCAGGTAGCATATAATCGTGCGCCATTTCAAAAAACGCTTCTAACGTATTGTTTGTCTGCAATTTGGCACGGTTTTTATCCCGGTTATTATGTGACATTTTTTGGCGGCGCTCTATCAACGTTGGCAGCTCGATCGGTAATTTGGTGAAATTCGTTTTTTTTTTTTTTAAAAAAACAAAAATTGTGTATGTTTTAGGTTCGTCGCTCAGTAAGACCGCTTTTTCAGAAGACTGAATTTTGGAAACGTGCGTACGATGTTATGACAACTGTTGTGACTCGACTGCTAATCAGTTATTTAGTATTTCCGTTTGTAATTTTGGAATTTTGGTCTTCGATACAAGTTTACAAGTAATTTTTTGATAAAAAAAAAATTGTTTTTTACGAGTAAACTCCGTTTCCAACAAATTGCGAGAAACTCCCATTGGCTAGAGCCTTTTCTCAGCGATTGTTTAAAAAAATAATTCGAAAAATGACCATAAAAGGGCATAAACGATCATAAACGATCATAAACGATCATAAACGATCATAAACGATCATAAAAATGACCATATATGGTAGTAATATTTGTATTAATGTGCAAGCAAACAGGCTCCAGCCAATGGGAGTTTCTCGCAATGTGTTGGAAACGGAGTTTAGTACCATCTAATCGCACAATTTTGTAAATATCTGAATCAAAATTGTTGCGTCGTGTGGTTAATTCGTGAGAAATCCGAGTAAATATTTATTTTAAATTAATTTTTTTTTTTTGCAGACACTTGTACTTTTATGGCCACATTATTATGGGATTTTGTATTTTTATTTTGCCGTACGTACTTCCTCCTCCGCCAAGATCTAAATTAACCATAACTGAAAAGAAGAGTGAACATGTTTCTGTTGGAGCAAGCCAACAAATTCCAGGGCTACAGGAAGCGTTACTCGAGTCTAAAAACTCGATACTTACGAGTGAAATCTCATTGGAACCACGGCGTCATCGCTCGGCGATTATCGATCAAACTCAAGGGGAATCAGAGAAAATAGAAGCCGGTGATAATTACACAAACAACACGTGAAATATAAATTTTTGTAGTATAAAAGTTTTTTAAAATAATGTTGGAATTTCGGTTTGCCATGTTTGCTCTAATTTCTGTGTGGGCGTTTTTTTTTGTTTTTTTTTTTTGTTTTCTTTTTGTTTTTTTTTTTGGGGGGGGGGCGGGGGGGGGAAGTGTTTTGAGTGTCGAGTCGAATTTTGTTTGTAATTATTTCCAGCTTAATAGGACTCTGAACTTATTTTATTTAATGTTTTGATCTAAAGCCATAAATGCTATTTTTCTTTTCTTTTTTTTTTTTATAAATATTTTTTTAAGATAAAATTTTGAATTATTCAATAAAAGTTGAGTTATGCGTGTGGTGAAAAAGCGATAAATTGTGTGCAGTTAGTAAGACACTTTACATTCGAGTGTTTTTATAGTACAAAAAAAAAAAAAAATGTTAACCATATCTAACTATTGTGTTTATTGATTCTCTTCCCTCTTTTATTTATAAAGTCAGTTTGAGATTCCAACACCAGAGATTTCTTATAAATTTTCAGTTTTCAGTAATGTTTATAATGTCTGTTGATTAGAAAGTTAAAAAAAAAAAAAAATAATGGCATTTCTTCGTATGTAAAAATAAAAAAATTAATTGTGTCCAATGATTCTTAAGAAATATGCTCAGGGACTTAACAGCAATGACAAATCGGTTACACAAACGAAGCTACATGTTTGGATATGTATTTTTATTTGTTGTATAACTAACAAAATGCAAGATACGAATCAAATGTGTTTTGCTAGTAAATTTGCTTGAAATTGATAATGTGAAGGAAAAAAAATGATGTATTACGAAAGTAATAAATTTGTGGCATAATTTTATGTAAATACGTAATAAGCAGTTGTGTGTATTCTTTTTACCGTACTTCAACTTTTACGATTTCGGAGGAGCTGTTTTTCCAACATTTGAAAACAAATCATTTTCATCTTTGGTGGTCATTATATAGTTGTCCACAAAGCGGTGTGTATGCAGAATGAAATTTTATGTGTGTTATTTTGTAGTGAACCACAACAGACCAAATTTAACATTTACAATGGATAAATTAGAGTATTTAAATGTTGGAAATTGGTGGAAAATAGGATTGAATATATATAAATTTGATAGTCAAATATAAATTCTAGTTATCTTTAGTTGTTTTTTATGCTATTTTTGACCATAATTGCTTTTGAATTTTTGTTCGTACCAAATGTTATTTTAATTTTTAATAGATTTTTTATCCGATTTTGGGATACAGTATTATATTTTAGATTTTAACTTTACGGTAAGTTCAAAT
Source organism: Strigamia maritima (assembly GCA_000239455.1). Lineage (NCBI taxonomy): Eukaryota > Metazoa > Arthropoda > Chilopoda > Geophilomorpha > Linotaeniidae > Strigamia > Strigamia maritima. The sequence continues at coordinate 76,333 of JH431827.1, forward strand.
TCTTTCCGCTAGGTGACAGGACAGTAACAACAAGCCGAGAACTAAGCAGACGACACCTTGGACAAACATGCGTCACATCGGCTCGCTTACTTGATTTTCTTCAAAATAAACGAAAAACAAATAATGATCTGGTAAAACTGGAACAAAAATCAGTTTCTTATTAGAAATCAACTATTCAACTCCGGGATTATGGCGCGATGGTTGTATCTTAGCCTCTTAGGGTTTGAATTTATATTGCATGGTGTAATTATTATGTGATATACACAATGAAGAACGCACAACCACACAGACCTCATTGTAAGTCCATACCTCATTGCAACAACTGCATTACTCACAACTCTGGCCTTTTATATTACTAAGGAAAAGAAGTAAAGAACCTTGTTATTAATGTAAATTTTTCTCGACTTCCAGCACAACCATTTTTTTTGGTCACTAAAAAACAAGGTCAGCCCGCTGCAGGCGTTGGACTAGGACAAGGGAATGAGAGATAGATAACAGACAAGTATGAAATTAAAATTAAAATTTAAAAAATATCTCTGCCTATTTCTGGTATTTGAAGTACGGTACCCCAATTGTGGTATATCCCTTGTTTTGTAGTGATCGACCCTTCATTTTGTGCAATTGAGATAGTAAGTAGATCAATAGGGCAGTTTTCACAAGGTACTAATAAACAAAACACGATATCTTTCTTTGCTGCTATTGGTCCAAAATTTTCGGGCCAAGGTCATTTTGTCGTCATTTTGAGGCTAACTTGTAAGCTGATATCACACAAACTTAATCCACATTCCAAGTAACCGCACGACAAAATGTTACACTCGGAAGCAATTGATTTCTTGGTGAACGTTTTAAAAATCGATGAAATAGAAGCTAAAATCAAATCCGATAAACTGAAATTACTACAGGAAGTATGTTTGAAGGTTCAGCGCAACATTCCATTCCAGGTAAAATATGAGACGAAAAAAATTTTTTCTTTTAATTTAAATTTTTATTTATTTTAATTTTTTTTTTTTTTTTTTTTTTTTACAGAATTTGTCTCTTTTGGCCATGGATTCTTGTGATCGTCGTTTACCAACAACTGAAGACATCCAGAGTGCATATATTTCCAAGAATGGTGGGATATGTTATTCGGCTGCTTGTTTCAGTCAACAACTGCTACATGCCCTTGGTTATGATGCATTCTTAATTGCCTGCACCATTACTCATAAAGCTAATGGACAATCATTTACTCATGCCGCCTGCATTGTTAAAGGTTTTTCCGGTCCCGAAGAGCGATATTTAGTCGATTTTGGAGCTGGTTTCCCAACGTTTGAGCCCGTTCCACTACATTCCTTACCCAAGGTTTACATTCACGCATTTCAAGAGACCAAATTTGTTAATCAGAAAGATGGATCTGTGGCTCGTTTAAATAAAGTTGGAACTACGGCGCTGGGTGATTTGCCATCTAATGTTGACGATGGATGGCAGATATTTTACGAATTCGAAGAAATTCCTCGAGATGATGAGTTCTTGGCATTTTATCAAACACCTATATACACTGATCCTAGTTATGGCGCGTGGTTTTTGAAGGGATTAAAGATGTCTTATTATCCGGAAAATGAGGCATTTACTATTAATGATTATGTATTTAAAAAATGGAAAAAAGGAGGGAAATTTGAAACGATTGTACTGAAAGATGAAAATGAATTGTCCCGAGTGATAAAAGATTATTTTCCATCTTTGGCGAACATTGATGTTCACAAAGCGGTTTTCAATTGGAATGAAAACAAAGTAAAAAAAAAAAATGATGTCTGATTTTGAAATTTGAAATTATTATTTTCTTTGTTGACATAATCTCGATTGTTTAATTAAACTTGAAAGAAAAAAAATTTAAACCTTTGATATTTTTTTTTTTTTCGAGATGTCATTCGGTGCGGTTAATAACGAATTAGTTCTGACCCAAACTGAAGCAATTGGATTTTTAAAATATACTTTAAGAATAGATGACGTTGAAAATAAAATAAGAGGACCAAAGTTTGATTTATTACTAGAATTCACGAAATCATTCTACGAGCATATTCCATTTCAAGTAAGTTAGGGTGTATTATTTATTTATATATAATAATAATAATTAACAGATTGCAAAGAATTTATCACTGTTAGTGAGTCTTAAAGAACGACATTTGCCTAGCAACGAAGAAATGAAAAGCGATTATTTCGCGGGAATCGGTGGAATGTGCTACACGTCTGCGATTTTCGGACAAAAGCTGTTGAAAACTCTGGGTTACGATACTTTTCTAATTGCAATAACTGTTCCTTCGACCGAAAAAGTGTACACGCATGTGGCGTTTGTGGTGAAGGATACTCGTTTTCCTGGACATCGGTATTTAGTCGATTTGGGCGCAGGTTATCCAACTTTCGAGCCTGTTCCACTTCATTTTTTGCCTTTGTATTATAAACAAACATTTCTCGAGTATAAGTATATTCGACAAGAAAATGGAGTAATTGTGCGTTATCATAAAGTTGGAGATCATTTCCAACTAGGAAGAACTTTTAATGTAGCTGGTGGAAATGAGCGTGATGATGGATGGCAAAAATATTATGAATTTGAAGAAATAGAAAGAGATGAGGCTTTTATTAAGACGCATCAGAAACCGGTTTATTTGATTTGTGGTTATGGAACGAGTTGGCTTTCTACGGGATTGAAAATGTCCATTTATCCATCGGCGACTGAAGCTTATATAGTTAGTGATTCGGAATTGAAAAAGTGGACGAAAGAAAAGGAAACGGAAACTACCGTGCTTGAATGTCTCAAAGATTTAAAAGTTTCTATCAAAAATTATTTTCCCACATTAGTCGATGTCAATTTGAACAACGTGTTTCCATATCGGGAAAACAGCCCAAAGAACTAAACCATTTTTTATTTTGTAATATATACGAATAAAAATTTAATTAATAAACGGACAAAATATCAATATATTTTGATTTTTGAGTTTCAAATTTCGCGCTTAAAAGGTGATTAGTTGTTCTATCTATAAATTGCACATTGCATCATCATCTCGACCGGTCATTCCGGCCAAGTTGTCATCAGCGTGGCAAAAACGGTATGCTCAGAGAGATTTTTAATTGTATTAGCAAATTTAAACTTCAATTTGCCATTCGTTGTGTGAGTAGCACGAATAAAGTGTGTTATCCGTTATCAGCCGAGTGGGGATCGAAGAAGACAAAAAACTTAACGTCAGTTTACCCAGTCGATGACATGGCAAATGCAGAAGTTGAAGCTGTTTTGGCTCCTTTCAGAAAATCAGTCAAGGAACAAGTAAGAATTAGACGGTTTGAAGAAGTCATAGTTTATTGAAATACTTTTCTTTTTTTTCTTTTTTTTTTAAATATAGGGCGATTACGTGAGGAAATTAAAACACGATGAAGCACCTGAAATTGATATTAAGAAAGCAGTCAATGAACTTAAAAGTCGAAAAAAGTTATTAGAGGATAAAGTGAATTTATTTTATTTATTACAAAAATCAGACGAGAAATTAAATTTTATTTGTACATTTCATTTCATTTCATTTTTTTTTTTTTTTTTTTTTTTTTTTTTTTTTTTTTTTTTGCAGGAAGCATCTTTGATTACCGATGGAGATAAATTTGATCGGTCGCGAATGGAAGATTTGCTTAAAAGACGTTTTTTTTATGTACAATCGTTTGAAATTTATGGTGGAATTGCTGGACTGTTTGATTTTGGTCCGATGGGTTCTGCGGCTCAATCTAATTTGTTAAGCGCTTGGAGGAATTTTTTTGTTTTAGAGGAACAAATGTTAGAAATGACTTGTTCGGTTCTAACACCAGAAACAGTTCTAAAGTATGAGAATTTATTAATTTAGTCAATTTTGAAAATTGATATACGTTATGGTATTACATAGAACTTCCGGACATGCAGCTCGATTTGCTGATTTGATGGTTAAAGATTTAAAAACCGGAGAATGTTTCAGATTGGATCACTTAATTAAAGGTATATATATATATATATTATATTATTAGATTTTTATTTTATCTTTATTAATGCAAATTTTTGGTTAACAGAGCACCTTGAGAAATTATTATCGAATCAGAAGATTACCGATGAGGAAAAAACGGAATATGAGAACGTTACTGTCAAATTAGACGATATGACGAAAGAAGAAATGAACGCGTGTCTTCAAAAATATAATGTTAAATCTCCAGTTACCGGAAACAACTTATCGGAAGCCATTGAGTTTAACTTGATGTTTAGTACTTCGATTGGTCCTTCGGGATTAGTAAAAGGGTGAGCGTGCTTTATTCGTAAATACCGGTATTAGATTTTTAATTTTTTCTTTTTTTTTTTTTGGTTTTAGATTTCTTCGACCTGAAACCGCGCAAGGAATCTTCGTTAATTTTAAGCGCCTTCTAGATTTTAATCAAGGCCGACTCCCATTTGCCGCATCACAAATCGGAAAGGCATTTAGAAATGAAATTTCTCCCAGATCGGGGCTTTTACGTTGCAGAGAATTCATCATGGCCGAAATTGAGCATTTCGTCGATCCCGACAACAAAAATCATCCAAAATTTGACAAAATTCGAAATTTAAAAGTCTCGCTTTATTCGGCATGCGACCAAATGTCCGGTCAAGCAGCGAGATATTTTACAATTGGAGACGCTGTTGACTTGGTGATTTCTATATTACATTTAAAAAAAAAAAAATATTTATTTATTTTAAAAAAAATTTTACATTTTTATTTGCAGAATTTAATCGCTAATCAGACATTGGGCTATTTTATGGCTCGTATACATTTATTCATGGTTAAGGTCGGAATTGATCCGAAGAGGCTGCGTTTTAGGCAGCACATGGCCAATGAAATGGCCCATTATGCTTGCGACTGTTGGGATGCCGAATGTTTCACGTCTTACGTAAATATACTCGTTTTAATATAATGATTATTTTTGACTAATCAAACTATTCTTCATTAGGGTTGGATCGAATGTGTAGGCTGTGCCGACCGTTCCTGTTTTGACCTCAATCAGCACTCAAAGTTTACGGGAATTCGTCTAGCGGCTGAAAAGAAGCTTCTCGAGCCTAAGATAATTGACGTAGTTGAAATGCAGCCGAATAAGGGATTAATCGGAAAAGTGTTTAAAAGTGAAGCCAAGGTTATTTTGTCGTTGCTTAGCGACTTGGATACTGATGCTTCGTTAGAAGTGCAGAAAGAGTTGGAAATATCGGGGTAAATTTAATTTTTTGTTGCACTCATACCTCATACAATATTTGATGCTTCAATTTTTTATTTTTTTATTTTAGTGAATTTACTTTCTCTTTGAATGACAAATCGTGGAAATTGACTAAAGAAATGCTTACAATAAAGAAGTATCAAAAAACTGTTCACGGTATACAGATTTTGCGTACAACTTTAACTTTTAACGAGTAAATAATAATTTTCTGAATCAAATAGTTGAAGAAGTTGTTCCTAATGTTATCGAGCCATCTTTTGGAATTGGTCGAATATTGTACAGCGTTTTCGAACACACTTTTAAGATACGTGAAGGTGACGATGCTCGAACGGTAAACGTGTTAACAATACATTTTTGAAATTTTAACTTAGATTTTTTACTTTTATTTCAGTATTTCGCATTACCGCCTATTATTGCACCTGTGAAATGCTCCGTTTTACCTCTGAGCGCAAATAAAGAATTTGCGCATTTTGTTAAAGAATTATGTAAGTTGTATTATTATACACTCGTCGTGGCACGTTTTTATTTATTTTTTTTATTTATTTTTTTATTTATTTTTTTGTTTATTCGCAGCCATCGAACTGACAAAAGTAGACGTTTCTCATCGCATTGATGACAGTAGTGGATCTATTGGCAGAAGATACACAAGAACGGATGAAATCGCTATTCCGTTTGGAATTACAGTCGATTTTGATTCACTGAAAGAACCTCATACAGCAACATTGCGTCATCGCGATACCATGGGTCAAATACGCGCACCTGTAAGTTGAAAAATCGAATTGGAAAGAATTTCAATTATTTTAATTTATTCTTATTTTAATCATTTTAGATAAGTGAACTACCAGGTGTTGTAAGAGATCTATCGACTGGTAAATTAACTTGGGACGAAGTTGAAGATATGTACCCGAAATTTGGTCAACAAGAATCTACTCGCGCATCTTAATTATATCCCTCATTAATTTATTTTTATTTTGTATTTTCTTTTTTAATGAAATGCATTAATAAAAGATGGTATTCAGTACGGTATTTTTGATTATCCAGCTATATTTGGTAGATTTCTCGTACATTTTAGTGACCATACCTCGGTCGCCAATGCGCTACCACTTGTGACTCACACTGGACTTAATTCCTAAATAGCCGAAATACTAAATAACTCATTGCGGAATAATTCCAGTTTGTTATTTTGTATTTTTGTGTAATACTCATGTTTACTTTTGATTTCTGATGAATCTGGTTTAGGCGCGGAGCAACAGATGGCGCCACTAATTCACAATCACATTCGCGATCACATAAGTAAACCGTGGGTAAAAAAAATGGCTACGTCCGGTAAATAAGATTTTTTTATACCTGATTGGATTTAATTATTTTATTTTTTATCGTTTATATTGATTTTTTTTTGTTTTGTCCAAAAATAAGAGGCAGAACAGCTGATAATGGATGGTACAGTCCATGAAGGAACATTGATACACGCGGCTTCAATGCTGGAGTTGTGGTGTGCAACACTGATGTACCGGATAAATTAATTGAGTAGTTTAATTTTGAGGTAAATATCTTTTTCCATCTTTTAAAGAAAGAGTTATTTCAGTCTTTTTTTGTTGAATTTTTTATTGCAGTAAGCGTTAGGAATGAAGGCTGTAAGTTTCGTGCGGAATTCGCTTGTTCAGTGCATGAATACTGCTTTTCGAGTTTGATGAAACACTTTACGACAAGCTAAGGATTTGGTGCCTGCTCTATTGTGATATCTGTGGAAAAGGCATCCATTATCACGGAGGGGATTTCGACTGCTTATTTATTACTGAGAATGATGGGATACGGATAAACTGATATTTAATTTGGTAAATTAAAATAAAATGTAAGTTTAATTGATTTTGTGTTAAATTATGTACCGGTATTTTAGATTTTAGATGGAAAACTTGGATATTTTTTGAATTTTTTACTGGATAATGATAAACAAGTGTTTTTCGCTGTTAATTTTTTCACTCGTGCTACTGAAGATGGTTAGTATTCATTTTTAAAAAGGATGGAGAATCGTAAGGATCAATAAATAATATTAACAACATCTTGGTTTTTATTATTACACTTTTTCGAAGTGAGCTACCACCAGAAAAACGGGCAGGAAAATATGATAATATTTTTGGTGCAGATATGAAGAAGTTAAGTCAACAATGAGTGTAAAAAATCTGTTGTACTTTTGATAAATTTATCAAATAAAAAACAAAAATTAATATCAGTGGTAAAGTGATTCGTTCATAAAATCACTTTGACAATTTAGGTCAACTCTAACAGTAGAACGATACCACAGTGACGATACTCCAACTAAGAGTGGACCTAATGTTTCCTCCAATGTCACACAGCAAAGAGAAACTAATTCAAAACCCTAAAAAAAACCGTCAACAAAATGTCAATCAAAATCTAAAAACACTTAATGTTTTGATACTAGGTGTCGTTACTGTACAACCAGCGCTTCCAAAGCGTGAGGTCTGGTCACACCGAGGGTAACACGTTGTGTCGGAACTTGTTGCTTAATTTACGGAAACAATAATAATAATACCATGGCAGAATCCAGGCTAAATATGAATTTAAATCAAAAACATTTAACAAAACCAGATTGTAATGAGATACCAGCAGTTACAATACCGGTACAAATTTATTAATAATTCACGAAGATTTGGGGATAGTTTTTAGTTTTAAATTTTTCTATTAATTAGGAATTGAAAACTCTTAGTAAACCGCACGTGGATTCTTTTAATTACATTTTGCAAGGCGGTTTAGGCAGTGCCATAGAAGTATTTAATATATTTGTATTAGTAAACTTTTTCATGAAATAAATTTTTTTACTTTTAGGATATTCCTCCGGTAGAATTTTCAACGCCAAATGGAGAGAAAATTTCCATTAAGTTAACGGTAATAAATATTAAACACAATTGATTTTTGAATTCAGATAATTTAATGTAGGTATTATTTTTTTTTTAAAGGATGCTACCATTGCCAAACCAATGGTGCCGAGTGGCACAGCTCGTGTTTCCACCAATTTCGTTTATCCATCTGAAGTAAGGATTTACATCACGGATTATCTGTCCTTTTTAAACACCGATTATATATTTATTTATTTATTTATTTTTATTTACTCATTTTAGTGTCGTCAACGGAAAACTACCTACAAAGGTCGACTTACGGTTCGACTTTCTTGGAGCAAAAATGGCAAATTCCAAGATATTGTTGAAAGAAATTTGGGTGAAATTCCTGTTATGCTTATGGTAATGAATTCAAATGTTTATGTTTTACATTTTAGTATTTTTTATTTAAATTTTACTTTTTATTTTATTTAGAGCGAGTGTTGTAATTTATCAAAATTGTCTCCTTCCGAATTGATTAAGCACGGCGAAGATGCCAAAGTAAATAGTTATTAGTTGTCTGTATGTTTAATTAGATCTGTATTTAACATCTTTGTTTTTGATGATTAGGAAATTGGAGGATATTTTGTCATAAATGGCATTGAAAAAATGTTACGAATGCTAATTGTACCTAGAAGAAATTATGTAAGATTATTGTTTTTTTAAAATTTTTTATTAATATATATTTTTTTAAGAATGCCTGTTTTATAATTTGAATTTTTTATTTTTTATTTTAGCCAGCTGCAATTGTGAAACAAGCGTGGAAGCAAAGAGGCACATACTTTTCAGAATTTGGAATATCGCTACGCTCCGTCCGAAATGACCATTCAGCAAATGTATTTAAAAAAATATATATATACAGTATATTTTTCTAAAATTAAAATTTTATTGTATTATTTTTGTTTAGAACATGATCCTTCACTACCTTACGAATGGAACGTGCAAGCTGATGTTTTTCTATCAAAAAGAAATGTTTTTTGTACCCATACTATTAATTTTGAAGGTATTTATTTTACATTTTTTTTATTTACTTTTACGTTATGTTAAAATCATTAATATTTTCAGGCACTTTGCAGCGTGTGTGATTACAATATCTACACGGATTTAATCGCTGGAAGAGAAAACGATTCTTTCTTTAAAGGGTATAAAAGTGTAATTCATGACAAGAAATTTAAATTTTATTTGTAATGTTTTTTTTTTTTTTTTTTTTACGAGGTTAGATCTATAAAATCTATGTTACGCGCGATTCAGGGCGAAAATATACTTAATCAAAACGACGCCTGCAATTACATGGGTGAAAAGTTTCGTATAAAGTTGAATTTACCAGAGTGGTACACCAATTCTGAAGTGATGGAGTTTCTCTTGCGTGAGGCAGTTTGTATTCACTTGGACACCAATAAAGCCAAATACGATCTCCTAATGTAAGAAAATTTAATTTTTATATTTAACTACTTTTTTAAAATTTTAACATTGTTTTATTCAGATTCATGACGAGAAAATTATTTACTTTGGTGCAACGAGAGTGTATGGAGGAAAGTGCCGATAATCCGATAAATCAAGAACTACTACAAGGAGGATGTTTATATCTTTTAGTTTTGAAAGTATAAGTAATTTGAAATGAATGGCGAAACATTTTTTTAATAAAAAAATATTTTTTTCACTAGGACAAACTCACCACTTGGCTGAATGGTGTGAAAAACATATTACTGAAGAAAAATAAGATACGTGGTGCTGTGTATACCGTGAAGCAAGGTAATTAGATTTGAAGCAAATTTCGAGATAAGAGTTTATTAATTTTTTTTGTTTTTAATTTTAGCCGATATTTTATTTGCCGTTTCTAAAGCGAGCGATCTTGGCAGATCGATGGAATTTTTTTAGCAACTGGCAATTTAGTTTCTCGAGCTGGTTTAGGAATGCTTCAAGTAGATAAAAAAAAAAAAAAAAAAAAAACAAAGTAAAATAAATTATTGTTTGTTTACTTTAAATATTTATATTTAGAATACTGGATTATCAATTGGGATGGATAAAATCAATTATTTACGATTTCTATCACATTATCAATCAATTCATCGAGGTGCTGTATTTGCGGATATGAGAACAACTGCAGTCAGGAAACTGAGACCCGAAGCTTGGGGTAATTTTCTTAATACTGGAATATTAACAACGAGTACTGATTTGGGGATTTTTTTTTTTTTTTAAATTTTTTTAGGATTTATCTGTCCGGTGCACACGCCCGATGGTGCGCCTTGCGGTCTTCTCAATCATTTAACAACAGAATGCAAAGTATTAAAGACAATTTTAGAAAATTAAAAGTAAATATTAATCAATATTTAATCTTTAGGTTGTGTCAACTCATTCGTGCACGTCGCATTATCCGCGCTTATTTGGCAAATTCGGTCTGTTTGGCTTATCGCATCCTTCCGCTGCTCCGTACAGCGATTGCTATCCAGTTTTATTAAACGGGGAAGTTTTAGGCTGGATCGAAGATAAACACGCAGAGAGGTTTTGCGAAGAGTTGAGGAAATTTAAAGTTTGCAACGAAGAAAATGTACGTCGATTGATTTTTAGTCACGTTCCACTAATAAATTTTATTCTTTTTTATCGCAGATATCGCCGTATTTAGAAATTGTGTTAGTGCCGAAAACTAAAAGGGCGTCATTATATCCGGGAATTTTTTTGTTCACGACAACGGCTCGAATGATGCGTCCGGTCAAAAATTTGAGATATAAGAAGACTGAATTTATAGGCACTTTTGAACAGATTTATCTAGATATCTGCGTCAAAATAGAAGAGGCCTATGAAGGGGTATTTAGACAAATATTGGGTCTTAGTTATGCTTTATTTTTTTAACACGATTTCATCTATTCTAGTACACGACGCACCAGGAAATTAAACAATCTCATATTATGAGTTTATTAGCAAATTTGGTTCCGTTTTCTAATTATAACCAAAGTCCACGTAACATGTATCAGTGTCAAGTATGTTTTTTAAATTTTTTTAAAATTGTTTTGTTTTGTGATTTTTTTTAAAAAATTTGTTTTTATGCAGATGGCTAAGCAAAGTATGGGAACACCGAGTCACTCGTTACGCTTTAAACCCGATACTAAAGTATACAGATTGATGACGCCGCAATCACCATTAGTGAGACCTGAAATTTACGATCGGTACGAAATGGATGATTATGCCACTGGCACTAATGCCATTGTTGCCATTATTTCCTACACGGTGAGTTAGAAAATTTACCGCACTGCTGAACGATTAATTGAAAACTAGCGTCATTAGGGTTACGATATGGAAGATGCCATGGTGATAAACAAGGCGTCGATTGACAGAGGATTTGCACGAGGGACGATTTATAAATCGGAATTTATTGATTTAACGCAAATGGACAAATGCTTTTTCGGAAGAAAACTGGGAGTTCCGAACAACATTAGCGATAAAATCGACGGCGATGGCTTACCGCACGTCGGCGTGTATTTGGAAAATGGCGATCCCTTTTATAGGTATTATTATAAATTTAAGATTTTGATAAAAGTAAATAATTTCCTCCTTTTTTTTAAAAAAAAAACTTGAACAGTTATATCGATGATGATAACAAGGAAGCGAAAATAATTTATTACCGAGCGAGTGAAGCTGCTCATGTAGATTCTGTTCGACTTATTGGAAGCGATTCGGGTAGCGAGCCAGCTCAGAAAGCTCACATTACATTTAGAATTAAAGTAAATTTTAATTTATTAATTATTTTTTAAATATTTATTCTGTATTTTTTTTTTTTTTTAATTCTTTAGCGAATGCCAGACGTTGGCGACAAATTTGCCAATCGACACGGTCAGAAGGGAGTTTGCAGTATGCGGTACCCGACCGAAGACTTGCCTTTCACTGAAAGTGGAATGGTACCCGATATCATCTTCAATCCTCACGGATTTCCATCTCGTATGACAGTCGGTAAGAATAACAAATTATATTTCACGCTTTCAATTAATGCATTATTTTTCTTTTACCGATTAAAGGAATGCTTATCGAGACAATGGCCGGAAAATCTGCTGCTACTCATGGGATTATTCATGACGCAACACCTTTTAATTTTTCCGAAGAGGACACAGCCATTGATTATTTTGGAGAATGCTTAAAATACGGTAAAAAAAGAAAACGTATTTTATCTATTTGTCTTAGTTTTTTTTTTTTTTCTTTCAAATATTTTATTTTATATTATAGCGGGTTTTAATTATTACGGAAATGAGAGAATGTACAGTGGAATTACCGGAGAAGAGTTAGAAGCTGATATTTTCTTCGGGGTAATTTATTACCAACGATTGAGGCACATGGTTGCCGACAAGTATCAAGTAAGAAGTACGGGAACGATCGATCAAGTTACGCATCAACCTATCAAAGGTCGTAAACGAGGTGGTGGAATTCGTTTTGGTGAGATGGAGCGGGATTCGCTCATAGCTCACGGTACATCGTATCTTCTTCAAGACCGGCTTTTCCATTGTTCCGATGGCTCTGTGGTACGTCTCGTTTAATCAGTTGTTTGAAACTGTTGATTTTACTTGTTTTTTTTTAATTTCAGGAATACATCTGTACAAAGTGCGGTAGCCTCTTGTCGCCTTTAATGGAAATTCCCAAGTTAGATGATACTGTACATTGGAAATGCAAATCGTGCAATACTAAAGATTACATTGGAAAAATTGCAATTCCGTTTGTTTTTAAGTATTTATGTTGCGAATTAGCTGCTATTAATATAAAGGTCGTTCTTGAAACGAAATTTTGATGAAATAAAAAAAAAAATTTCGAAGTATCAGTTTGCACACTTTGGTTATCCACCACACAGTGTGTGTGTGGACATGAATTCTTGAAAGCCGAAAAGATCATGAGGTTATCTAAGTTTCCAGGAATTGTACGTAACAGCAGTTGATCGGTACTTTCGAAGAAATCACTAGCGGAAAACATTTTACGGTATTTATTATGAAGAAATGGATGACTGTTACCACAGATATCTTTTCGCAATTTGTAAATGTGTTTTCTTGTACGAGGTCATGGTTTATCGGTAACAAGAATTGGAAGTTAAATTTAGCATGTTCCAAATTCAGGATTAACTACGAGTTTGAAACTTTGCCAATTATTTAAAGGAAGGATGATGTGTTAAAAAAACATAATTCGAAATGATATTTCCATATAATTTTCATTAAGTAATTACAATTGGCAGTTTTGTCCATGTATCATTACAAGTGATTGGCTTAGTACAGTTATAAATTTACATCAATATATTATAGTAAAATCTTATCGATAAATTATACGGAAATCTAAGTTTTCTACAACCAATTCAAACATTTGTTTCTAATTCAAATTAAACCGACTTGAAATTACATTTTTTATTGCCTTCTGCAGTCTACTAAATCGCAAACAAAATCCTTTTATTATTTTAATATTAATTAATTAATTCATAAAAATCTTTTCACTGACTAAACGGCGAATAAATTATGATCCTAAAAGAGATCCGATTACTTAGTTGCTACTTCGAGGTACGCAATAAGATCGGCTCGTTCTTGAGGTTTCTTCAATCCGGCGAAAACCATCTTAGTACCAGGGATGTACTTCTTGGGATTCTCCAGATATTCAAACAATGTATCCTTGTTCCAGGTGATACCTAAAAAAAAAAAAACAATATTAGTAATAGAGACTCGGCGATTTCTCGTACAAAATATTACAAAATTAAAAAAAAACGAAATATTTTAATTATTTCGTTTTTTTAAATTTCGTAATTGAATTTCGTATAACAGGTTGCGATTTATTGTCACGAAACGTATTATATACGACGTTTATTCGGCGGCAGCAGTTTCTAGCATAATCGAGCACCTTATCACAAATTAAGCCTAAGAATTTGGCTCGTGGTTTGTCTAAGTTGTTTGACTGATTAATAAACAAACCTGAGATAATCAAATCGCCACAAATTTGCCAAAATTGCAGCTGAAGCGGAGGAAAAATGGCGTCGAAATTTGACGAATATTCTTATTTCATTCAGTGCGCATGCGCGAATTAAGTCGTATTTACGAAATAATATACGAAATCTTTTTTGTATTTCGTTACGAAATTAATAAAACGAAAAATTAAAACGAAATCATATTAAAATTTCGTTTTTTTTTATTAATTTCGTATTTTAATTTTTTCGTACGAAAAATCGCAGTGTCTCTATTATTTTTATACCTTTGCTTTTGTTTGCATCCGAATAGGCAAAGCCCTTAGCTTGACCCGTTTTCCGTCCGACCATCCCGTGGAGATTGGGACCGACTTTGTGCTTTCCTCCCGATTCCACTGTATGACATTGGGCACATCTCTGAACGAACAATTTCTTCCCTTTTTCAGGGTCACCGGCTGGGACAGGCATCTATATAAAAAAATAAAATAAAAATTAACGACTAGCATGGTTAGGCCTAACTAAAATACTCGTTTTTTTTTTTTTGAATTTCCCACTATAGAATTTTTAATTAATTTAAACGTCCAATTAAACGCGAGTTTTATTGGAGTATTGAAATTTGATTTATATCTACATTTATGCGGGATATTCCAAAAACCGAATGTCGACCTTGATTGTTACATCATCCTAAACGGAAGTAGGCTACATATTTTACCTTTTTAGAAACGATATTCGAATTTACTATTTTTTGCAAATTTTTTTCTCTACTGGACTGAAATCGCTTCAATCAATTTCGATTGATATTTTTTTTTTCTCGTCGGCTCGTATCCCCAGACCGGATCGGGCTTCTCGAGTTGCGTTTGCCGAAAAGAAAAAGGCCGAAAAATAAGTGACCAATCGGAGCCCACGTCCGGTCTCCTTCCTTTCTCTCAACTGAAATAATGGAATATTCTGCTAGGAACGATGAAATGACGCAACACTGAACAGTGCAAACACATGGTGAATGTTGCAACGTGTACTTAATAAACGCGTGATTAATGCTTGTTACAATTGTTTTTTCTTTATTGGGAATTTCCATTTTTCTTTATTTTTTTTTACGACAATTCTTTTTCTTTAAAGATTGAATTAAAAATTAAATCCAACTGGTTGAAACTGCATCGAATGACGTCACTCATAAGGGGAAAAAATGTTCAGTAGTAGGTGGAATGACGTCAAACCAGGAACTGAGTTGCAGATCCGGTGAATTGAGACGTTGAAGTGAACAATCCGTCAGCAGCGGAGGGTTACAAGCAACACTGCAGAATTGTGGGCTAAGGAATCGGACATCGGGTGATAGTGGGGAGGAGATCCGTGCGTCACTTATTGTGGCTCATTTTGCGGCAAAAATTAACTGTTCTGTGAGCCCGCAGGATTAATATAACATTGGAATGCATTGTAGTATAAATGTTTTGGCACTCTGTGTCCTTCTTGTCGGCTGCTCAACTTCGGAAAAGGTAAGAATTGTCTCGGGTGGTAAAACCCATCGTTTCCCCTTCTGTACTTCTACCTACTTACATCCATTGAAATGAAATTTCTCTAATTCACAATTTGCCTATCTAAAGTAGCCGTATACTACTTGGATGTTTCCATTTTTCGGAACTAACATCCAGATTTTGATTTTTTAATATATATATATATAAAAAAATAAATAAATAATTGTTCGTGCCTTTTCGTAACACACATATCATAACCCTAAAAATCAATACTTGCTTTTATCCTCCCGTAGGCTTAGTTCGGGAGAGCACAAAACCACCTCGATTTTGGGTTTTTCACTTCTTAACCATAATTATAATTCAATTTTTTTACTTTTATTGTTACTAGTAGTGTTGACAAAAATAATGTAATTTTTTTTTTTTT
>JH431827.1:125311-139707 GCA_000239455.1 Strigamia maritima
TGGAAATATTAAATCACAAATTGAATAATAATATTCATATTAATAAGGAATTGATTATTGTACTGAAATTTTAAAAGAAAAAAAAGAATGTAAATGTTGAAGCAAAATTGTGTTCTTATTACGCAGCTTGCATTGTCCCGCGCTCTTTTGAGCAAACTGAAAACTATCTGTGCTGTGACGCTTAATTTGGCACATGGCCTGAACGATGACATCCAGGATGACATTATTAGAAGTACAGAATTAACGAACCCATGCATATAATTTGTTTTAATCATTATCAACGTAGAAGGAAAAAAAAATAGGAAAAAAACACGTTTGCAGAAAAGAAAACAAAAGAAAACATCGGTAAAACAAAAGAAAACAAAAATTTGAAAATTAATTACAAAACACGTTATTGGAAATTCAATTAACCAGATCCGATACTCGATATCAAAAATGTTTACATTTAATATCTCTATTACGATCTTTTTTTCTCTTTTACAGACCGAGCGTGTTGAAGCAATGACGTTTCCACCCTGCGCGCCGGAATGGATTCGACCGCGCAATGGATGCCTGCACCGTACTTGTCCCAACCTCACGTGTTTGGTGTTATCGAGATTCCTCCCGCCGTTGGTATTCTCCCAGTTGCCGAGACAGGAGCAGCCAACTGCCAACGACAGGCAATCCCACAGCTCACTTTTGCCAAGTCACCGCAAGATACACTCGATCTTTAAGGTTGGACTTATATATTTTATTCATTTTTATTTGTTTTGTTGGGTCTCATTGAGTTTATCCTGTTGTTGATTTCTTTTTTCTCTCGTTTTTTTTAATTTTTTTTAATTTTTTTTTTTATTTTTTCCCCCCTTTTAATTATCAACACATTACAAATGGCAGTGTGGGAAAAACTTAATTCCAAGATAATTTCGCCAAAAGTTTGTGAGATAAAAAAAAGAAGAAATAAATAACATTTTCTTTACGTATCTCTACTGGAATCTGTATGTAAATTGTATTTACATAATAAGTGGGTGTTTGACGCCCTTAAAAACTGCAAAAACTCATCCGAACACGTTATGAAACCAGTTTCCCATGTAATACATGTATATTTCTACACACGCTCAAACAGTCAAACATAATTATTTTCATTAGGACTAATCGACGTTTTATCAATCCAAATTGCACAATGCTTTAGAAGTCGTTAGATAAATAATAAGAATTATCAAATAAATATTTTTTTTTATTTTTTATTTTATATTTACACATCAAATGTCAATACTCATACACTACCAGCCGTACATCTCATAATCATATTGCAGCACGAACCGTTTTCTATTTTAGGAGATAAATATTGACATTCAGGATGAATTTAAGGTCATGTAACTGAGCTACTGTTGTGACCCTTTTTCAATGTTTTTTTTTTTCTTTCTGCTGAAATTAATCGAGTTTAAAGTGATTGATTATGTATTATAAATTTGAGGTTGGTGCACCCATTAAAAAGAGTGGAATGCAACGTTCTACTATCTTTCCATTGTTTGACTTTGAATTCATCTAAATTTTCTTTGTTATTGCGCACACGACGCTCAAATAGGATTAAAAAACGACTCCGGATAGAATTCTAACCATGATTATGCTTAAAGAGCTTTTATTTGATTATATTTTATTATTTTTTTTTGAAATTGTATAATGTAACGTAATTATGTAAAAATTACAAGTAAAAATTCGGTAATGTCTTTATAAATACATTTCATATTTTATTTCAGTTTAAATAGCCGTAATGCAAGAATAATTCCATGTTATTCAAGTAGAAATTAGCACCTGCACTGCCGTAATTTACTACAGTAATTTGAGTCGGTAAATCCGATGCTTACAAGCACATTTAAACGTTGGTAATAAATTTAATCTCGAAAAGGAGCTGAAGACAAAAAGCGAGGCTATTGTGTAACAGCTAATGTGCATTTTTGTGGGGCACTTATGCTATGAACCATATATATACCTGCAGTTTGGAATTAAATTAGATATGAGCACCAAGTCTTGAATAAAGGCGACGGACGGGCAATTGAAACACAGGTTACACTGAAATAATGGTTTGTGTTGGTGAATTTGATATTTTTAAATGGTCCAATAATGTTTGTAGATGGAAAAAACGATTAGTTGTGTGAATTTAATTATTTAAAAGCTGTTCTGGTTGGTTAAAGGGGCTGGGCGACGTCTGGAGTGTGTAATTTTAAAATGCTCGATTTTGTTGATTTAAATAAATAAATAAATAAATAAATAAATGAATAAATAAATAAATAAATAAATAAATGAATAAATAAATAAATGAATAAATAAATAAATAAATAAATAAATGAATAAATAAATAAATAATAATAACAATAATAATAGAGAGGGGTTTGTTTGAATCAATTTTTAATCCAATTTTGAAAAGGAAAAAAAAAAAAAACTAAAACAAAATGAATTCAAATTGAAATTATAGAATTTTGACCGGTCTTTCGAATCGACCAGTTTTTCTTATCCATTTTTATTTATTTATTTATTTATTTATTTATTTATTATTCATATTTATTTTTGACTTCATTTTTCCATTTTGTCGAAGGGATATTTTTGAAATTATTGACTTTTTAATTTAACCTTTATTACTAAGTATTATCGCGAAACACTTTATCAGTTTATTTCAAAGTCTTATTTTTTTATTTTTTTCTTTTTAATTTTCATATCCCTAATCTCCTTTAAGTAAATTGAAATTTTTTTTATTTTTTATAAATAATTAAAAAGAAAAAAATATATTCGTAATTATGGAATCGTTTAAACCTCGCATTAAAATGCAGTGTGCAATTTAGTTTGCTGGCTTTGCACGTGGGAAATGAGTGGTAGCTGTAAAATGATATCAGTACAAGTTGGAATTTAATTCTTACAATTTAGATATTATCAGTGAAACTGTGAAAGGAAAGTTTTCGATTTATTTTTTATTTTTTTCTTCGTTTTCTAAATTAACTTCCTCGTGTAATTTAGGGAACCTTTTCTAAATCGACCAAGGTTAAATAAAAAAAAAAAAGCTTTGTTTTTTTTCTCTTAATAAAATAAAAATTTTTAAATGAGACATGCCGGTGACATTTTTAATCCCCACATTGTGATTTGATGTCTATTAAAGAGGATATAAGCCGCTGTATACATAAACAGTATGACTTAATCTGTTTTCACGGGGGTAATTAGAAGATTTATTATTACATGCGATTAAACGAGTTCTTGAGTAGTTTGAACGGCAAAGTGAAAAACATAACGAGGTACTGTAAACTCTATCCAACAATTCGTGCACGAAACTAAAAAGTGAACTTTTTTGAATTGTACTGAAAGTATATATTGTGGTATCTTATTTTAATCCTCTAGTCTAGCTAAATCGAAAAATCACTAGGTGCATTTAATTCCAAAGTGATAAACTGTTTATCTTGATTCTTTTGATTCTCGCTAGGTGGAAATGATGTTTTTTACGTCATTTTCCAACAATCAGTTTACCCATAAACCGCTTTTACATAAACCATGTTGAGGGTTGTTTATGCTGCTGAAATCTTGTTTTTGGCAGCATTCTTGGCAGCCATTTTGGATTCGAGATAGATCGAGGTGGCACTCGATCGACTTTATTAAGAGATTTCAGTGATTTTTTATATATTTTTTACTACATTACAACACTTTTGGTATACTTTAATGTATACCACTATTTTATAGTAGCTTAAAATGTCAACCGAAAGGAGAACAATCCGGACATGTATTTTGGATTAAGAACTAGTTCCGATCAAGGAACTTGACCCTAGAATATTTAAGTTTGCAACTGCACATGCGCAGACTGAAACTTAATAACACGTTCAATGCTTAAAGCAGATTAAATTGACTCTCTATAATCAGATTTAATTCTGCTTGTATAATCACTTTGGAATTGAACGCACCTACTGTTTCGTAGGCAAAAAATGTGCGCAACAATACAAAAACCCAAATGTAAATAATTTTTTTACAAGCGTTTTCGTTTCTTAACAATGGCACACACATTTTTGGACTACAAAGTAATGATTTTTCGACTCAGCTAGAGGATTAAAATAAGATACCACAATATACAGGGTGTCCCACCTAAGGGTGTTAAGTCGAATTTTCTCTCAACCTGTCCATCTTAGGAAAAATCTGTAGACATAGTCGAATAGTAAAGTGGGTATGACAAAATTAATGGCGATATAAAATTTGACCTTTGACCTCTAGAAGTGCTTTTTTAACTTTTTAACCGTTTGAGTTAGCGCTAAATACTCAATTACAAAGTTGTAGAGCATGGTCTAAATAGTCTAAAAACATAATTTAATCAAAACATTTTTTTATAAAAATTATGAGAAAATTCAGGCAGAAAACTTGCAGATAAAAAAATTGGTTTAATCCAAAATAACATCTTTTGCTTTAAGACATCACATATCATAAAAAAAGATGTTGTTTTGAACTAACTCAAACTATTTTTCAGTTACTTGATTTTTGGAAAAATTTTTTGCACGTTTTTTGCCTGAAATTGTGCAAATGGTTTTTCTATTTTTTTATAAATTTTATAATTTCATAATTTCATAATTTTCATTGCATTAAAATGAATAAAAATAAAGCAAAAAAATTGAATGTTATTACTTTGTTTTGTTCATTTTAATGCAGTGAAAATTTTGAGAAAATTTGAAAAACCATCTGCACAATTTCAGGCAGAAAAGATGCAAAAAAATTTACCAAAAATTAAGTAACTGAAAAATAGTTTTGGTTAGTTCAAAACAACTACTTTCTTTATGATATGTGATGTCTTAAAGCAAAAAGATGTTATTTTGGATTAAACCAATTTTTTTATCTGCAAGTTTTCTGCCTGAATTTTCTCATAATTTTCATAGGAAAATGTTTTGATTAAATTATGTTTTTAGACTAATTAGACCATGCTCTACAACTTTGTAATTGAGTATTTGGCGCTAACTCAAACGGTTAAAAAGTTAAAAAAGCAATGGGTCACTTCTACAGGTCAAAGGTCAAATTTTATATCGTCATTAATTTTGCCATACCCACTTTACTATTTGACTACGTCAACAGATTTTTTCTAAGATGGACAGGTTGAGAGAAAATTCGACTTAACACCCTTAGGTGGGACACCCTGTATACTTTCAGTACAATGCATAGGCCATTAACCAATGGGAGTTTCGTGCACGAATTGTTAAAATTAAATAGAGTTTAGTACCCATGAAACAAGAAAATGTCTAAACAACATTCAGAAAATATTTTTTAAAAACATTAGGTGCATTCGGAAACTAAAACATTTTCATGTTTCACTCGTTTCGTTTCCTGAAAAGTGTCGTCATTTCCGGAAATGTTTAAGTTTAAGTCAAGAAATGCGCATGCACACGCGTTTTAGGAAACGTTACTATTCTTGCGTTTCACGAGACACGAGTTTGTGTCTAAAGGTGCATTTTCATTTGCGAGAAATGTCATTTCTCGTGCTTAGTTTTCAACAATCGCGCGACAAAAATCGCACGCTTGTTCATTTTCATGCAAGCTAGACTTGCAAAGGTGCGCGATTGTTGGCGCGATTCAGTTTCTCGCGCGCTTCTGTCAAATCTAGCTTTACTCACAAAATCGCGCCTAAAATTGCGTCATGTGACAATTTGGACCGATAGCAAGTGGTTTGTGCCTGGCATTTGAACAGGCTCCACCCACAATTGCAAATGGCGCTGATTTTTTTCCCTCACCTGAATTTTCAATCTTAATTAATCAATGCCATCCACATCTAGAAAAGCCAAAAAATAATAAATTCAGCAATATTTGATGCTAAACATTTCAATTCAAACTAATGGATATTTTATGAAATGGCAACTGATTTTTACAAAATTTTTGAAAGCGAGAAGTGGCCTTTTTTTGCTCTAATGAAAATGCTCAAGCCAGAGCTTGATTTTTAGAGAGGCGCGATTGTTGGCGCGATTTTTTTTGTGGCGCGATTTTTTTTGTGGCGCGAGAAATTCTCTCGCAAATGAAAATGCACCTTTACAATTGCGCACTCGTCTGCGCAGCATCTAACTATTTTTAGGCGCCATTTGTTATAAAAGTCACATGACTGCTTCAAGTCATGTGATAGAAGCTAAAATGTAGCTCAAACGTGCCTCAAATTTTTACACTCAAAATTATACACAAAACACACACAAAGCTAAGCACACGCAAAACTAGTTTTTTCACGCACCTATTAGAAATATTGATTTTTATCAACATTCTTTCAATATACAAACTTAACATTATGTTGATACAACAGCCAACAACCCATATTCAATTGTTTGATGGTCAGTTTTTATTTTTGATTTGTTTGTGCTTTTTTAGTACGTAAAGAAGAATTGGTTTTAAGTTTTAAATTTTAATTATTTTGGGTGGAATTTTCTAGGGTTTTTAGATTACATTTTTCAAATTGTTTCAGAATGTTGATTTAACATCTAACGGATGTTGTCTATGAATACAACATTCAAACATTCATCCATTCATTCAACGTTTAAAAATGTTAATTCAACATTGGGTTTGTCCATGGGTAGTATATATATAGTCCGCGCATGCGCGATGCTTGATGTGCGATGTTTGAGGCTCGGCATTTCGGAAATGAAATGTTTTATTTGTTGATGTGACATCGTGTTGCTTTCGTTAAGCCGTTTGGACACATCTTTGGAAAAATAAAGGATCAGAGAAGGATTGCGGGACCAGCATGTCAAATTGATTCGATATCAAGTCGTTAACAAACGAGACAAAATTTCATTTCTGCTCTGATGATCTGATGCTAATTGCTCAGCAGCTGTTATTCTAAGTCCTGTCAGTAGTATTTTTCCAAGCAACAAGGTGAAAATAACGGATCCATTGTTTCAACAACAAAGAAAAATCTACTTCTTTGAGTGCCAATGACGTCATATTCACAAAAAAATTTAAAGAATTTAGTTTTTTTTGGGTGCATATTAGAAAAATGTCACAAAATATGTAGTTAAGTTATTTACGCTGCCAAAAGGTGGAATGCACTTTGGGAGAATTTATTACAGTAATTATTTGGCAATAATATCATCCGTTTTTTTAATAATACATTACATGAGGTTTTAAAATAGAAAAGAGGAAAGAGGAAGAAATTGAGGAAAACTTGTCACCACTGACAAATAACAATTGGAAATTCAAACTTCTGCATGCGCTAAAGCATGATTCATGTGCTAAAATGGTGCTATGCATGGAACTGTGTTCGTCACTGATGCGCTCAAGCCACTTTTTGGCACAGTAGATAGATAGAATTGAGTTTATAGACGCAAGCGGAAACTTAGGCCATACACGTCTTTAATCTGACATACTGAAACTGACATAACGCTTTTCAGCACGTTATTGTATGTGGGGATGAAGTTGAACTTTAGCGCGCTGGCTAAGCACGTGAGACCAAATGGTGCTTTGCTGCTTTGACGCATAAGTTTTAATGCTGTGCATGGGAACTAGGTTTCATTGTATTACATGTTTGATGACTCGCGGAGTAATCGTACCATATGTTTCTTTTCCATTATAACCGAGGAAGACGACATTTTAATGCAGTAAACAATTTCTTTTATTTTTATTTTATGGATACCACATCCTATATATACTGAACATGTCAGTTCCAGATCACATTATTTTGTCAGACGGCAATTACAATTCCTTACCACATAGAGAGAGGATATTAGTCGTCACAAGATAAAAAGAAGTATCCATGAAACAAGAAAATGTCAAAACAACATAATCAGAAAATATTTTTTAAAAACATTAGAAATGTTGATTCAATGAAATAATGTCATTTTATATTAACATTTTTTTAATATTCAAACACAACAAAATTTTGATTTAACAATGTTGCATATCAATAACAGATATTCCACTGTTTAATTGTTATATCAAAATGTTGATAAAACATCTAATAAATGTTGCATATTGATTGTTGTTTTAGAATGTTGATTTAAAATCTAACAGATGTTGTCTATGAATTTAACATTCAAACATTCGATTGATGTTTAAAAATTTTAATTCAACGTTGGGTTGTTTTGTGGGTATAATAGACAGTTTGCGATTTCTCGTACAAGATTTATTAGACAGTTTGCGATTTCTCGTACGAGATTTATTTTATTACGAGAATGCCAAAATAACGAGATATTGTTAAAAATCTCGTCATATGTATTCTTGTTTGAAAGGTCACGGTCGAGAATTTTCAAAAATCTCGTTTCAAATTGTCGTGTTTACGACTTGATATGCGCAACAATCGCTTCGGCTGCAATGTTGGCAAATTTGTGTCGATTTCAATATCTGAGGTTAGTTTTTTATCAGTCAAACACCTTGCACAAACCACAAGCTCAATATTTAAGCTCAATTTCTGCAAAAAATTGTTGCCACCGATAACACGTTTTGTGACAAATCGCAAACACATGATACGACATTGATACGAGATTTAAAAAAACGTGGAAATTTTTTGGAAAATTTTGTTTTTTAAATTTTGTTTTCGGTCTTGTACGAGAAATCGCAAACTGTCTAGTATCTAGTGACAGTAGAAAAGGATATTAACAGACACAATAGACATAAACCTGCTAAAGTTCTGCGAAAAAGGCTTCAAACTTGATGTAGCGTGACGTGTAATATTTTCCCTTTCCTCAATGCCAGCATTTATAGTTTATACCATTACCGGATGGTTTTTCTCTGCCATGAAAACACCTTAAGGCTTAGCATTAAGCAGGAGGGAAAAAAATTGTTGAGTGCTTTTATTATCTTAAGGCTTTTGCTAGAATGTCGTACTGATTGGGTTCTATTGAGTTTTCTGGCCAAATCACACTGCAAGCCTGAAATAATGAGCAGCTCGTGATGATGCCAATGGCACACACAAACAGTATACTTCATTTAGATGAGACTGGAAAGCAGCGCAGAGAACAAACTGCTTTATGGAGGTGAAGAGTAATGCTCTGACTTGCGTCTCTCATATATTCTCAGCCTTTGAATGCTCGCTCGGCTTACTTCATTTTTATTCGCTTTCATTGCGGTAAGTTTTACCAATTTGGAATATGATTTTATTTTTTTTTTTTTTTTTTTTTTTTTTTTTTAATGAATCTGGATGAAAAGAATGAGGAAAAGTTGATAAATATGGTGACTAAGGTGAAATTTGACAATGATGAATTTTTTTCTCTCAAGATGTAATAAATTAAAGAAATCCCAAGTGGGTGCGTCGACATGTGGTACAGCAAACTGGATTTTGACAAAACAAAACACTAAATTATATTCGTATGTCTATTAGATGCTTTTCCACTGATAACGCTCGTCTGTGTTGTAAGTTTATTGTTTAATATGTGCGACTTTATGGGCCAATTTAACACGAGTCTGCGTGTGAAGATAAATGATACAAATAGTTTGTTGTTACCAATGTTTTCCTACGGTGGACTGATCAATTCACTGTACTTGGTGGTGTTTTTTTGATCTGAACACCTTGGATGGCCAGCTTACTTGGCGGGTCGTGCAGCTGGGCTGTCTGTCTTTGGCAATTTGGCCAAAAACTCGAACCGCAGATTCTTCTTCGGTCTTATTCGGTAGATAAGTGCAACCTGAGACCCGTAACTGAATCATTTATTCACCGGGCGATTGGAATTGTTTGTGTGTTTATTTATTTTTTATTTTACTTGATTTTATCTCTGAGGAATTCATTATTTACATTTTCGCTTGATTTTTAATTTGCTGGTGAGAATGAGTATAGAGTTTCCTGATCTAATTATCGGATATTGGACCACGTAATGTGATCTTGTATAATTTCAGCTTTTCAATTATCTTTAAAACTCTTAGAATCCCAGATGGATTCGAGTTCAGAGAGTTTGTAATTTGCATTGGAAGGAAAATAGTTTCGGCTGTTTAGGTTCTGGAAAGTTTTCTTTTTTTTTTTTTTTTTTTTTTTTATTATTTTATTTTTTTTTTGTTACTTGTATCAATGGAATCGCTGAGCTAGAAAGTAAACTAGACCAATGTTGACCTTTTAGTCTATAGTGGATAAAAGCGCTTTTTCTGTTGCTAAAATGGGTTGAATAGAACAAAGGCGTTGGTGGAATAATAAACTGTTAACAAAAAAAGATAAAAAGGAAATATGCAAATTGGTGGTCGTTACTCGTTAACTCGTTATCATAAAAAAATAAAAAAATATTAATTTTCTTCAACAAGTTTTTTAAATGATTAAATCCTCAGAAATTTCGACTTTAATTAAAATGATAAATTCTCTCTATTCTCTATTCTCTAAACACTGACCTCTAGTATAATATCTATCAAATGTCTCTGGAGGTGTTCTGGGTTGAGGGCAGTGGTTAGCTATAATAATGCACGTTAATTAGTATGAATGTCACTTAAAATTCACTTTTTGAATTTGTGATTTAATCAAAATGGTAAATATTAATCGAGATTTACATTTTTTATCATTTTTATTTTTATTTTATCCGATACTGAATCGACATCCATAAATTGTTGCTGAAAAAAAAACAACACAGTTTGGTCATGTGCAACGCCAGTCGCCACCAAACTGCCACGTGGGGTGACATGCAATCACCATCCGGAGGATAGACAGTCACAGCTCGCAGGAAATAACTTTTTGCTCTCCACAATAGATATTTCACTATTACTTTCCTGTTGCTTGCTTTTTCCTATTCTAATTTCGAATTAATTGAATTAAAAATGAATATTTAATTAAAGTGGCATCCGGATCGTTTTTTTTTCTTCTTTGCGATATTTTGGATAATTGATGGATAATCAATTCATTATCGCTTGTTTCTAATGTATTTTTTTTTTTTAACGTCATTGTTTCCATAATTCATTACATTTCTCATATAAAATCGAAGTTCATTCTGGATTATAATCGATCACACTAAAGTATATTGGCAATGAGGAATTATTTGCCAGGTTGTGAGTGATGATTTTGGCTTCACCAGAATTGTTGAATAATTAATCGCTGCTTTGCTTTGTTGATACAAAACTATTTTCATCAGTCTTGGAGTCTGACGGTGCTGTGCTTGAGTTATTAATCAAGACACATTAGCGAGAAATTAATACCGATTGGGAAATGCAGTTTGTTAGTTTGTTGTAACTTTTATTTTGATTTAATGGGTGTTTTTTTTTTTTAATTAAAAAAAAAAAAAAAAAAAAATAATATATATCGATGAGCGATAAATTTCATTAAGCCACCTTGAATGTAATGATGATAAAGTGATCATAAATTTTATTTAAATCTAATTTTTTTTTTTGGTTTTTTTGCAATTTTGTTGCTTATATTTTCACGATGGTGCCATTTAAGTGATGGAATTTGAGATGAATGATTTTTGTTAGGAGAATATATTGAATAATTTATTATTGAATTTCATTTTCACTTTTATACTTGTGAAGTTAAGTATTGATTTTGAAATCGATACACTTTAGTACAAGATACCGCGGAAAAAGAGAGAAAAAGAAATAAATTTGAAAATTTGAAGTTTTATTTAAATGATCTAAAAAAAGATTGGAAAGGAAAAATGGAAATTTAATTAAAGTAGTAATGGTTAAAGTAGAAAATTATTTTCTGGTTGCAACATTTAGCAAAGTGTATGAAACAATCGGCTTTAATATCATTGGGTATCGACATTGCTGCGAAGCCAACTTTTTGTTTGATGCTCACAAAAGTGAGATTAAATTTCTTGAAAGAGAGATTTTGGTTGGGATTTAAAATTGATTGTTTGGGTTATTTATTTATTTATTTATTTTTTTTTCAAATTAAAGGAAAGAAAAAATGGAAATTTTTTTTTTTCAATTTTAATTAATTGGGGGAAAAAAAAATGATGGTTATTATTTTTAGAAATAGGGTGCGACGTATAAGTGTGTGTGTGAATGTGCACTCAATTTAATTGCAAATGACACTTTGCATTCGTTTAAGAAAGCAGGTATAATAATTGAAAATTTTTATTATAAATAAAAAAGATAAGGCGTTGCACATTCAAGAAATGCATTTTTTCTCCTATATTGC
Source organism: Strigamia maritima (assembly GCA_000239455.1). NCBI lineage: Eukaryota > Metazoa > Arthropoda > Chilopoda > Geophilomorpha > Linotaeniidae > Strigamia > Strigamia maritima. The sequence goes on from JH431827.1 coordinate 137,325, forward strand.
AACATAAAGAACTGCCTGGATGACATTTTCCTCGATTTTTTTCTTTCATTAGTGACGTCAGATGATATCATAATTATGTAGAAAAAAAAAAAGAAAAAAAGAGGTACGGATTACATGCCAAAAATAATCGTAATGGCTTCAAGTGTAAAAATGGAACACAAATTGTGAAGGTCTATGTCAATAATTGCAAAAAAAAAATTTATGCGGTATCAGAGACTTTGCGATTTTTCGTAAGAAAAAATTAAAATACGAAATTTTAATATGATTTCGTTTTAAGTTTTTTCGTTTTATTAATTTCGTAATGAAATACAAAAAAGATTTCGTATATTAGAGACTTTGCGATTTCTCGTAAGAAAAATTACGAAATTAAAAAAAACGAAATATTTTTAATCATTTCGTTTTTTTTTTAATTTCCTAATTAGAATTTCGTACTACATGTTGCGATAAAAATTGATTATTCTTAAAGTACGAAAAATTTAAGAAAAAATGAAAAACAATCAAAATGGCAAGAGAACAAATCAAAAATCACTTTAAAACCATAGAATACTAAGAAAAAAGATAGTACCGTTTGTCAGACGGTAAAAGAATGAATAGATGGGGTCAACATCATCACCGCTTCGTTCGTTCAACGTACCGACTGCCTCGCCGGCAGTCGGTACGTTGATCGAGCGAAGCGAACTAACGAACGAAGCCGACTAAAACGATTACAAATTTTAACAAAACACATACATTTTTCATACGAAAACCCAGGAACCGATGAGAAGGAACTTCTCATCATCAAAAACGATCGTTAACTTGGGCTGTTAGATCCAAGGTTAGATCGAGTCAAAATGGCGGAACAGAACAAACGAAGCAGGCGGAAAGGCGCATGCGCAACACATTTTTATTTACGAAAAAATATCACGAAATGTATTACGAAATATTTATTTTATTTCGTTACGAAATTCAAAAGACGAAAATATTAAAACGAAATCACATTAATATTTCGTTTTTTTAATAATTTCGTATTTTAATTTTTTCGTACGAAAAATCGCAAAGTCTCTATTATTTCGTAAATACGACTTAATTCGCGCATGTGCACTGAATGAAATAACAACAATATTCGTCAAATTTCGACGCCATTTTCCCTCCGCTTCAGCGGCAATTTTGGCAAATTTATGGGGATTTAATTATCTCAGGTTTGTTTATTAATCAGTCAATCATATTATACATCCCACGAGCCAAATTCTTAGGCTTAATTTGTGATAATATGCTTGATTATGCTAGAAATTGATGCCGCCGATTAATTTTATACGTTTCGTGACACCTTTTATACGTTTCGTGACACCTGTTATACGAAATTAAAAAAAAAACGAAATAATTAAAAATATTTTTTTTCTTTTTTTTAATTTCGTTAATTTTTTTTTATACGAGAAATCGCAAAGTCTCTAATAAATTAATAATAATTTTAATTTAAAAAAAAAAATGTTTTAGGGAAGTTACGCAAGCTCAAATTGAATGGTTCTTCGTTTGCCATTTAACTATTATACGACAATAACACGCTTTCCATTAGACTTTCCTTAGTGTAAGAGGAAGTTGAATGATTAATAGTTCACAGTTGTAAAAATATATTTTTTTTTATTTCTTATGTTGAGTTCTGCCCGAACTTAAAAATAACAGGAAGATTGTGCAAGTTGGAAAACGGTCAAAAAAGAGCGTATTTTCTAAATTAAGGTCATTATAAAAGCTAATTACAATTGATACGTGTATTTGTACTCTCGAGAAATTTTTTTTCAAATTTTGGAGTGGTCTTGATTAAAATTAAAATGAAGTCTGGTAAACAACTTAAGTGCAACTTTAGTCACTTGATTAAATGAAGGCAACCGACATTTTGCGCGTGAGTAATCCGGCAAAACAATTCAGGTAATGTGGTTAAATGTTTGTTGAAATGACGGGGTGAGGTGAGGAAAATAAGATGCTGGGCTGGGTTCAAGTGCGGCTCCCATGTTTCACACCTTGATCTCCATTTAGCCGAAATCCAGAAGTTGGTCATAAATCAAATGCTATTTTTAAGGCGAGATGTTTCCACGTGTTATTGCTTTAACCCCAATATAAAATTTACATATTTTATTCATTTTTTTTCCTTTTAATTTTTGTTTTTTTTTATTAGAATTACAGTGAACCCTCTCTAGACGGGACACTGTCGGGTCCGGAAAAAAGCGTCCCGACTACAGAGTGTCCGGCCTTGTGGGTGACATCCTGTAGACGGGACACGAGCCAAGTGTCCCGTCTACAGAATTTTTTCCAAAAAAAAAATAAAAATTTAATGAAAAAAGTGAAAAAGTAATGATTTTGTGGGTGACGTCCTGTAGGCGGGGCACTTGGCTCGTGTCCCGCCTTCAGA
>JH431827.1:148966-178192 GCA_000239455.1 Strigamia maritima
CAAACACAACTAAATGTTGATTTAATATCTAATGGATGTTGTTTATGAATTCAATATTCAAATATTTGATCGACGTTCAAAAATGTTGATTCAACATTGGGTTGTTTTTTGGGACGTCACTTGGAGAGTTGGATCTGCACTGTAAAACATAGCTTAAGTAAAGACACTTTAAGAACCTAAACACTGGTTCCATTTAATAGTCGTTGAGGTGATATGCACATCTATGGATTTTAGAAGTTTCCTGTCTATTCATTAGAGGATTTACGCAACTGAAATTTGCGCAAACTTATTAACGTATAAACGTATGTTTCATACGTAGATACGTTGATACATGATTGTGAAAACGTACTGATCGACGTCGTTGGTTGATATGTTTAGGCGATGAACGTATAAACGTATGAACATATGAACATATTGTTATGCGCATGCGCATAACAAAGCAACCGGCCCACTTCCGTTTTTGCAAGCCGCCATTTACAAAAATGACGGGCCGAGCATGCGGTAGAAGCCAAGGACGCAGTATTAGAGACCAAGGATGCAGTATTAGAGGCCGAGGACGCAGTATTAGAAGCCGGGGACATGAAAATAACGTACCACCACCAACACACCACCACCGTCACACCACCACCATTGACTGCAACGGGTATTTGAATCATGTTTTTGAATTTGAATTTCAGACACCACGTTGATAGGATGATTTTTTTGTTTGCGCAAACACTCATCACATATCAACGTAAACGTATGAACGCATGAACGTACAAACGTATAACTATTTAATTTATACGTTTGTACGTTCATGTACATACGTTTATGTGATCTGCGCAAATTCTCTAGTAGCAGCAGTTTGATCAATTCTTTGTCTTATATTTAGAACTGCCAATTTCGTACTCAAAAATAGTCACCTTGATTTTTAGGCTCCCAAACCAGCGTTTAGGTTCTTAAAGTATCTTATATTATAAAGTGCCTAAAACAAAATTTAGACACCTATAGATTTTCAGTGTGGGATATTGTAGTCATCTTTATGCGAGGTTTTTTTATTAAGCAATTGTTTCCTGTAAAATAAAAACAGAAAAGCTGTTTATGTTTATGACTTAATTTATTATTTTTTTGAAAACATAAGTTTTTCACATGGGAAGTGGAAAAGTAATGACAACATTACTATATAATTCTTTTGTGATGTTATGATGATGATGTCATACATGATGCACATTTTACATTCGCAAACAAATTTTAATTAGAATTTAATTAAAAATTGTTTTTGAAAAACTTCTATTATAAAAGCCACTTAAAATTAAAAGCTATTTAAATTAATTGACTTTAAAATTGCAAAATGGAAACATTAACTTTTGTTGCCAAGTAATTAATGAAACTTTCATTGGGCATGTAAGATTTAATTTTATTTAATTTAGTCAATCAAAAAGCTAGACTGGTTAAGTGACTGACAAGTGAGTGATTTGAAATTAAACATGACGACTGAGTTTGGTTTTGCTGATAAAACTGCTGTATACTTTGGTTTCAAAAGGAAAAGGACCAGTCAGCATCTTGATGTGCGAATTTCTTGAAAATTCCGCAGATAGATGGCCTCCATTTGTTCCATATAAACCTAAGGATCTCGAAATGCTGAGTTAGCCAGTTTTCGTATGAAACAGTACATTTTAAGAAAAAAAAACAAAAAAACATTTTTATGCAGACACAAATAGAAAGATATAATAGTAAGCAGCAGCCAACTAACTGTATGTTGAGTAAATGATCTTGGCTGATTTTATCTTGGTCTGTGCGTGACAAGGTGATCTCACATTAGTCACATGTAATGTATGGATGGAGTTTGGGAAGGTAATTTTTTTTTTTTTGATATGCCTTAAAAATGACATTTAATACCATAGTTCTATTTTTGAATATTTTGTTGCTACTTTTTAATGGGTAACGCACTGTCAGGTTTATATAAGTATCAAATTTGATGGGTAGAATATGTTGACGGTATATTGGAAGATGATCAAACATTTTGAAATTTTATTTAAATGAGAGCAAAACATTCATGTGGGCTTTATAACTCGTTTAAATACATGTTTAAACGCATTTACAATAAATTTGTACAATTATAACTCGACTCCAGTGTTCCAATTTGGGGATGATGATATTGATCTACACAGTTATCATCGCCAGGCATTCACAATCAATAATGCAATTCCAGCGTTATTTTTGTGTGATCAGTGCAATTGATTTGCGATTTGCTATATTGCGTTCTCCGCCCCTGAAGATTTTTGATAGCTTAAGAATAAACTGTATAAACTCAATACAAATTCTCCATCAAAATACTTTTGTAGTAAATATTTATTTATATATGTATAAAAAAGTTTTAATAATAATTGCTTATTTATTTTCCCGGAGATTGGCTTTCATCTTGGCCGATCTCTTATTTTTATGTGGATTTTTGGTTGAATTCCAATTTATTCTTAAAATAAATTTCTACTTACCAAATGTTGGTTTTACACATCTAATTACTAACAGGAATTTGTTTCTATCTCAACGTTTTTTTTTCAACTATTTTTTTCCGAGGCAGCAATAATCCAAAGCAATTGATGTATCTGGGTGTCACGTAATTTGATAATGTTTGGCAACAGCAACGTTTAATTGATTCGTTTGCTTACTACTGCCTTAATGAATTTTTTTTTAAAACTCTTTTATTTATAATATTTAATTACAAGAACGAGTACTAATTATTGAAGCAGTGCTGGATTTAATAAAAAAAAAAAAAAAAAAAAAAAAAAATAGGGTGTGTCCTTAAATTGTAATATGAGATAAAGGAAGTAAGGAAAAGAAGATTGGAAATGATCGATAATGCGATGAACTCGGGCAATTTCTTACACTTCAACTAACATCCGACACGTTGGTAAGAATAACTTTATTACCACCCAACTGGATTTCTGCTCTGATGATGAATTGAGCACTCATTCTTATTATTTTAGACAGAAAGTTTCAAATGCTAAGGATTGAATGTTGAGTTTGATGAAGAGATTTTTTTATTTTCAAATGTGCAATTATTCACGCAAGAAAATATTTTTGCTGCCACAAATTGGCAATTAGTCAAAGCAAATCTTTGGTTCTGAAAATGTGATGAAATATTTGATAGAATGAAGATGAAGTGGCAGCTGTTGCGTCATCTTGGGGTCATGGCTGTGTTAAGCCGAAGAAAATCTATTAATTCAGAGAATTATTTTGTATTTTGCGTATTGATTAGGAAAGATTAAGTAGTCTCGATTTGTGGGGGCAACTAAACATGGTTTGGAATGCAAAAATAATTACTGTTTGGGTATTAAGTTGTGCAATACAAAAGGAGCATTATTTGAGATGACTTTCTTGGGGACTAAATCTTGGATTTGTGTAACCACAGAACTCAGATGGCTCAGTAAAGATGGATATGTTGTTTCAGAAGTTAGCATAGAAATAGTATCTTACATTACACAAGAATATGAAGCAACTGGTATTCTCAATAGGCCACCTATCCATTTGCCGTATAACTTGTGTGCAACCCATGAAACAAGAAAATGTCTAAACAACATTCAGAAGAAAATATATTTTAAAAATATTAAAATGTTTAAAAACTTCAATGATTAAATACGCGCCATTACATTAAAATATTAAAGATTTGGAAAGTGAATTTCAAAGAAAGACAATTATAAAGACACGTCAAACACTTAATTGTAGGCCTTTCGTTGCATTTGACTGCAACATTATCGGTTAAAAATGTTGATTCAATATAATTATGTTTTTTTTATCAACATTTTTTTCAAAATTAAAACTTAACAAAATGTTGATTTTAACATTAAACGAATGTTGCATATCAACAATCTATATTCGACTGTTTGATTGTTGATTCAGAATGTTTATTTAACATCTTAACGGATGTTGTCTATGAACACAACATTCAAACATTTGATCGACGTTCAAAAATGTTGATTCAACATTGGGTTGTTTCGTGGGAAGAAACGTGCCTGTAAGCTTAACTAGGGATAACTTCTCTGAGATGCTATACTGTGTTATATTGATTCTGATGATAAATTGTGTGTTCTGATGAAGAGCATCGACTATCAATTAACTCTGGGTCAGTAAATGATTCAGCTAATCGTGGTTTTTACAGTATAATCCATGGTGGGAGTAAAAGAGATAAGGTACTCTGCTGTACCAATCGCAGGCATGGCCCTTGGGAGGGAATGGGCTTAAGGGGTTAAATAGGATCAATCCGTACAGGAGCCTACAAGACTTTACTCCTAAGGGAAATGCAAAGGTAATTTTAATGCAAACAATACCGTATTCTCTCGGAAACAACGGCATGCTGGTAATTACGAGTCTGACCAGTTTTTGACAAGTAGACAACCGGTCAATTAATAATCAAATGGACAAAATGCCGGAAAATTTGAATTATCCGGCACCCTGGTCTGACTCGCCATTATCCGGCATACCGTTCTTTCCGAGGGAATACGGTAATAATAGTATCAAACTTAGAAAACTTCCAAAAAAGTAAGAAAAAAAACAGAGCTTAAATATCGTAATTCAAACACACTGCTGCACTGCACATACTAAGCGGTTTAAATAGTAGGCGGGTTCGAAAAGTCATTTAACCACGTTTACACTCGTTTAAATTTTAATTTGCACGTTGTTTACACGAATTAATTCGTGTAAACGTCGTTCATCCGTGTTAAACGGAAACGGTCCATTTTTGTTGTGCAAATGCACGTGCAACGGAATTTGACGTTTAAAGAGTTCTATTGGCCGTAAATTCCAGTGTAATTTCCAGTGTAATTTCCAGTGTAATTTCCAGTGTAAATCCAGTGCAAATGCATATGCAACATTTTAACTCGAAAAGTCAGTCGTGCAACTTGACATTTACACTATCAGTTGCACTGGTCGTTCAGTATAAAATTATTTTCGAACCCGCCTACTGTGATGAAGCTTAAATTAAAATGAAAAATTGCTTTCCGAAGTGGAAAGTAGAAAAAACAACTTTTCTTAGGAAGCTATAACACCAGGTATAAAGTTGTCTTATATATTCTTTAGGCCTTTAGTCATTTAATTTATTTTTGATGGGGTGTTGGGTTTGACGAGGTGCTTTACTCCAGTTTCTTGCCGGTCATTGTGGACAATAGTTAAGGTTAGATCTATAAAGTGCAGCAGGAGAACATAGATGTTCTTTTTTAATTTCCGGGCTCCATTCCTTGTGAAATCCTTTTGTATAGATTTGGGATGATTTTTTTCTTCTTCTTTTTATTCTTCTTCTTTTATATTATGATACTGAAACTTGGTCTTGCGGCGACGTGCTCATCTCTAGATAAATTCCCCTGATGAAACTGCAATGTGGTTTCTCTATATATGAAATGTTGGACTCAACTTATTACTTGTGGGCCGCCACTGAAAGAAACCTGTTTCCATCCAGCCGACAATATTTGATGAAATTCTGACTTGGACTGGAAGATTATATAGGAGCACAATTGGTTTTGTGAATTATTTATTTATATATGTAGATATGTGTGCATTTTTATCATTTTAGTGCTGTCAAGTCTCTTTTGTGGTTACACTGTGAACATAGTGGGAAAAAAGGTTTACACTAATGAAAAGAAAAGTCTCTGGAGATATGCCATCAAATCTAAACTTTTATTGTTTAACTTTTGGTTTAATAAAGACGAAGAATTGCTACAATTTTCTAAGACAATAGGGGCTTAGTCTGGTGGCAGTTTGAACAAAGCGTCGTGGGTAAATAATCAAAGGAGAATCCTTGATCTTAGATTAATTTCTATCAACAGCTGCTTTTGGTACAATTGAAAGCGTTTGATAGGAATGATAGGATCAAGTATTGTTTTATCCTTGATGAGAGTTAAGAACTTGTTGAAAATTATCTTATTAGACAGTTTGCGTTTTCACAAACGAGATTTTATTATGAACGTGAAATAAATTAATCACGAATCTAAATAAAGAAATGAACAAGAAACATGTACCTAGTAAACCTAGCAGAAATTAGGTGCGTTCAATTCCAAAGTGATTATAAAAGCATAATTAAATCTGATTATAGAGAATCAGTTTAATCTGCTTTAAGCATTGAACGTGTTATTAAGTTTTAGTCTGCGCATGCGCAGTTGCAAACTTAAATAATCAAGGGTCAAGTTCCTTGATCGGAACTAGTTCTTAATCCAAAATCCGTGTCCGGATTGTTGTAGTTTTTTTTTTTCAGTTGACATTTTAAGCCATTATAAAATAGTGGTATACATTAAAGGATACCAAAAGTGTTGTAATGTAGTAAAAAATATGTAAAAAATCACTGAAATCTCTTAATAAAGTCGATCGAGTGCCACCTTGATCTATCTCGAATCCAAAATGGCTGCCAAGAATGCTGCCAAAAACAAGATTTCAGCAGCATAAACAACCCTCAACGTGGTTTATGTAAAAGCGGTTTATGGGTATAACCTGATTGTTGGAAAATGGCATTCGTATTATCAACTTATATACGAACGAATCGAAAAATAAATCTCGTACATTCGTAATACAAATGTTAAATTAAATACAAATTTAATTTTTAAAATCTCGTATTAATTCAACATTCGTAAATAAAAAAATCTCGTTTGTGACAAGTATCGTATTGTATCGTAGTGTACTTGAATGTGTCGGTTATGATGTGCTGATTTGCGGAAACAGTCAGTAAACAAAGTTATAAACTAAAAATAGCTATCAACAATCAATATATATTAATATATATCGATTTGATTGGCTTTTAGCGATCACGTGATTAGATAAACCAATCAATGCCAAGAACAGTCGACTTCCGAGGAATTTTCGCTATTTCTAAGGTTTATAACTATTGGAAATGATTTTATTATGGTGAGTAAATTAATTGAGAAATTTTTTGCTCATTTGGTTTTGGGTGTCGCGAATAAGGGGTCGTGGAGAGACTATAAATTTTGGATGATTGCTTGGCTCGTAATTAGCTTAACGTCTATAGAGGAATGTAGTTTTCTGCATTTTATTGAGTGTAAGTTGATCCCTTGCCTCCAGTGGCGTTTACTTGACTGAGTTTCATTCATTCTTATCTGGAAATGAGGAACAGGAAAAGGAGTGTGCACAGATTTGAGATAAATCTCAGTACTCTGCTCTTTTCTCTTTGTCCAATCTGTGCGTGAAGAAAAAAAAAAGAAAAGATTTTTATCACTTCAACTTTGGTAAACCTAATACCAGAATTGAAAACTTCCAAGGACAAAGTTTTATGTAAAGTCCAAGAAATAAAATAAAAGATAAAAATTTGTTTATTTTTTTTTTTTTTTTTTTTTTGTATATTTCTATTACTTTGGGAATTTACTAGTTTAATTAACGGCATTGCGAAATTAGCANATTTTTTTTTTTTTTTTATTTTTTTTTTAATTTTTTTTTTATATTTTTGCAATTAATTAAAGTAAGAGTGGGGGCGTGTACTTATTTGCTTGTCAATTAATGTGCACACCTGCACTTAGGGTAGTACTTGGCGGTTCCATCTGAGTTGTTGTTGATTGGACTTGCTTTAATTAAGTTTGTGGTCAATAACCTCTTATACCACGAGAACTGTGAATTTTATATGGTGTCAGGAAAGGATTTTTACTCGAAGAGAAATCTGTCAGCTAATTTTCTTATTAATTAAAAAAAACTGGAGCGAGCGCGTTCAGGTAAAATTTCTTAGGAGTCATCATCACTTGAACAGGCAGCTCGAGGTATTTTCAAATTAAAAAAGGAAATTTTTTTTTATATCTATCTGCATAATTTTTTTTTTTTTTTTTTTTTTTTTAATTTTTCTTATATAAAAAAATTTTGATCACGTTTATGGATTCTTGTCGCGGCTCTATTTGCAGTTACGGCGTCAAAAATATTTTTTTTTTGTCAATTTTAATGCGGTGCTATAGTTTGCAAAGACAAGAAAAACATAAAGTTCTTTTTATGACTTTTTTTCTAGTTTTTAAGTGTTTTATTTTTCCCGTGTTGAACTTAAAGTTTAAGTTCTTACGGTCTTCTGACTTATGAGAGCATGCCGGTATTCTATTTGCTCAAGTTTATATTGTTTTTCATTATATATATAATGAGTTTGCAAAAGGCAGAAGTATTTCTTAACTTTTTATACGGTATTAGTGAGGCTTTTGTTCTTACCCCATCCCTGTATCCCAGAACTTTTCTTGGGAAATTTCTTTTTGCAGTACTTTAAGTATCACTTCGGACATTGCCTCGTTTGTAGCCAGCAGGTAGTGATTTGGGGCCACAAAGACACAATAAAAACCTAATAAAACAGATTTAACAACATTCAGCGTGAATAAAAAGTGGGATTTATGTGACTAACTATAAATTATTGGTAATTCAAACACAGCACCACTTACCGTATGTACTCGCGTATAAGTCGAGGATTTTTGGACCAAATCTTTTATTTTATTTTTTTTTTTTTTTTTAGTTATTTTTTATTTTGTTTTTTTAATACTTAAATGGCTATTGACCCTCGTATAAATCGAACCAAATAAAATAAAATAAAAAATAAAATTTAGGGGGTCGACTTATACGCAGGTCGACTTATACGCGAGTCGACTTAAACGCGAGTATATTCGCTATTTTCAGTGATTATAGAGGGCGCTGCAAAAAATAAAAATGGCTGCCGAAGTAGGATAACAGCCACACATTTATATTGTTGCGCATCTTGCATATGGACTATGAAGCTTATTCAATGGAATAACTCCATTATTTTTTCAAAAATTAAAAATAACAGCTGATAATTTAATATTTTTAAGTATAGAAATGTTTTTAGTGAAGAAAAACTGCATTTTTATCATTTTTATACTTTTGACGGAGATTCAATAAATTCATGCCGTATCAAGTGAACCATCTCTCGCATGAAAAAAACCAATCTCAGTCAAAAAAAAAAAAAAATAAAAAATTATCAAATTATCAATTTTTAAATAGAAAACACAGAAAAATCAACAAAATAACAACAACACATTTATTCCTCACCTTCAGCCTAACTTAATCTCATTTTGCAACCCATGTTATCCTACTTACGATAGTTCAATAACTGCTCACTAGGGTGGCGCCACTCAAACTGAAAATAGCGAATACGGTACTTAATATAACTATTGAGAATATACCTAACAACAACCTTTGGCATTAATAATAAAAAAAAAAAAAAACTGATTAGTTTAAAATAAATAAGTATTTTATTTGAATTACTTGCACTGATACATCAGGAAACAATAATATCAAACTTGTAAAACATAATTGCAGGAAGTGATAAGCAATAACAAAAGAATAAAGTTGTAAAGTTACTGTAGGTAATAAAGACGAGTAAAATAAGGTATGATATTATGATATAACAGTGGTTGTCTTTGTTGTTGTTCAGTATTTTATGCAATCTAAAACCCAGATTAAAAAGAAAAGTTTTGTTTCATTGCTGCATTGAGAAGAAAAGAAATCGAGTTTTGTTTCTTTGTGTTTGAGAGTTTGTTGACGTTCAACTTTGCCTATCCAATAGTAATATGTGTTACAAGGCAAATCTTGCAGATTAAAGTTGAATGAGTCGCTGGTTTAAGTTTAGTAATATTTTACGTGTTTCTCTCTTTTCCTGTCACAGACTGGCAGGTTTTTCTTTTTCTTTTTTTTTTGTTGAAAGCTGAATTATTTAATCATTTGAGTTGTGTACAGTTTGGAAGCATACTCACGCACACTTTTTTTTTTTTTGCTGTGGTCTGAAGGATTATAGTGGAAGCGTGAATTCCTGTGCACGCATAAACTGCATTGCAGTCGCACACGCACAGAAGTCCATTTTCTTTTGCTGAAAAATGTCTTTTGCACATGGGGATTTTAGAGAGAGAGAGAGAGAGATGGGCTTTGAGGCATTAGTTATTATGTAATAGCATCTCGTGGTTATTTTTTTAAAAGTAATAATTGGTGTTTTTGAAGTTTTCCATGCGGAATGCGGAACTTGCGCAACTTTTTATTATTATATCAAAGTTTTAAGAGATAGAGAGAAGTGCGTAGGGAATTGACGGTTCGTTTTATTGCTGTGTTGTTGTAGGAGACCCAATTAATGAATGAGTGCTGTAATTCAATTGTTGATATTGGTTTGCGGCGGGACAAACAAAAAATAAAAAAGAAGTCAAGAATACCACTTTTCACAATTTCAAATAATTTTTAAAACAGTTATTTTTGTTGATTTTTATCGATTTTGTTTTGTTTTTGTTGATTTTAAATCGATTTTGCTTTGTTTTTGTTGGTTTTAAATCGATTTTGCTTTGTTTTTGTTGGTTTTAATCGATTTTGCTTTAATTTTGTTGATTTTAAATCGATTTTGCATTGTTTTTGTTGATTTTAATTTGATTTTGCTTTGTTTTTGTTGATTTTAATCGATTTTGCTTTGTTTTTGTTGATTTTAATTCGATTTTGCTTTGTTTTTGTTGATTTCAATCGATTTTGCTTTGTTTTTGTTGATTTTAATTGATTTTGGTTTGTTTTTGTTGGCTGTAATCGATTTTGCTTTGTTTTTGTTGATTTTAATTCGATTTTGCTTTGTTTTTGTTGGTTTTTATCGATTTTGCTTTGTTTTTATTGATTTTAATTCGATTTTGCTTTGTTTTTGTTGATTTTAATCGATTTTGCTTTACTTTTGTTGATTTTAATCGATTTTGCTTTGATTTCGGTCCGAAATTTGAGATTTTATAATGTTTTTCCACTAATTAATTCGAAATTTGACTTTTTTTCCCTTTTTCTTCTTCAAATTTTTTATTTTTTTTATTTTTTAAAATATTCGGTAACTATTCGGTATATTCGGTATTCGGCTACTTCAGTATTCGGTGAATTTACTATTCGATACATCCTTATTTGAAATTATTTATTCAAATATTATTTCACTTATTTTGCTTGTGGTCATAGGGTTAGCTGCCTTTGGACCTGCGTTGCTTCACGCATCACTCTGTTTGTTTATGCTGCTAAAATGTTTACAGCAAAGCAAAGCAAACAAAAATCTGATTATGTGTACACACGAAACATACATAAAATTCGCTAATTTGTTTGGCATTGATGTAAGCTAAGTTTAAAGTAGACAATAGGATGACATCCACTTCTGCTTTAAGGGAAACATAATCGTTTTGTACTTTGTTCGAAAATAGTTTTAGTTTTGTTTAAATTGACCTCTTGAGATTGGCCATGTAATGAAATTCAATTTGAGCTTTCCAAACATTGCACCTTCTGGCTGATCCTGGTACTACAAGTAGAGCTTTTGTTTTGTATACTAAAGAAGAAATGTCAATACTGTTTTTAATTTTTAACCAATAGTTTCTCTTAACGCATAAACGCAATATAAACTATATATTGGAGTGTTTTAAAGTGATCATTTAACATTTCTCATTTGAATAAATGTCAATATACGTTTTTCCAGTTAGATAAGAACTTCTTTTGTTTGGAAGTTGAAGAACACAATTAAAAAGTTAGTTTTATTTATTCTCTAGAGATTCTAGAATTGATTCTAGGTGAGTTGTTGAAGGCAAATTATTTTATTTTATGACTGACTTTTAGTTTATTGCTGATGTCATCTTGAATATTGTAACGCGAAAATTGAATTGTTCTGAAGTTCTAATCAGTTGGTGTGATTAACTGGTCACGATTGTTTCTAGAAGCATTTTCTGAGGTTGCTGTGTGCCAAATTTTAAATTGTGCTGCAGCATTGACCATTGGGGCAGTTGCCAAGGGCGCCAATAATGTTAGAATAAGAGTGGCAAATATGTGGTATGGATTTGTAAGGATTTCTAGCATTTTTGCTGCTTTTAAACATCTGAAACAACATTAAACAATAAATTTTTTAATGAAATAATATTTTATCCACAGCACATCAACTTTAATGTATGTGGGTATAGGTGATATTATTCAGTCTTAATTTACATCATGAAATCAAATTGGGTCATTGCAAATTCCCATTTTATTTTTTAAATTACTAAATTCAATTTATTAATGTCATCTTAATTTTGTTATAACAATTTTTTGAGGCTTTATCCAAGAAAAAAAAAGAAAAAAAAATGAAATTGAATTTACAATGTCCATCTGGGGTATTGTAGCACTTTCTATTTTATTTTTCTTCAAAGGTTCAATGGGGACTTATTTCTCGTAAAAATATTTTTTTTGTTTGGTGGATTTTTTATCCCTTGGCTTTGGGCCATTGCTGTCCACACATTTGGCCACAGAAAACAATTTAAAGTTGAAGCAGTTTCTAACTAGAACATGCACTCCATTACACCAATTTCCTCTCACTTTACTCATTCTGCCAAGTTAGACTGAACACCAATTAAAATGAATCAATCGATTAATCGAACGTTTTGGTTTCCCACAATTCAATTTTCTTATTTTTTTTTTTTTTTATTTTTATTAATTTTATTATATTATAATAATTTATTTTAATTAATTAATTAATTAATTAATTAATTTTTTTTATGTTTTTATTGCAGATTATGAAAATTTTTCCACGTTTCATCACAAAAGATAAAAGTCGATGGACTCAATGAGTTGACACATTCGGTGATGGTTGATGGTGTTTGTCCTCTTGTGTTGAATTGAAGAAAAATTCAAATTTGATTGCTTGGATTTAATTTGGTTATTGCAATTGGCCAATTTCTAATGACGATGTGAGATCTTGAGACAAGAGAAATTGGAAATTATCTTTTCTCATTCCATGTACAAATTGAAAAGGTGCAAACAGGAAGAGTGGATTTACCCGGTCCCATCATCCACTCTGACTTAAGCTAGGTTGTGGTGTTCATTAGTTTGCCCCTGCCTTTTATTGCCATGGCGACACATCAGACGAAGAGCGACGGCGAGTTGAATAAGGAAAGTAATTCCGTGACTAACGGGATTCGCTTATTGGAATTACCTGATGCTGATCGGAAGCCCGAGCTTAGAAGAGACGTGACTAACTTGAGCATTGACCAGACTGGTTTGCAAGCACTACTTCCTTCTTGCATGCAAGTGAGTAATCAATTGCGAGTGCGTGGAAACATCTGCTCACCTTTCCCATACGTGATTGCATCTCGTGTCACATTTTTAGGTTGAGAAATCGTTTTTTCTTTTTAAGATGGATTATGCTGAGATGAAAAAACGTATATTTACTTTGATGAAAAAAATATTTCTTATGATTTCACATTATTAGAGTGATTTATTCAATTATTCTGCAATAACAGATGACTTACAGCGACTGGCTTGCTTGGGGGCGTTTATTAATTAAATAATTAGATACTTTGCGATTTCTCGTACGAAAAATTACGAAATTAAAAAAAAAAACGAAATATTTTTAATTATTTCGTTTTCTTTAATTTCGTAATTTGAATTTTGTACAGCAGGTTGCGATTTGTCACGTATTAATTATACAGGACATTAGCACAACCAGGCACCTTATCACAAAATAAATCTAAGTATTGGGATTGTGGTTTGTGCAAGGTGTTTGTCTGATTAAAACAAACAAACCTGAGATGATGAAATCAAACACAAATTTGCCAAAATTGCAGCTGAAGCAGTGGGAAAATGGTGGTGGAACATGACGACAATTGCATGCAATGCGCATGCGCAAATCAAGTCGTATTTACGAAATTTGTCGCAAAATCTTTTTTATATTTCGTTATGGAATTAATAAAACGAAAAATTAAAACAAAATCATATTAAAATTTCTTTTTTTTTTTTATAATTTTGTGTTTTAAAACTCGCAAAGTGTCTATTGATTGGCTAAAATGAAAATAGAATTTGTTATAATAAAGATTTGAAAGTGAATTTCAAAGAAAGACAATTATACAGGCACGCCTTTCGTTGCATTTGACTGCAACATCGTCAGCTATATTTTATTCATAAACAAAAACCTCGTAATATATTAAAATAACGGATATAAAATGTCAAAATGTCACTAGGACGTTTTTTGAACACTAGAATTTGCTACCCAATGTTAAAGATTTTCCGTTACATTTTTTCATTTAGTCACGATCAGGATGTACTGTGTAAAGAAAATATGCATAACGAGCAGGTTGGATTTATGAATGGACTGTACAAACACTGAGAGAATTGCTTGCATATAATTTAAATGGAGTGGAGGTGCACTTAGCCTGAAAACGACAGATGCGACTCAATTTTCAGTTATGAGTTCTGAGCACAACACTTTTTTACCCTTAGTATTTTTTTTTATTTTTTTTTTTATTGTATTTTCAAGCAAAGATGTTGTTTATGGTGAAATTTTTGTGCGATTACATCTGCGCATGCTTGTTCATGGTGATTACGAGTTTGGCACAGGTTACCATGACGCTTTCCGCCACAAACAAAATCACCTTCTTAATATTGTGGCGCAAAACAGGAAATTTAGGTGTCAAACGATGCAATCGAGAGGCTTTGCATGTGAAATAAAGCGAAACACGGCCAAGTGAGTGTATAATTCAGTTGTTGTAGTTATGCTGATGATATTTGCCATGTAAAGCACCATTATCCTGGATCCAAAAGTTAGAAGGAAATAATTTTTTTCTTGATTTTGTCATTTTATATCCGAAAGAAAAAGCCAAAATTAATTAAACTTGGTATTCTTTGATCTTTAAACACACAGTTCTGTAGCAATATGGTCTTGATCTTTTATATCAACGCCTAATAGCAGCTAACTGCTTTACTTCAATTATTTTTCTCAGCTGTTGAATTAGTTAAATAGATAAAATGAAGTTGCAGTAATATCCTCACTGTGAATTAACTCGGGTTTTTATGCCCTACTTAATTGCATGTTGCAACATTTACAGTCCAACTGCACTGATACAATGATATAATTCTTTTCTCTAGCTAAGATTTAGGGTATTAAGGAAGATGTAATGAAAAAAAAATATTTTTCTCAACTTCTATTGAATTGATCTTTACTGTAATATTGATGTATTGATGCAATATTGTTGTTTACTTATTAATATTGATATTTGTTTATACATGGCCACAGTACAAGTAATTTTGAATTATGGAATAATATTAAGGAAGTAACAGCACTGATAAAAGCTGAACTATTTTTTGCATCTATTTTTTTTCAAATAAAAGTTCAGCTGGGTTCTCACTTGCGATTTTTCCGCTTTATCGCTCGAATTCCGCGCGGAAAACTTTCGTCAAAATTGCGCCATTTTTAAAATTTAAAATTTTTCTAGGTTTTTTGTGTTTTTGCTGCATGTGGGAACCTAGAAAAATTTTCAATTTCAAAAAAATATCGCAATTTTGAGGCAAAATAAGTTTTAAAAAACTGCAAAACGCAATAAAATCGCGCGATTTTACCGAAAGTGAGAATCCAGCATCACAAATTTATAGACCGGCGATTTTTGATATTATTTATAGGGTTTGGTATTTTCCAACTGTTATTTTAATGCTAGTAATTATTAATTAATCGATATTTTTTTTTTTTTGTAAAACTATTTTTAGGTTACATTTGCTGATCGAGATGTGGAAGCTTTATACAAGTCATACTACTACAAAGAAAGACGAAGAGATTTGCAATGTTTTTTGATGATTGCCTTGTTCTTTGCTGTCTTTGCTATCATACTGCAATGTTTTCAGCAATCGGACTACCTGGTTACGAAAATATTAATCTTGGCAGTGATTGGACTGGTCAATACGGTTGTACTTGTACTCTGCCGGTTCTTTCATCATCGGCTGCCTTCGTTCACATGGTTTATTTTGCCGTATATCACGTGGTTTCTCTATTACTTGCAGGTGTATATCATAAATGTAACATTTATTTAGAAAACCAATAATGAAACTGTTTTCAAAAAGAATTACCGTGTGTACTCGCGTATAAGTCGAGGATTTTTGGACCAAATTTTTTATTTTATTTTTTTTATTTTTTTATTTTATTTTTTTTTTATTTGGTTCGATTTATACGCGGTTCAATAGTCGTTTTAAGTTTTAAAAAAATAAAATAATAAAAAAATTAAATTTAGGGGGTCGAATTAAATGGTTTTTGACCCGTTTTAAGCCAGGGTCGACTTATACGCGGGTCGACTTATACGCGGGTCGACTTATACGCGGGTCGACTTATACGCGGGTCGACTTATACGCGGGTCGACTTATACGCGAGTATATACGGTAGTTCGAATCTTTAGTCGGCGCTGTTGCTTCGGGACAGATTTCTATTATTTTTATTCGTTGTAGGTGGTGTGTGATGGATTGCTCAATAATGTTTCTTCGAAGTCGGGTGATTTTCTGCCGTGGTTTCTGCTGGGCACGTACATGACCTACGTTTTTCTCCCGCTGCGTGTACAATATTGCCTGCTGCTCAATGTGGTAGCTCTTGGAGGACATGTAATCATCGCTGCTGTCGCTGCTCAGTTTAATGATCATGTTGCTAATGAGGTAGGAATAATTAAGAAAGAAGTTTAAAATTAAATAAAACTGTTTTGAATGGGGAAATGGGGAAATTTTGCTGACTTTAAACTATTTTTGAAGGGTAGAAAATTTCTGGAGAGTTTCTACTTGAAATTTTCCATTCTAGACTTATTTTTTTATTTTAATTTTTTGATTTTATGAATTTATAAAATTTATAATGACGTTTTTTCAAAGAGGATTTTTGTTTTTTTAGGGAAAAGAAAAATGTTTATTTTTTTTTTTAGTAAAAATAATTAAATTTCATTTTTTCTTTCACTTAGTTCTCTAAAGCAACACTAATTAGTGGCTGCAAGCTGCTTTTAATTTTATCTCTCGAGTCCACTTTGGAAAATGTTCACCTCAAAAGTATATTAAAAGGATGAAGTGTGCGGTTTTGAAAGGGAAAGGATATAAAAAAAAAAAGAAGAAAAAAAGATTTTTATAGAATGAATTCATGCAGAAATTGCATCTTAAGATCTTTTTCTTATTTATTCTCATGTTATTAAAGGTGAACGAGAATAATAAAAAAATCTTACTGATAAAAGCAATTTATGATTTTATATTAGAACTCTATTGAAAAATATTTGATATTAAATTTTTGAATGAATTATGGCGGCATTAGTAATTGGTTTTACTGGTGTAAGTTATAAAACACTTTTGTTTGCTCACATCAACCTAAAAGGGTTTTGTTACGACTTTATATAAAATGACGTGCTCTCAAGTGACAAAACAGTTAGCGTTGGTGGCTGAACCTTCAAGGAAGGAAGTTTTATGTTGCGAGACTTGTTTCTGCTGCAAATCGGGTTTTAAAATAAAAAATGGGCGAATCGCCATAGAAACTGCATCATTATGTAGGAAAATGAACGTGGTTTACTGGCTTGGGATTATTGTGAGGAGATCAATAGATGGCGTCAGTCATCATCCAAGTAAACTTGGCTAATTGACTACTACACACACACACACACACACACACACACAGAACTCCCAGCGACAACCCACACACCCACCCATACCGTACCACCCACAAAAGCAAAAACACAAGAAAACAATCATACACACGTACCACAAACCCATACCGACATAAAATCAACACCAACCACAGCAAACAGCAAAAAAACAAAAACCCCCAAACATAACCACAACAGCAAAAACCCAAGAAAATCAACCGCAAACCACGTAATCCCTAAGAGCGACGCAAATATCGGACAACAAGTAGAAAGAAACACTTAAAACACCATAAGCGCACTGAATGCAACCGTGTCCAATAGGTAGGAAAGGGCCACGTAAAGTAAAGTGTGTGGTTTTGCGGAGATGTGTTTTTACTTGGCCATTGTGTTGTTTGTTAATCTGATCGTTTTGACGGCCGTTTTGACGGCCGGTTTGACGGTTGGTTTGACGGCAGTTACGGTGCTTTTGTGATGATACATTTTTACGCTTTTTTGTAAGTGAGCAAGTAGCTCGGATTTTCCGAATATACATCATTCGCATGATGATGCGTTTTTTGGGCTACAAAGTTGGGATAATGAGCAAACTTTGTCAGTATGTGGCAAAGATGCAATAATGTTATGATAGTGTTTATTCTGCTAAGATGTTTATTCTTTTCTTACTTGTATTATGAAGATGTTTCATTGTGTTTTAAATTAAAAAGGGAATACTCTGGGAAGATTTATTCAAATTAGTATTAGTTTAATCATGTATTTGCTAATGAAAACTTAGCATGAGCAGTTGAAGTAGATAATTATATTTGCTCAGGAAGCTGAAAGTGGATGAAAAATAAAAGTGAAGAATACTTGATTTTTTTCTTTTCTTACCATCAGTCACTAATGGGTAAATATGCAACAATAACATATTTATGGTAATTGATTTTCATTTTTAATTAAAGGGGAAAATGGAAAAATTTTAAAATTTTGACAAATGAGAGTTTAATTAAATTTTGCCATTATAAGCTCAGTTGGCTTTGAAATCAATCGAGCTAACAATTATTAGATACAGTTTCCATGCTCTGCAGGGATAATGGCAATTTGAAGAGAGAAAAAATTGAAATAAAAAAGTTTTTTGGTCTTTTTATTTTATTTATTTTGTTTTTATTTTTTGGTTTAATTCAGAGCTTGCTTTTAAGTAATATTTGCTATTTGGCTTTGTTTATGAAACAATATTGTTGAATAGTAGCGTGTATACGCGATGTAAACAAGAACATTTCTTGGTAATTTGTTACATCAATAATGTCTGCAGTTTTTTATTTAATATTTTAATTTTTACATATCTCATTTTAGACGAAATCCATAGAAACTCCAATAGTTGCTCCAGCAACCTCAAAGTCATATCCAAGCGTGGAAATATTCGTTTGTACATACGTTAAACAATATTTTCTAACTTTTTTTTTAAAAAAAAAAAATTACTTTATAACTCAAACTGCAATTTTGTCAGTATTTTTCGCAGGCTGGAACATCATCTCAATTGTGAAATCCACTTTTGTCAGCGAAAAAGCACTTTGCTAAAATTTGAACAAATTACCATTCACATTTGAGTAAAGACGAAGCTCTCACTATTCATTTATTTTTCATCCACTGCTTTTATTCTGGCGCTCGCAAATGCATTTGCCGCTATCTAATTTTCCTTTGGGATGAAAACATTTTAAAATGTGTTGAAAAAATGCTTAAAATTATTTTCATTGATTTTGAACGTTGTTTAGGACTTTAGGTGCAAATCGACTAATTTATAGAAAAGTCTCGTGTAATTCCAATGCAAATGAATGTGAAAAGTAGCTTGTAGGATCTGGAACGAGTTGCTATGACGATGAGACGGAATCGAAGTAGATTGCTGATCGCATCTAGAAATAGATGATCCGTAAGGTTTTCAAATGTCATCTTCTATATTTGCATTTGATGCAAATCTTCTATTTTAAAAGTTCGCTTTCAATCTCCATTGATTTTTCACGTTTAATTACGTTGCAAAAAAAATATCAATTATAATTTTATAATTCCATATTAAAGTTTTCGGACAGACAGAGACAGAATTATGTTTATAGACGCAAGCGGCAACTTAGACCATACACATATTAAATCTGACATACTAAAACTGACCTACGGTACTGAAGTTTTCAGACAGCAAGAAAACAAGTATTTCCTATAAATTTCTTCCATCTAAAAGTTCACCGAACTAGGTACACACAATAAATCGAATCAATCTAAAGCGCACGGAAATGGTTTTTCAAAGTAAATAAAGCCATGGTTCAGTTTTTCAATAAGCAGATGCATTTGCAAGTGGCTTTTGGGTATTCGTCTTACCTAAAAATCCTCTAGTCACCTTTCCATGCTGCTCACGTGAATGCCAAAATCTATTTTTTTTTTTCCCTGTTCACTTCTGATATTGGCACATGGCAGTTTATCATTCCCAACCACGAAGGAATAAATGAATTTTGATGTGTGATTCCTTTTGTGCTGCTGATATTTTCGATTACCATTGAAATTCATTGGATTTTCGCGACTTCTTTTTCTCCAAGTTCAATTTTAATCCATAAATATTTGATTTGCCAAAAGTAAATATGGAATATTTGCGTATAACTTGTGTAGGATGTAAGAGGAAGGTGTTCGAAGGTGTTGGTGATGGAATTTAGCAATTAAAAGGTCATTCGAGTCGAACCTTCAGATTAAAAGTTTAGGAGGTAGAGAGTAATTGATGTTGTTTGTTGATGATGCAAACAAAGGTGTCTTAATGAGAGGGAAACTGCTTACAGTCATTATTATCTATGGCAAGCCAAGTGTTTTTTGCTAGTCAGAAAAAGGGATAATTGAATTCTTTAGGAAATTAAAGGATAATTGGATTTTCTTGTCTTAAGTTGGATGTATTGATCAGAGGTCTTTTATTTGAGTGGGTAAAAATTTTTTTTTTTTAATTTTAAATTTTATTCAAGTAATTCAAAAAATAATTAGTGACTTGAGTAGGGGCCAATCAGATGCAATTTAAGTGATGCTTGTGTTTATTCAATTAAATTGTCAATTGCAGGATATTCTGCGAAGGATCAAAGAAAATCATGTTTCAGTTTATCTCGAGATTAAAATTTGAAACGGATTTGACATTGATTGACTGGATTTCGCATTTCGCAAGATTAAAAGATTTCATTTTGGCAATCTAAAAGAATATGCCATAAGATGGAGGATCCATTGACCTTCAAACGGTCGGGTAAAATAAAATTTCGGTTACACAACCAGCAAAGCTGGGTAAAAATTGACCCAGCATGGCCGTATGACGGTTAATCTATCAATCAAAAGTCGAGGGTAATTCGAATTTAAAATGGAAAGCTATAACGGTTTATTGGGAGAAATGTAAAAAGAGGTCATAATCGACGGCAAATGGAAGTTGGGCGTCTTTTTAACCTTTTATATCGAGACTTGCGAGGAAATTCCATGCCTAGTTGAAATAAATTTAGCAATTCAAAAGTTGGGAAATTACATTTTCCCTCAAATTGCAATGCATCGGTGTTACAGAGTTCGAGGTTTTATAGGCGTGTTTTATTGGGTATGGAAATTGTTCCTGCTTGAAGCGATTGTCATCTTGCACTGTTTGTTTTCGTACAAAGGGAAAGGGTAAAGGTAAAGAGACTATTCTGGAGATTTAAGTGTAACTGCGCGGTATGATGTTTTTAGTTAATGGTTTCAGCAGAGGAAAGTAAATTGATCAGGTTTATTGTGCTTGACCGATTCTAGTGCCAGAAATCAGCGCTAGAGTTTGGCATCACGTGATTTAAATCAAAATGGCCACTTCCAAAGTCAAATAAATTCTGTTTTTTAATTATTTTTTATTGAGTTTTTAATTTGTTGTTATTGTTTTAGATTGCTGCTAATATTTCGTTGCTTTTGGGAGCCAATATCTTGGGCTGGTTGGCTTATTTCTTCGCAGACAAACGACACCGGAAAGCCTTTTTGGAAGCGAGACAGACACTCGAAGTGAAATTGGTTATCGAAGAACGGTCTCAAGAACAAGTAAATTGGCGCTTCAGCTGTACTATCATTTCCGCTTTGTTTGTTTTTACGTGTAATTCTAGTTTATACCTTGAAACCCGTTTGTCGGGTTTAGAATAAGTTTTTACTCGTTAGAGTTTTCATTAATTTTTCCAGTTTACAGCACAGTGAGCTTCATTAATTTCCACAGTAGCTCAAGCTCATTACTTTGCGGCTACCTCTTGCAGTTTAATAACTATTTTTTATAGTGATCCCACCCAATTTCAAAGCCAAATTTAATCCATGTTAAAAGGTGTGGCTTTAAGTAGCCTGTAGGTGCGAATTATATGAAAAGTGCCTTTTTTTGTGCTTTTTTTGGCGGATTTGTAATTTGATTAATGAAGGATATAAATTCGTGATTAAAGTTTTTAATGAATATAATTAATATAGTAGAAGGTTGAAGTGAAACTCATTCGATTTGTCATTTGTGCAATAATGAAGTTTTCACAGTGAGGAAATTGATTTTATAGAGAAAAAAAAATGTTGCATTGATGGTATTATTTTAACGTTTATTTTATTTATTTATTTATTTTTTTATTTTTTTAGGAACGTTTACTTCTCTCAGTTCTACCTCAACATGTTGCTACAGAAATTCGCAGTGACTTGGGTGCAGTTGTGGAAGGGCAATTTAAGAAAATTTATATGAGTCGACATGAAAATGTCAGGCAAGTTAAGTGTTGCATGGTCCTTTACCAAAAGAATGTGTTAATACTCTTGTTGTTTTCACATAGAAGAAAAATAATTAATTACCTAAAGGATAAAAATATTTAATATCGAATAAACAAGAGTCAAAAATGTATTCCAGATTAAATTTTTGACTCTTGTTTGTTCGATATTAAATATTTTTCTCCTTTACTTTAATTTTTTTTTTTTTTTTTTTTTTTTGGGTGACATTTTTATTTTAAAGTAGAAAATACATGTTGACATTTTATCGGGTTGTTGGTGGTACCCGTCGAGTTCATTAGTTCCCATCACTTTCTAATTCTCATCCGACGTGGTAACGTTATTTCCTGTGTGCAACGTTAATAGCACTTGCTATTGAACAGGAAGAAAAATTCATGTCAAATTGACAATGCGGCTTTTTTTTAAAATTAAAATAATAATAAATATAAAAAAATTTAGAATATTAAATACAAATGATTATCATAGCTGAATTTTATATTTTTAATCCGCTGCTGTAGTTCATTTAACACCTTAAAACTCTATATGACTTCATACAGAAAAGTTTTTAAAAAAAAAATTAAAGAAATGAATATATTTTTTTATTTTGAGTAAAGTATTTTTGTCTCGGCTTAAAACGGATAGTGCAAGCTTATAATAAACCCACAGGAACAATTTTTCACATCAAGATAAGCCTTTTTCACCATTTAACCTTTTGAAAAAAGGAAATGCGCACATTTTTCATTATTTTATGACTCAGCTTTTCATTACATGCAAGCAAAGCTAAGTTTGGCCTCTAACAATATTGACAACGAAATAAAATATGTTGACTAGAGGGGGGAAAAACAAAAAAACAAATTTTATTTACTGTTTACGTTAATCGAAGTATGAATTACTAGAGGATATGCACACTTGAAATTTGTTTCATACGTAGATACGTTGATACATGATTGTTAAAACGTAATGCTTAGTTCACACTGAACATGACGTAACGTAACTTACAAAAATTTAACATAACTTAAGGAAAGTAACATATGATTTTGTTCACTCTGTTTGTAGACAGTCAATGTAAATCGACCAATCCCGCAATTTCTCATTTCATCTCGTTTCTAATGAGACATTGGTTGCTGTATTTTCTTAAGTTACGTTACTTCCTACTTCAAAATCGATTTTGAAGTAAGAAGTAACGTAACTTAAGAAATTATGGCAACTAATGTCCTATTACAAACAGGATAAAACGAGAAATTGCGTGATTGGTCGATTTACATTTACTGTCTACAAACAGAGTGAACAAAATCATATGTTACTTTCCTTAAGTTACGTTAAGTTTGTAAGTTACGTTACGTTACGTCATCTTCAGTGTGAACTAAGCATAACAATTGAATTCTTACGTTGGTCCATACGTTCATCGCCTGAACGTATGAACATATTGTTATGGGCATGCGCATAACAAACAAATCGGCCTGCTTCTGCTTTTGCAAACCGCCATTTGCAAAAATGACGAGCTGAACACACGGTAGCGGCTTAGGACGCAGTATTAGAAGCCGAGGACGTGAAAATAACGAACCATTCTCGCCACCAGCACCAACACACCACAATCATTGACTGCAACGGGTATTTGAATTTGGTCCGAGTGACACCACGTTGTTAGGTGATTTTTTTGTTTGCGCAAACACTCATCACGTATCAACGTAAACGTATGAACGCTTGAACGTACAAACGTATAACTTTTTTATTTATACGTTTGTACGTTCATGCGTACAAAGATAAAGAATAATGAAATCAAAAGCTTCGCTTGATAGATGTCAAATAAGTTTTAAATGAATGATGTATGAGTGGGATTGGAGACCATGGGCTAATAAATCTAGTGACCAAACTGGCCATTAATTTGTCAAGAAATAATTGAAATAGTTGTGGATTTTTTTTCACGAGTGAATTATTAAATTTAACAAAAATATGCAAAATTTTTTGACGTTTTCTAAAAATGGGTCAGACATGTTCAATATACTAAAGGGATTGAATCAGCATCGTATAAAACTGACAATTTTGGCTCTTGCTCGTGACCTCCAAGCTGTTTGGCCCTTTGCCCATTGTAAAATAAAAAGGAATTGTTTGCTTTCCAAAATACAAGAAATTTTTTGAGAATTTATAGTATTTTATTTAGGTTTTTTTTTTTATTTTAAATCCTCAGATAATTAGCTGTAGTTTTCTTTTAATGGACATTTTTACAATAGGCAAGGCAATTTTGCTACTCAAATGTGGTTTAGGTAACGTTGATTGCTATCTATTAATTAATCAGTTTTATTAAATGTGGCTTAAATGTGGTAAATGGGAATGGAGGAATCAAGGAAGATTACCATCGAATTTTTACACGTTACTAATAAACGTGGATTAACCGAGTGAAGAACGTTTTTTAGTCGATATTTGAACGAAATTCTACAGTGCGGTTGACTAACACTTAGACTAAACTCAATCCAACAATTTGTGTACGAAACTGAAAAGTGAACTTTTTTGCATTGTACTGAAAGTATATGTTGTGGTATCTTATTTTAATCCTCCAGTCGAGCCGAGTCGAAAAATCATTGTTTCGTAGCCAAAAAATGTGCGCAACAATACAAAAATCCAAATGTAAATAATTTTTTAAAATATTTTACGAGCGTTTTCGTTTGTTAACAATGGCACGCACATTTTTGGACTGCGAAGCAAGGATTTTTCAACTCACTCAACTCAACTAGAGAATTAAAATAAGATACCACAATATATACTTTTGGTACAATGCATAGGTCATTAAGCAGTCGGAGTTTTGTGCACGAATTGTTAAATTGAGTTTACTTCTCTATGCAAACAAATTGCACAGCTGAACTCGTTGTATGACACACAGACCAAATTAATGATATAATTATTATTTTTGTACATTTGAAATGATGTAACAGTTATACGGTATATTTGCCAATTTTTTTATTATTATTTTTTTTTGCAATAAAAAATGTTGTTTACTTTTCTGAATTTTTCCTCACAATTTTTATTTTGTGAGAAATGTTTGCTCTATTTTTTACACAAAGTACATTAACTTTTAAATCTTGGGAATTTGTAAGTATTAATTAATTAATTTTTTTATTTTTTTATTTTTGCAGCATTTTATTTGCTGACATCGTTGGATTCACTGCAATCTCGTCCACTTACCCAGCTGCTGAACTCGTCAAAATTTTGAACGAGCTGTTTGCTCGCTTCGACAAATTAGCAGAGGTATATGATGTTATTCGAAGGCATTTTCAATTTAAAAGTCATTTATTGGTGCAAACTAAATCCTTGGTTTAAGCTGCACTTTGTGTTTGAATTAAGCCTCGCGCCACTCGAATTCAATTTTCTTTTCTTCGGGTTCTTAAATGAGACTCGTTTGCATGCGCTGACTGACAGCATGAAAAGAACCTTCGAGTCAAATGTTAATGTCCTAGTATATTTGCCGATGAACTCGAGCGAGTAATTTTGTATGGATTTACACTTTATGAATTTTCAACTTGCGAAAAACTTTTTCGTTACGTTTTAAATTTATGGAATAATAACGAAACAATTTAAAATGGAAGAAACTATATGGCAACACTTTTTTTTAAAAAAATATTTATCTTTTTATACAATTTTAAAAAATTAAATTTTTTAATGAATTATTTATTAGAAGCCATTTGCAGAGAAATGTTTTAGTTAAAGTTTGGCTGCTTATACGAAGACAATGTTTTCATAAAAATATTAGCATTTTTATTTTTTTGCTACTGCTATTACATGTGTTGCCAAATAAAATTGGGGGGTGGAAAAAAAAATGTTAATAAATTTTATTATGCAAAATATGCAGCACATAGCAAAGCATAATCAAGTATGTGTGCATATAAAACCGGCGCATTGCATTGTTGAAATTGTTATTACTTTCTACAAAAGTTGGCTGCAAGTGTGACTACATAAAATTGAAATTTCAGTTGGTCCTGCTGAATTCTTACATTATCAAAGAGGATTAAGAATGCAAATGACTTCGTATAACGGGCTGAATTGTTGTGCAGTCAACCAGTGATGCATGTAATTACTATTTTACAATGGCTCAATATAAAATTCACGGGTAACAAACACATTGAAATTTTAATTCAACTTAATAATTTAATGTGTTTGGATCAAAATACGTGTATTTTAAAATACAATGCATTTAAATATGTATTTCAAAATACATTTTGTATTTTTTATTTTGTATTTTGGGCAAACTGAAGCGCAATGTATTGCAAATACTTTTGAAAATACAAAATACATATTTTAACATACAAAATACAATTGTATTTCAAATTCTTATTTCAAATACAAATATTTTGTATTTCCAAACTACCGTATTTCCTCGGAAACAACGGCGTGCCGGTAATTACGTAGACAACTGGTCAATTAATAATCAAATGGGCAAAATGCCGGAAAATTCGAATTATCCGGCGCCCTGGTATGTAATTTGTAGTTTAGAATTACAAACTACTTGTATTTTGTAATTTGTATTCTAATAGGTTGGAAATACAAAATACGGTACTTGTATTTTGTATTTCGGAGCTCAGGCGTCAATAAAGTATTTGAAATACAATTGTATTTTAAATTATTTTAGTATTTTGTATTTTGTATTTTGTATTTTCAACCTAAGTATTTTGGAGTATTCTGGAGGTTTATAATGTAATGTGGCACTTAATACGAAAATATGCCACTGCAGAGCTGCTCGTCATCATTTGTTGGTTATTCAAAGGTAACTGCACTTCGTGTTTTATACGGGCACGGTAATAAGGAGTAATATTCACTACAGACTCATTTTGTGACTCTTATGTTGAGCACTTAAGCAGTGCGAAGTGATGTCATCCCGGTATGGTGTGCTGATAAGTGTCAACCAAATGAAAGTCACTTTTTGGTTTGCTTCTATTGTGTATTTTTTTCCTTTCTGTCACAAGATGTAGGAAAAAGAATTCTGTTTCTTTTATTTTCTGGACTTGTACAACAACTGACAGCTGACAAATTGTTTGTTCTTTATAAACTATTGGGGAAAAAATTGTTTGTACAAATAGTTTTGTCAAAATATTTTTTTGGGTTTGGGTGGGACGCGAACAGTTGAGTAAACAAAAAATTAACCTAGATTTTTTTAAAATTTATTTATTTATTTTTTTAAATTAAAAAAATATATTTTTTTTATTTATTTTAT
This sequence comes from Strigamia maritima, assembly GCA_000239455.1. Lineage (NCBI taxonomy): Eukaryota > Metazoa > Arthropoda > Chilopoda > Geophilomorpha > Linotaeniidae > Strigamia > Strigamia maritima. The sequence goes on from JH431827.1 coordinate 176,222, forward strand.
TTTTTTTTTTTTTTATTTTTTTTTTTTTATTAGAAGTTTCACCAATTACGAATCAAAATCCTAGGCGACTGTTATTACTGCATCAGTGGCGCTCCTGAAGAGAGACCAGATCATGCAGTTTTGTGTGTGCACATGGGTTTATCAATGGTGGAAGCTATTAAGTATGTTTGCCTGAAAAATAAAAATAAATTTTATTTTTATTTATTTTTAACATTTTCTAAGTTTTTTTTTTTATTTATTTAATAAACAAAACTGACCATATTGTTTGCAGATATGTACAACAAAAAACCAAGTCGCCAGTCGACATGAGAGTGGGCATTCATACTGGTGGAGTTCTTGCTGGTGTTTTAGGCCAGAGACAATGGCAGTTTGACGTGTATAGCAAAGATGTGGAGTTGGCCAATAAGATGGAAAGTGGTGGTCTACCAGGGTGAGTGTTTGCAAGGGGTAAATACGCGATTTTTTCCCTCCCATGAACTTTTTATTATAAGACGTTGTAGTAAAAAAAAAAGTCATTTCTTGCGGATTTTTTGTTAATCAGGAAGATTGGTCTTTAAAATTAATGGAAAAATAATTTATTTTTTTTTTAAATTGTAGTTGAGGATTTTCTTCTTTGGGTAGTGAATCTTAATCAGAAGTATAATGTAAAGTTTGTTGCGCCCAATAAATTTGAAAGCTATTTGTATGCAAAGTTGCTCAAGGATAACGAGATGGGAATGTTGTCTCGTTGGATTACTGAATACTTTGCGAGCAATTTGTTTGCAAATGCTGAGCCAGAATCAGCAGATTTGGACTAATTAACCTGAGAATCTGTCATTCACCTTGGTAATTATAGATAGCTTGATGGTACGGAGTACGGATGTAATTTGTTAAATTCTAAAGGTTTGGTTGAATTGCTGGATTTATTAAAAGTTCACACAAAGTTTTCGTTAAATTCATGAATATTTACTCAGATTGCTTTAATGAATTTGTGTGTAATTTGTGCGCTACTATACAAATACAGTACCTTAATGGTAATAGCTAAGGTGTGTTCAGACTGTTTACGGAAGGCAATAATATATTACCATGGCGTTGTGCCAGTGTGCACGTTAAAAATGGAAGGGTAGCTTCCCGTCGACATAGCATTTGGTCGACACGCAAATGGTTGACACTCACATGGACAACGCGCCATGGTGCGCATCCAGTCGTCACTCACATGGTCGACACGCTTGATTGTTTTATTTGGAACAATAAAAGGTTGAATTGTAAAAAAAGTTAAATTATCATGGAAAAAAATTAAAATCAAATTGCAAAAAATGAAATCGTAAAATATATGTATACGTATATATGTTTTTATATAATAAATTTCAGTTGAAAATAAAAATTTATGCATTTTTACTTTTTCAATTTTTCATAAAATATATATTTTATGATTTCATTTTTTTCAATTTCATTTTAATTTTTTTGCATGATAATTTAAGTTTTTTGCAATTCAACCTTTTATTGTTCCAAATAAAACAATCAATTTTGTCGGCCATTTGCGTGTCGACCATTTATGTGTCGACCAAATGCTATGTTGACCATTTGCGTGTCGACCAAATGCTATGTCGACCATTTGCGTGTCGAATGGAAGCTACCCTTCCATTTTTAGGTCTAAAACTCGAATTATTTTATTTTTGTTTAATTTAATAATAAAAAATAACTCATGTTTGCTACTTGATTTGGGTGTCATGAAATTGCGATGTGTTTTGAACACAAGTAGAAGTCATCTTTTAATGACTTATTTGACTTGTAGAAGTGACGTATGTCGTGGTGTGCATGCACATTTGTAACTGGTGCAATAATTTGGGATCAAAATTATTAAGATTGCGATTTAATCTCGATCAACGCCTCAACGGTCATTTCAAATATCGGTTGTTGATATGCAACATTTATTTAATGTTAAATCAACATTTTTTATGTTTGAATGTTGAAAAAATTTTGATAAAAAAT
>JH431827.1:197226-212643 GCA_000239455.1 Strigamia maritima
AAAATGTCCGATCGAATTTATCAGTGACCCTTAATTTTTTTTTTTNTTTTTTTTTTTTTTTTTGTTTTTTGGTTATTATATTACTAAACAGATCAAAAATTGCAACAGTAAAAAAAAAAACTGTTAAGTTGAGAGTGTTACTTCTTCATGCAGTGAAGCACAAGAAAAGGCGGAGCTTTTTACAATTGAATGAGTTTTGGCTGCGGATCTACCCACAAATCAACGCTAAAGTACAATAAAAAGCATGAGAAACTGTCAGGATCATCTGAACTGTCGATGTCATCAGAAAAAGTTTCTCTTTTTTGGTTTCTTGCAATTGCAAGTCGAATGAAGAAAAGATCATAAAAAGGTCAAAGTAATTTTGGACATTTTGAATGACACGATACAAATGTAATAAAACATGTTATTTGTTTTCGAGTATGAAGTAGGTCAAAATGTATATATACATAGTTTTTAAATTGTGGCTTGAAACACAAATAATCCCCGAATCCCGGAGCAAGATGTCTTTGAAAATGACAAACAAGTTTTTCGCTCCTGAGGGATAACTTAAATAAATTAAATCTGAAAAAGATGAACGGAAACGGAAATGCGAGGTTGACAGCTGCACAATCATCAAATCAATGTTCCCAGCTGTGAAGATAAAGAGGAGAGTAGTGGTCGTAGTCCTGTCGATGAAAGACCCCACTCAATGCGCGTCCATCAAAAGATGGATGAAGAAGAAGCGGGCTTTGGAAACGGATCAATTCCTCGAGGGATTTAATCTGCCATGGAAAATTTTCAAATAGTTTTAAGTTAAGATCATTTTGCCTTTGTCGCCATCAAATTTCCTCTCTGATCAAATCCGTCAACGTCAATTAATAGTGGTGACAGGTTTCGCTACTGATTTTAGTTTTGCAATTGAATAATGAAATTTTGTTTTTTATTCTTTACGCTAAAATGCAAAACTGTTATTGTGAAAAAATAGCATTACTGTGATCGCAAATACATTTTTTTTTTAGTTTAGCATTTGTATGGCCTGTCAGTAGCGCTCTATTGAAAGCTTTATCGATATTGATGTGTTTTGAATCAAACTTTCTATTTTATTGCCACAACGCGACGTAATAAATTTAATATTAAAACTTTGAACAGGAAATGATCATTTTAATTACTCATGAAGTTACATTGATTTTGATTAATGGAATTAGGAGGGCCATGGGATGATGATGGCCACTGTAGTCTAGTATTACTGTAATTACTAATCAACAGAGTGCGCATTAAAACATGTCATGTGACAACCGATGACCGCTGGTCGTAAAAATGATTCGATCCAGATTAAATATTAATGTCTTTGGACGGAATTAGTTTTTCAATGATTTATTTTATTTGGTTTTATTTTTTTATTACATCAAAAGACAAAGTCGCTTGATTTTACAAACCCGATCTTGATCCAAGATCAAATCAACATGGCGTCTTGTCTTTGTTATCGGCAAGCCATCGCTTCATCTTTAACGAGACATTCTACACTTATGGCTAAATTTTTATGATGCCATTAAGGCGAAATTTGACCGATTTTCATGCTGTAAATAAAACGAGATGAAAGAAAAAAAGCAAGGAAGAAAAAAAATGAAAATTAGAGTGAGGTGCGCGTGGTGGTGTGGATTACATTATTTTCTTTGTCTGTAGGGACCAGGTGTTCGAAATATGTCGACAAATTTTAAATTCAAAACTCTTATTCCAGCTGTCGTCTGCGATGCTAATTGAAGAATGATGAATTCATCGATACGGTTCGGTAGAACATCAATTTTCATCCGGAGATGCGAATAACGAATATTGGAAGTGAATGAGAAGAAATGTCGAAGTTCAAGGTAGGAAATATTCGTTTATTAAAGGTTAAGTGAGCTGTTTAAAGTTGAAGTTTGCAGCTGGAATAAAAGTTAACGTGCTCGCTCGGAATAAGACAAATTACACAAAAGAAATGTAGTGGTGCGCGCTTTGAATTTTTATTTCGTAGAATTTTTTCATAATAAATTGCAGCAATGAAAAAACTTGCTCTCTTACGGTTGTGCTGGAATTTTAAATCCACAAATTAGACAAAATAAAAATGTAGTGAATTTAAAAAAATTAGAAATTGGATTTTTTAAAATTGTCAATTTTTCATTGTTTCAATCAATTTCGACTCGAAATTGATTGAAATGAAAAATTGACGATTTAAAAAAATCCAATTTGTAATTTTTTAAAATCATAAATATTCTTTTTTAATTTCCGGGTATAAGTTAGAATCAAATCAAACAACAATCTGTGGTTATCTGTGATATTTGACTTTAGGTTGTTGTTGTTTAGTTTTAATTGTTCTTGGGAACAAACAGCTGATTATATTTCACGTGTAATAGTTTAGTACCCTTTCTTTGTTGAAAAAAAAATAAACAATTGTTTGATTAGTAAATAGAAAAATCAATACAACTCGTGTTACCATCGCTACATCTATTCACGAAGAAAAATTAACTTTTTTTTAGGAAAAACTAATAACAATAGTTCCACAATAACAAATATATTTAGTTAACTATCGGAAGTGTTGAAATGTCAAAATATTTTGCATGATTGACATTTTTGTCTTTCCACAGCGCCTTAACTCATGAGTTTATTATTATTATTATTTATTATAAAAAAAATTGACTTATTTAACAATTTGAGATATTTTTTCATACAATAAATCCGCGCAGGACCGGTCAAAACTAACCACTTAAAATTTGAAAAATGTGCGTGATTTTGAAGTTTATGATTTTTGAAGATATATGTGAAAAAATTGATGTTTTTATCCCAACTTTGCAAAGTCTTGTTTTTTTAAATTTTTTTATACCAGTTTCATAAGAGGCGAAGCGGTGATTTTGGAACTGTTGGCAATATTTGCCTCGTTAGAATATAACCGTATAAAAAGGGAGGAATAGGGAAAGAAAGAGTAGAAAGCAATCTGCAACACTAAACCAGGTGGATGGAAAAGGTCCAAATAGAATGAGATTGCTCCTAGGCCCACCTGGGGATGAAAACAGCTTTAATCAGGCAAGGTTGCCAATCTAGGGCACAATTGTTACTGCAGGGAAGTCTCTTTCTAGTCTTTCTTAACTTTACAAAACCAATCGTGACAATATAAGAGGAGAGAACCGCGCACTATTGCTATGCCATTGTGTTTTTACAATTGCCAGTTATTAATAGAACTTAATTGGAACACTTGTATTTTTCTTTATTTTCTTTTTCTAAGTAATTGCTTATGGCACACGACCAAAACTTAGTGAACTTTTATTGGTTTTCCGGCCAGAAATAATGAATTTCTACCGAATATGATGATATGCTTAGGGGTCATTACTCAGGCCAACTATTTTGTGGTTAAGGTGAAAATAAACAAAAGATATTAGACAGTTTGCGATTTCTCGTACGAAATTTTTATTATTATGAGACTTGTATTATTACGAGATTTTATTAAAAATCTTGTGATTTCATTTTTCGTTCCAACACTCTCGGACGAGATTTTTGAAATATCTCGTTTCAAATTGCGACTTCACTTGCGCATGCGCACTGCCGACAATCACAACAATTGTCGTGAAATTCTGCCGCCATTTTCCCTCCGCTTTGGCTGTAATTTTGGCAAAGTTGTGTCGATTACACTATCTCGGGTTAGTTTTTTAATCAGTCAAACACCTTGCACAAACCACAAGCCCAATACTTAGGCTTAATTTGTGTAAGGTGTCTTGTTTTTCTAAAAATTGCTGCTGCCGATTTAAATGTCGTATGTAATGTGTTTCGTGACCAACTGCAACCACCGATACGACATTGGTGAATACTAAGTGGGTCGAATTGCCATGGGTCAAAAATGAAATTTTCATTTTCGACCCACTTCTTGTTTTAGTGATGCCGTGGGTCGAATGGTTGCCGTGGGTCGAATTGCCGTGGGTCGAAATTTAAATTTTTAAAATTTTTTTTATGCGTAAGGTCGAAAATGAAACATGAATGGTCGACATGCAAATGGTTGGTTGGCCTCACTTGATTGGTAACCACATCCGATGAGGATGTATATAAATCAGGCGCCGCAGGCGCAAAGCAGATTTTCTGATACATTCCGGTAGTAGTGAGTTTTTATTTCAAGTTTTAAAATTTCATAAATAAAATATGCCTAAAGTCGAAAATTAAATTTTTGTAAATTCAAAAAAATAAGTGGGTCAAATTAGAAGTGAGTCGAATTATAAGTGGGTCGAAATGCCTTGGGTCGAAAATGAAATTCGACCCATGGCAATTCGACCCACTTACCCCGCGCCACGACATTTTATTAACATTTTAGTAACGGGATTTTAAAAAACGAGATTTTTTTAAAAATTTTTTTTTTTAAATTTTGTTTTCGGTTTCGTATGAGAAATCGCAAACTATCTAATAGACAGTTTGCGATTTTTCTATGAGATTTATTTTATTACGAGAATGGCAAAAAAATCGAAATATTGTTAAAAATCTCGTCTCTTTGTTTTAATGGTTTGACGAGATTTTTGAAAAATTTTGTTACACATGGTTGTTTGAAGGATGACAGCGCAAATTCAGTTTCATGAGACTTCTGCGATGATCGTAAACGTGAGTGTGACGCTCGGATGTCAATCCAGATAATCGCACAGTGAACTCGGAAGTAATCAAGTGTAGAAAATAGTTTCTGTTAAGGCTCATTCACAATGGACGCAAGCGTGTTCACAATGAGCCAAAATTTTGCACGCAAACTGTACGCACGTCGGTTGCATGCGGTTGCATCCGTAATTTGCATGCAAAAGCTATACTTCAATAATTTGAAGTATTGCGAGCTTTTTCGTACGTGAAATGTGACGTATGATGCATAGCCAACCAAAACGATTCTCTTATGATTTCTCCCAGCCAATCACAGCCTTCGAATCACTTGTTGAGTTATTTTCCATCAGTAGGTGCGACATCATTCTACTTCCTAGTGACTGAGCATGCTCGGTGGACTTAAAATGTGATTAAATTCAGAACTATGTTCACAATGATGTAAACAACTTTCGTACTAAAAAAACAAATGAGTCAATTGTTGCATGCAACAATTGACTCGTTGCATGCATTGTGAACCAGGCTTTAGTCGGTAAACTCTATCTAACAATTCGTGCACGAAACTGAAAAGTGAACTTTTTTGCATTGTACTGAAAGTATATATTGTGGTATCTTATTTTAATCCTCCTGAGTCGAAAAATTATTGTTTCGTAGCCAAAAAATGTGCGCAACAATACAAAAACCTAAATGTAAATAATTTTTTCAAATATTTTACAAGCATTTTTGTTTATTAACAATAGCAGGCACATTGTTGGACTTTGAAGCAATAGACAGTTTGCGATTTCTCAATTTTTTTCATTACGAAAATGCCAAAATAACGAGATATTGTTAAAAATCTCGTTACATGTATTCTCGTTTGAAAGGTCTCGGCCGAGATTTTTCAAAAATCTTGTCTCAAATTGTCGTGTGTACGACTTGATTTGCGCATGCGCACTGCATACAATACAACAATTGTCTTGAAATTCTGCCGCCATTTTCCCTGCGCTTTGGCTGCAATGTTGGCAAATTTGTGTCGATTTCAATATCTCAGGTTAGTTTTTTTATCAGTCAAACATCTTGCACAAACCACAAGCCCAATACTTAGGCTGAATTTGTGACAAGGTGTCTAGTTCTGCTAAAAATTGTTGCCGCCGATTTGTGTGTTGTATGTACAGGTTTCGTGACACATCGCAAACACACGATACGACATTTTATTAACGAGATTTAAAAAAACGAAATTTTCCAAAAATTTCGTTTTTTTCAATCTTGTTTTCGATCTCGTACGAGAAATCGCAAACTGTCTAATGATTTTTTGACTCAGCTCGACCAGAGGATTAAAATAGTTTTGTGCATGAATTGTTAGATAGAGTCTAGTCACAATGTGGGCAACCTCGAACTTGTACGTCAATCATTTTTACGAAAACAAAAGAAATTCAGTTAGAATGGAACAAGTGAAGATTACTATAATTTTGCTTTACTTGATGTTAGTATAACTTATTTATGGGTTCCATTAACTGGTGCAACAAATGAGAATTACTGGGATTTGGTCTAAGACACATAAATTTCTTAGTTTGAAATCGATATTTGAAATCTGTTTTTGAAAGGCCTAAATAAAACCATAGCATGTTCATTTTGATTTACTGTAAATCTATTTACATAATTATCACAGTTTTTCAACTTGCCTCTGTACATTTATTTATTGTTTATTTTATTATTATTTTTTTTTAGTTTGCATAAAATTAATGATTTTTTAGAGTGTGGATAAGCAATTATTATTTCAGCTTTAAAATGGAGGCGGTAATACATTGGAAATAGGCCTATATTGTGTGCCAACAGGTGTAGATGTGAAACAATTACGAGAGAAAAGGTTATCAAGATGTTGGGACATTTAGAATTCATGGTTATGATTATATGCAGCTGGACTGGATCTCTTTTTATTTCGTGTTTTGTTGAGATAGAACAAATCGCAGGGATTTAAATTAAGGAAATTGAGTTTAAATGTATTTAGTGTCGATATATTGCATTTGATGGGAGATAATAAAAACATTTTTAGTTTCTATTATTAAAAAAAAAAAATTTGAAACACAATACGAAGAATGTTTCTCATACTTCTTACAAGAAATCTTTTAAGAATTTTTTTTAAGATGACGAGAAACCTATCTCAAAGAAATGAAGCATGGAGATCCTAAAAACTCGTTTCCTCTTGTTTCTGTTTTTGCTTTCACTTTTTTTTTTTTATCTCTCAATTCAATCTTCTCGACTAAACCTTACGATATAAAAATGTAAGACTTTAATTCGTAGTCTAAAATTGAATTTTTTCTTTTCTTATCCTTTTTCTTGAGACCGAAAAAGAATTATAACACCATATTTGTACACTCATCCTCGAAACCTTCAGAGAATAATGCTGGCACGTTGCTGAAGAAATTTACTTAATGACGTCATATTTCGACGTCAGAAAAAAAATAATAGGTAAAATAAAACGCCAAGGCTATTTCCCCTAACGAATTTCAAATTCCAGTTCAGCCTAACGCCTGCGGCGGGCTGACCTCACCTTACTAGGTAAAGTGGACTGGAAATAGAAATTATAGCTACGAGCCGTTCGGGGAAATAGACAGTACGAAAATAAAAACGAGTTTTGTCGTGAATTTGAGAAAATAGTTTGAATTTCCAGGAAAATTTGTTTTTTAAAAGATGGCAGAATCGATGTGAGGGGATTTAAAATGGAAAAAAAACCTTTTTTTATGGCAATCAAGGGAATGCAAAGGTATGTTAGGAATGGATCTCGTCACTCACGCACGAGAATTTCACTTCGTCTTTCTTCCATGTTAAATTTGAAATAAACATTTCTTTTGGGCGGACCGTGGTATATATAATCTTCAAGGTGTTTTTACTTTTTCCTATTATGTTTGCTTAGCTTGGCTCATTTAAATTCTAAGTGGCGAATCAATCATGAGACGCATTAATAGATGACAGGTGCTGATAATGTTGCACTTATTAAAAGTCGCATTTTATATCGAATTTGCTAAATTTGATGTCGAGTGAACGAGGAAGGAAAAGGTTGTCGAGGCAAAAAATTGATGAACGACGTAATACTTGGGTGAGTAGAGTATAGCGAAATTTATTTTATTGGGTATTCGGTCAAAAAACGGACATTCGGTATTTGGTTTTTTTTTTAATTTCGTAATTTTTCGTACAAGAAATCGCAAAGTATCTATTGAAAAAAAGTGTTGCAAAAGCCGCACTTGCCCCAGCCGGTTTTAAGCACTTAAAACCACGTTATTCGGTAGTTTGTATAACCTTTGCGAATCCAATGTGAATAAATGATGTCCTGTACTGGTGATGAATTCAGTGTGATATCCACTTCAGGAAACGCAGTTTTGTAGTGTAAACTAAATCTTTCGCTACTTTTCGAAACCAAGTCAAGATTTAAAACTTAGAGTGATTTTTATTTGCTAAGACTGAGATTATATACATTTAGAAAATAAAAGTAGATAAGATAAGATTACTGCTTCTTGATTCGCTAATTGAGTGGTCACGTATACGTGACCACGATCGCTACGCCCCCTATCGTGTCCTTCTTCCCAAAAATTCTACAGTAGGGAGTTTGAATGTTTTATAGTTGTGAAACTCAATTGTTGTGAAATATCTAAAGCCTGGTTCACAATGCATGCGTAGCTTTCATGGAACGAGTTAATTGTTGCAACAATTGACTCATTTGTTTTTTTAGTACGAAAGTTGTTTACATCATCGTGAACATAGTTCTGAACTTAATCACATTTTAAGTCCACTGAGCATGCTCAGTCACTAGGAAGTAGAATGACGTCGCACCTACTGATGCAAAATGCACAACAAGTGATTCGAAGGCTGTGATTGGCTGGGAGAAATCATAAGAGAATCGTTTTGATTGGCTATGCATCATACGTCACATTTCACATACGAAAAAGCTCGCAATACTTCAAATTATTGAAGTATAGCTTTTGCATGCAAACTACGCATGCAACCAACGTGCGTACAGTTTGCATGCAAAATTTTGGCTCATTGTGAACACGCTTGCGTCCATTGTGAATGAGCCTTAACAGCCGATTTCTCCTGTAAAATCGCACAATTGTGGACAATGAACTTCTGCGCTATAAAAACTTGTTTTATGCGGTATTCAAAAGACACTATTTTATCTCTATTTATCTATTTACTTTGTTTTTTTTTAGTGTAAATAACCTTTCATTTTTTTTTATTTTATTTTTTATATTTTACTCCTTTGGTTTGTCAGGCACGCCATGTCAACACAATTCCAATTTGAGTGTTGAATCTGGTTTTACGACGAAACAACATAAAGTTTGCTTCGTTTTTACGTGACTCCTTTTTTGAACAGATGGCTGCTGGCAGTGCTAAAAAACAATGTCCAGAAAAGCTTGTTGTGAGACGTCATATCATGCTGGAAAATTTTCTTTTTTGCAATACCGCAGGTGCTTTGCCTGATTTTTATCTTGTAACACGTGTTCTTTTTCTCATTCTCGTTCGTCGACTATTTCCACGTGTCCAATTCTGGAGATATTACGAGTCAAAAAAGGAGAAAATTTAATAATAGGAGGAGAAAAAGACAAAGATAAAAAAATAACAACAAAAATTGAATTTTATATGGAAGCGTCGGTTGGATTAAGACACTAGAGCTTCCTGTGTCTAGTTTATATAGTACTTTGATTGGCTTTATAGTTTAATGAAGCTATAGAAGATTGGGTTAAGTACACCTTCATCGATCATCAGGCCACCTGCAGTTTTGTTCGTGTATCTTGCTACTAGTTTTTTTTATTTTTTATTTTTTATTTTTATAATAGCGTTGTAAAAGTATAAGCGAGCAAATGAAATGTCATAAAATATGACAAATTGACCATCAAAAAAGTCATTTTAAACATCCATAAGTCAGCACTCGTGTTAGTGCTTATTGAATAAAAGCATGGGAAAAATACTCTTCATAATACTTTGCCTGAGCTGGTTCAACTTTGGAATATCTTTCAAAATTTGACATAATTTGAGCATACTTTAAAGCATGCACTGGCGGTGTTTTCTCAACGGCTTATAGGTAGGAAATATTGGAAACTTGGGTCAATACAGTAAAGGTCAAAGAATTATTTGTGTAAACAAAACCAGTTTACATAGATAGAGACTATCTATGTAAACACTATTTAACACTTTGTGCACGAAACTCCCATTGGTTAATGACTTATGCATTGTACCGAAAGTATATATTGTGGTATCTTATTTTAATCCTCTAGTTGAGCAGAGTCGAAAATTCATTGCTTCGTAGTTCAAAAATTTGCGTGCCTTTGTTAAAAAACGAAAACGCTCGTAAAATATTTAAAAAAATTCTTTACATTTGGGTTTTTGTATTGTTGCGCACATTTTTTGTCTACGAAACAATGATTTTTCGACTCGGCTCAACGGTTTGCGCTTTCACGAACGTAATTTTTTTAATTACGAATGTTATATAAATATGAGATTTTAAAAATTAATCTCGTATTTAATTTAACATTCGTATTATGAATATACGAGATTTATTTTTCAATTTGTTCGTATATAAGTTGATATACGAATGCACTGCACATGCGCAAGTGTGCATCAAAATTTGCACATGCGCATTGTTCCGCAATTTGAAGCGAGCGTGGCATCCATTTTGTTTTTCATTGGCTCGTATTTTCGGTAGGTTTTTAGTCATCTAGGTTAGAAATTTGTTTGCAACTAACTATTTTTTATACAAACATGGCATTATACACACATAATTTATACATTTTCTGTTTATTTCGTTCTCGTTCGTGTTTAATTGTTTCTGCAAACGCAATCTGAAACAATGATTTTAATTACGAGACACGAGATAATTAATAAAAATGAATTTATTTCATTTTTATTAATTTATTTCACGTTCGTAATAAAATCTCGTTCGTGAAAGCGCAAACCGTCTATTATGCTAGGTTCCCACTTGGCAGAAACTCAGGCAGAACATTTTCTGCTGTGCAGAAAAGTATGTTTTTCTGTAGTGTGTGGACTGAAAAGTGGGCAAAAAAGTGCAGAAAAGTAAAATTTAAAAATGGATGCCAGCTAAGGAAGGCAATTTGTAAACACTGCTGTTTTCTACACTCAAAATTTTCTGCAGCAGAAAATTTTCTGTCAGAATTTCTGCCAAGTGAGAATCAAGCATGATATATAATTTTTCGGTACAATTCCAAAAAGTTCACTTTTCAGTTACGTGCACGAATTGTTGGATAGAGTTTAGAATGGCATCACGTGCAGATTATTTGATGTGTATAATTAAGAAAATTAAAGGAATACATATGTAACGCTGTCTGGGATAATAAAAATTTCCACTTTGTTGATTGTGCAATTACAAAATGTAAAAGGAAAACGGGCGAGGAAAAGAAAAGATATAAACAGCTTCTTGTTTTAGATTATCCACTCAATTCGAATTGAGAATACAGCGGAGGTCTTATCTGTTTGCAACGAGTGAGTAAGTGGAGCGGAATATACGACTGCAACTATTTCTCATGAGCTAATCTTTCCAATATTGTGTTCAATTTTGTTTTCAGTACCGTGGAAATAAATTCGACGCGCTTTTTTTTTATACCATTTTTCTCGGCTGTTTTTTTTTGGTGGATTGTACCGTATCTGTATTTTATTCGGTGAAAATGTTTGTTTTATGAAAGAAAACAAAAAACATTCGAGATATGGTAATTTTCATTTTTTTATATTTTTTTCTGATTTTAGAATAGAAGTTTTCAAACAATCAACCACAATTCATATTTAAATATTTAAATTTTGGGCTGCTAGAAAATAAATTTTTCGCTATTTCTTTTCTGACATTCAATTTCAGATTTTTTTTTTATTTTTTTTTTTTATTTTTTTTTATTTTAAATAATTTAAATTAACATTAAGTTGATGGAAACAAAATTGCATTTTTTCAAAAAAAAATTAAAAATAAAAAAAAAAAAAAAAAAAAGAAATTATCCTAGTGAAGTTACGTAAATTATTAATTAATGTGGAAAAAGTTGAAAATGGAAAATCATAAACAAGGAGTTTAGATTGGTAAGAAACAAATGTGTTTTGTGATAACGATGGACACTCATTCCCTCGCACGGTTTGTCATGTTTTTTTGAGTAATAAATGTCCGTAAGTGGTAAAAATGTTAAACTGATGGGATGAAGCTTAAATTAAAATGCAAAATTGCGATTTAAAGTTGAAAGGGTTTAAGAAAATTTCTTTAAATCAATAATCTTTTTTCCTTAATGACATTTTATGTTTTAAGTCATTAATTAAAATCACTGAACACGTCATACATGCTCATTAATCCCTTCTAAACCGAATTAATCTTTTTTTCACATCAATATGCAACAACGCGGATTTTCTGCCGATCAAAGAAATTCCTTCTTTCGGTTTTTTCTCGCTTCGAATAAATAATTCTTCCCGCTTGGCCTTTGACTGCCAACTTCTCTCTCAACTCACGCATTACGCAACAGTTATTCAATGATGGAATTCCTAGTTGAATAAAACTCGAACCAAGAGAAATGGATGCTGCATCTCTTGTCTTCCGGGTTATTACTAGCGGGACCTCCTGCCAAGACATGTTAACACGCATTCGCTGTTGGGAGTTCCGGTGCCAGTTGTGCATACTCAATAACTTTTCGACGTGACTTGCACGTTAACACGAGTTTAGGATATAATTCCATACAATAGCAACAAAAAAAAAACGGGAAACTTTCAGAAATTTTCAATTACAAAGTCGAAAATTAAATATTTATTTCCTTTTACATTAGGTGCGTTTAATCCTGAAAAGAAAAGTCACTTATTTGCCTGAAATGACTTTTGAACGGCAAATATGACGTAATTTACAAAACAAAAATTGTTTTAGTGGCAGCCATCTTGGAAACGATTAGATCGTTGATGTTTCTCCTCTAAATTGAAGTTCTAGCGAATAAAACCTGCTAATTTTGTAGGTGAGGATTTCATTAAACTACATCTTAATGATTCCTTGAGAAATTGGCATGAAAATAAGACAACAAATCAGGGATACGAACACGCACCTACGTCGTCCAGGATGTTCGCTGTGTCCGTCCAAATAGTTTGTCATTTATTTTTCACAATTTTATATACTTTTTAGCAGATTATCATGAAATATTTTAGTCAGTAATAGCCAATCAACTACATCTAATTGTTATTCAACAGTTGAAAGAATAAAAATACAAATGGAAATGCACGAACAAATTTAAAGTGTGTTCATTGAGAAGTCACTTTTTTATACGGCAGACAAGGAGAAGTGACTTTTCCTTTTCAGGATTGAACGCACCTAGTATATTTAGTTCTGTTTTTGATTCCAGTTAGCAATCTCTGTTTGACTGTTCATATAGTGCTCCAGACGTACGGGTCTGCTGACGAGATCTTCGATGGTCGAAGGCACTGTGAATAATTTGGGAAAATGACGTGTCTGTATAATAAGTATTGAGAAATTGAAGAAATTTAATTTTATTTAGATTCAAAGTTTTCATATTTAAACATGATACTGAGCTTAATTCTGAAGTCTGTAGTGCATGATGCACTCTGTGGCCTTTTTGATTTTTTGGATTTTCTCTGGTTTGCATAATGACTAATTGTAATTATAATGGATGAAGCAGTTTTTGAAACGTTTTTTTGTAGACACTAACATTAATTGTGTCCATTAATCATATGCACTAACACTAACATTAACTGTTTTTGACTCCAGTCAGCAATCTCTGTTTGACTGTTCGTAGTGCTCCAGACGGACGGGTCTGCTGATAAGATCTTCAATGGTCGAAGGCACTGTGAATAATTTGGGAAAATGACGTGTTTGTATAATTGAAGAAATTTAATTTTATTTCATTTAAATATTTACACCGTTCCTAAATCCCAAAAGCAGAAATAACTTGTGGGAGTATCGAGTTATTATGATAACTGAGTTCTATTGTCTTAGTTTCAGTGTAGAAATTCTAAGAAATAATTTTTTTGGAGAAGAAAAAAAAATGACAAAGAACAGCTGGCTCGAAACTTCAAAGAGCAAAAAAGGCTTATTTTTGGCTTTTCTCTCTAGTAATTATTTTTCTCTCCAATGAATCTATTCATCATTGAAGATTATTTACATTGGAATCAAACAGTGAGTTTGAATGACTTGAATAGTCAAGTAATGCGAATCAAAGAAGTAGTTTTGAGATTCAATCAAGAAATAGAGTTCTTCCCTCTATTGTTCACACGACATGCAAAAATGTAATGTCATGCAAATTATATTGGCTTTTGAATTTCAATTGGCAACTTTTGACTTTTCTTCAATTTGATAGTCGCAAATTCGCTGCATTTCCATCGAAATGATTCGTCGCGAGTTTGGGGATTTCTAAAGGCCAACTTTACACTCTGTAATTGTGTTTAGCAATCGTTTTGTCACACGATTTGCACTTTGACTACAATTGACTAGCAACAGAATCGAATCAGTAATGATTGCTTTAAAACCACGCAATTGGATTAGAACTTTATTTTTAATATATGTAAATAAACGTTGAATCAATTCAATTATATGTACAACTTTATTTCTCGCACTGCAATAACGTCTGTTTCCTCGGGTAAAAACGAGCACCTTTAGTTTAAAAAAAATGCACCTAGGCGAGTGATGCCAGCAAAATTGATCGTGCACCCGCAGCAACACATTTTTTTTATTATTTTTTTTTTTTTTTTTTTTTTTATTTAGAAATAGGTCGTATAACAAGTTTGTGTTTTGCGATGAAAAAAACGAAGAAATTAATAGCAGAGAGGTTGTTGAAAGGCTGGAAATTAATTAGCGCAGTAGGATATGGGAGATTTAACCGCAGTTTGGCGCGTTCCATCTATTTTTGATTGACCATACAGTTCAGCGAGATGAAAATGACCGTTTCGAACAGGCAAAGAGCTTTCTCTTGATGGAATGGACGTATAAGAGAGAGAGAGAGAGGATAAAGTGTCGTTTTTAAAGTCTCTTTTATTGCTCGGCGCAGCGTGAAATATTAGCTCGCCGTTACCTGTGCGAACAGAAAAATGCACTCGCTTTTACGTCATCGTAATAACATTTATAACGCTTAAACCTTAATTTCATATCCGGGTGCTGGAAATATGTTTTCTAAACATGGTGGTTGGTTTCACGCAAGGAGGTAAAAAGTTTTTTTTTTTTATTAAAAATTCATGATCTTTATGTTTGACAGCCGCAAATTCCGGGTAAGTAAGGGGTTATAATTAGGTTTCAGTTAAGTTGTCTCGAGAGAGATCCATTAATATTAGTCCAAGATGAAATTTTTTTTTATATTATTAGATGTCACTTGTCACATGACATAAGGTGCTGCTATGAGCTATCATTTTTAATTTTTAATGATTGTATATTGTAGTACAGAGTTTGCGGCAGGTACTTTTTCCTTATAATTATAACTTTTTTATGGTTATAAATAGTGTTAACACGAGAGAAAAAAAGTCCAGTTTGTAGTTCACAGTTTACCGAAAACTGTAACACTATTTAACCATTATAACCATAAAAAAGTTATAATTATAAGGGAAAAGTGTTTGCGCAAACTCTGTATTAACTATTAAGAGAATTTAACCCATCGTTTTAACGAGGAATTGCGAAAATGTGTGTTATGTTGTGTTTATTAGATGTATTCCCCAGGGAATTATTCAAATGGGATGTTTCAAGGTATTGTAAACTTTGCATTATTATTCAGTTAACAAACACCCCTCATTAAATATGGAGGATATTTAATGGCATTTTTAGTATTAAAACTTTAATTTCATAAAAGTGATGCATTAGAGTGGCTAAAATTTAAAAAAAAAAAAAAACAAAANAAAAATAANAAA
>JH431827.1:228175-239103 GCA_000239455.1 Strigamia maritima
CGTTTGACCTTTAAAACGCTCGTTTTTCTAACGATTTCAGATTGTGACATTCCAACGAGTCGTCTTACGTAATGCGAAATGTTAGATAAGTTCCAAGTTATTATGCAATTAAGATATATTCATATGTTGTTTTTGATTGCTATTCACATCACGTTGGTGGCGGCCATTAAAAAAAAAAAAAAAAAAAATTACATCCAGTATTTTAATGAATTATTATATTAATTAAAAACGGTTCAAACTCGCTATTGAGGTCAGTAGACCCGGAAACTGCACCTGAATGATATCTCTCGGATCTATTCCCTTTCCCCCGATTCCTCCCGATTCACCCCTCGCGTTTCTATTTTATCGTGTGTACTAAATAGATCATCGGAATGCACTGTTATTTATTCTATTCATTATTTAACTAGTGATAAAATAGATGTAAAATGTGTTGTAAGTCACACGATACTGACACTGAATATAGGAATAAATAGATAATTAAAATAAAAAAAATAAAAAAAATAAAAAAATAAAAAAATAAAAAAAAGAGTTACGTAAAGCAAAAATGGATGTATACGTTTGAACTTACACTAAAACATGGTAGCAGACGGCTTTACAACCTCGGGGTCGCTCTAAAAAGTTATAAATCTTGCTTTGTAACTTCCTGTAGCGAACATCCCGCCGAGTGGCCTTGTAGCTGATGGGCTTCCCCAGCAAACTCATCCGTGGGTAATGCAACCTGCTGCCGGGCCGGCGCACCGCGTTATGACGTTTCAAACAGGCTGCCACACCGTTGCTGGGTTCGTGGCCACTTCCGCCGCCACTTCCACCGCCGTCCATGGCATCGAGGGCAACGAACTCGACGCGCAGCCGATCGGCGCGCCGATCTACCGTCCGTTCCTCACCTGCCAGCAACGGTGATTCGACCGTCGAGCTGCACTCCGAAGGCGAGGGCGGCGCTCGTAACACGCGTTGCTCGTCCGGCGTCGGTTGAACGCGCAATCCACTATTCATCCCGCGCCGCGCGAGACCTGTAGTCATGGGAGCGACGAGTCAGCTGCTCCAGTTCCCGACATGCAGTTGTACACGTGCTCACCTGTCATTAAAAAAATGAGGTGTGCGTTTTCTTTGTTGCTTTATTGCTAATTATTCAATTGGATATTCGATTTTTCAGCTTGAATGAATAAATGAATAAATTAAAATTAAAATTAATTTAAAAAAAATTAAAAGTCGCTTATTAACTTACTTGAAACGTGAATGAGAGTCACGATCGTGTATTTTGTTGGGTTTAACGAGATGAGGGGCAACGAGTCCACTCACGCACGTGGTGGCCGGCTGAGTGAGTGAGTGAGTGGCGGTATATTCCCTTCCGTTGCTGGAAAACAAGTGTCACGTGACGAGAGATATTTAACAACGTGACGTCAAGTCTGGTCGGGTTCCAAGTTCGGCTGAGGTCTGAGGAGAAAGAACCTGCAGTGCAGTTATAATATATAACAAGTGAAGTGAGAGGCAATTTAATTGTGCAATTGGCGGTGATGTAGATAAGTTTTTTGATGGACAGAATCGATTTGAAGTACCGTATGTGTTTGTTGATGGTTTTAGTCGAATGGATAAAATATTGGTTGGTTGGTTGGTTGGGGGGAAAGAGAGAGGGACCGTTTTCCGTTTTTATTGAAGGTAAACAAACTTTTATTATTGGAAAAATATTTGTTTTTTTTGGAAAAACGTGTAGGTGGGTGGCAGCTCTGTTCAGAAGTGGAAAATATTTTTTTATTTTTTATTTTTTTATTTTAAATTTATTTATTTCTTTATTTATTTTAGCATTTCAGCATAGTTTTTTTTTAATTTTTTGAAAATTTTCATTTTCCGTTACGTTATTATTGTGGTGGTTTAGCGACATCTAACGTCCTTTAACTGAAGTTTATTTACAAATGGCGACTCCCAGTTGGTGTGTGATACCTGATTCTTGTCTTTCGTCGCCTGTTAAGAACTTGATTGACATTTTTAAGCAAAGATGTGATGAAAATACTCTTAGTGATGGGGACATTTATAAACATTGCATCGATGAGGATGGTAATCTAAATTGGGAAATTTTGCAGTCCGTTTTTCCAATAGGTACTTTAATTTTTTTTTTTATTATTAGTTTATTAGATGAATAAAAAAAAATAAAAAAACAATTCGAAACATGTATTTATTATCTTTTTATTGCAGACATAACTAGTGAAACTGCAGACTGGTATGTAAATGCAATCAGTAATTTATCACCAGCAATACTAAGGATTTCATGCGCGATGATGCAACTTGAGGAAATAAGCGAAGACATTATAGGACGATTACAATGGACGGACAATATCCCAGTATTTCTTTTCAAAAAAAAACACAAAAAACATCGATTTAACTTGGGGATTGATTGAATTACCATGTTATTATTTATTAAATAATAGGTACTTAAGAATTGCTTCGAACAAATGAAATCAGGTGACTCTGTCCTCGCTCTGCAGCTCATGACGTGCGTTTTAGAAAGAGCATTAGGCAATGTTCGATTTCTTCATTTATTATCAAGAATGGTGGTTTTAATTCATTGTTGTTTTTATTAATTTTTATAAGGTTTTTTTGATTAAACATCGGGTGGTTCCATTTTTGCTTAAGGATTTATTAAGTTCGGATAATTTAAAAAATGCGATTGGGAAATGTCCTGTGAGTACTACGTTTTAGATGGTTGAATGCGATTTTATAATGATTATATTGTTGCAGATGCAGGTACTTCAAGTGCTGATTGGGCCACCTGTTTCGCTTAATTTAAGAAATCTGGTTTGGCATGGATTTATTGCGCAGAACGAATTGCCTTTGAGGTACCTCGTTTGGATTAGTTAATAATTAAAATAACAATAGTAAATAATAAATATTTAGTTGTTTCTTTCAGTTTTTCTTGGTTTTTGTTCGGGATTATTGCTGGCATAGGAAATTTACTGAAAATGAAAATTATTCCTCGGAGGTTGACTTTAAACTTGTCACAAATAAGTGAATTAATTGGAAAGTTTCCAATACTAACAGTTGAAGAAGTTAGGAAATTTGACGAGTCGACGCATTGTTATCATATCATTCCAAAGGTGTTTATATCTGGTTGGCATTCAGCATTGCAGCATTTTATAAGTAAAAAGTATATATAATTTTTTTTTAAATCAATTACCGTATATACTCGTATAAGTCGAGGATTTTTCGATCAAATCTAGGCCTATTTTTCCAAATTCGACTTACACGCGGGTCAAAGAAACAAACATTTTTTTTTTTTAGAATTTTACAAATCACGTCCGTTCAACATGCAGGCCACCTCATAGGCTACGTGTAGGGTGGCCTGAACGTTGAACGGACATGATTTGTGACTACCGTATATGCTCGCGTATAAAGTCGAGGATTTTTGGACCAAATCCTGGTATTTTTCTTCCAATTCGACTTATACGCGGGTCAATTTTACCCGTTTTAAGTCGGGGTCGACTTATGCGCAGGTTGACTTATATGCGAGCACATACGGTACTGTAAGTTATTGAGATTTTTTTTTTTTTAATTTAGTTTTTATGATTGTGTTATTCGCTTGCTGCCATTACTTGAAAATATATTGAGGCGAGTATTTGCAATAGTTAATGGATGTGGCGAACGAGTACTTACAGCACAGGTAATTACTTTCGGATGGTGCGGTGTGTCAATTCTAAGTTGCTGTACGGTAGTTATTTTTAATTGGATTTTTGCTTTTAGTCGGCGGTGCTTTATACAACTTTTGACGAGGTAAATGAAATACTCAATCTAAATACACCTGCTAATAGACAGTTTGCAATTTCTCGTACGAGACCGAAAACGAGAAAACGTTAATAAAATGTCGTATCAGTACTGTTTGAGATTTGTCACGAAACGTATTACATACGACACGTCGGCGGTAGCAATTTTTAGCAGAACTAGACTAATCAGTATTGTAGTTTGTAATGTGGTTTGTGCAAGGCGTTTGACTGATTAAAAAACTAACTTAGGTAATGTAATCGACACAACTTTGCCAAAATTGCAGGCGAAGCGGAGGGAAAATGGCAAATGGCGGTAGAATTTTACGACAATTGTTGTGATTCTATGCCGTACGCATGCGCAAATCAAGTTGTATACACGACTATTTAAAACGAAAAGTCTCGATCGAGACCGTTCAAACGAGAATACATGTAACGAGATATTTAACAATATCTCATTATTTTGGCATTTTCATTTTCGTAATGAAATAAATCACGTACGAGAAATCGCAAACTGTCTATACTCCATTCACAGAGCCTTGAGCTATATTTCATTACTTCTAAATGGAATAATTACCGTTTAATAATCCGTATTCTTCTTCCTCTGTCGTGGAAATTAAGGACCGATAAGAAACTTTGTTTCCATGACAACTGGAGAATTATATGGATCAGTTAGCAGAAATGAAGAAGTAAAAAAAATTAGCTCAACATTCCGTGAATGGAGTATAATATGAAGGTTTCATCTTAGATCTTAAATAAGAAAACAACACGAGAACACACGGCCTGGGCTCCAATGAAGTCTGGGCTGTTTGTTTTTCACTAGGTGTGGATTTTATGAGATCAGAACATTAAAGTCATTGATTTTCCATCTTATCTTAGATCTTAGCACACAGTATTGATGGACAAGAGAACAAAATTCGAACAGTTGTTGGTGATAATTTTTTGGTTAGTTTTCCAGAGAATCTAACTCGTGAAAACTATCGACGAGAGCGTATGCGCGGATTCGTTGAATTCGAATTTTTGGTCGAATCTCATTGGTCGGCGCACCTATTGTTTTGATTATTGAGCACCATGCAAAATATCTGAAAATAAATTTATGTTTTATCCACTTCTGAAACAATTCGCCGTCAGAGCGAGCCACTCCACCACAATCTCAAAATGGCAATGGCGCGATGTTTCACCGGATTTCACGAGATTCCACAAGATTTTGCGAGATTTTACGAGATTTTGCGAGATTTTACGGAATTCCACAGGATTTACATTTGCTCGAATATTTCGTTAAAATCTCGCGGAATCTCGTAAAATCTCGTGAAATCTCGTGAAATCTCGTAAAATCTCGTGACATTTTGTGGAAACCCGTGAAATCTCGCGAAATCTCGTGGAATCCCATTAAATTCCGTGGAATCTCGCAAAATCTCGTGAAATCCTTTGAGAAATATAGATATAGATTTGTTGTTGTTGTAGTTTTTCTCGTTAGATTCTCTTCCCGAATACCACTCGCGCTAGTGATTGTCGAAACAGCTTGCAACCATTCATTTTTTTACTCATTGGTAAAACCACTCGTGCATCTAAAAATTGCGACCAGAATAAACCACTCGTGCCCTGCAGACACTCGTGATTTATTCAGGTCGCAATTTTTGATGCACTCGTGATTTCTACCGAGTAAAAAATTCATTATTACAAGCTTATTTCGACAATCACACTAGCCGACTAGCGCTTGTGGTATTACAACTGATAATTTTGCTTTTATTTGTTGTTTTGAAATTACTATTTCAGATTATATTGAATGATTTGTTGATGTTGCCTAATGGACCGCGGTTAAGAGATCACTTAAGTCATGGAGAAGTAAATAGTAGTTGCATAACTTTGGATTTAGCAAATCATGTTGCTTGCATCGCTATTTTAGCGTGCGAACTTGCACAAAATTATATGGAAAATGATTCAAATTATGTACGTTTTAATTAGAAATAATCTCGTGGTGTTTAAATTCAATTCGATTATAGATTTTCCAACTTTCTCCAATACTTTTCGAGTGCGTCGAAAATTACAGACCGGTATTTCCTCTTCATTGTACTTGCAAACTCCAAGTAAGCAGTAGGAACATCTGGGAAAACATTGTTTGTTGATATATTTTTTAATAGCTCGAGCAATTTGTGACCAGTCTGAATTGTTGGAAAAACTGCACGGTACTTAAAGGGACCGAAAGGGTATCAATGGCAGAGTTAGAACAAATTGAGACTTATGAATGCTTACCTAGTTCATTAACTAGGTACGATGAAGTTTTAGCATTGTTTAGCATATTATATATTTGAATAATTTATTTATAATTAATACATTACAGGTTTATAATCATTAATACTGATCTGAATCCATTACTCGACTCGTTATCATCATTAAAACTCGACGTATTATACCGCTCACCAGTTGAATTAGAAAAAATTGGTCACATTTTTAGGATTTGTGAGATTTCTTGTGCATTATCGGAACAAATTCAAACAAATGTGAAGTCACAAGTGCAGAAACTATCGAGACATGAAATGAGATCTCGGAATAGAGAAACCTACAATCGCATGCTTAAGGCGTATGTATTGGAAAAATATCTTAATATATTTATATTTTGGGTTTTAAGGGGCACTGGTCTCACACTACATTGGTTGCAGGTTTGCCTTTAGGCATTAGTTTTTAGGATTTTAGGGACACTAATCAGTCCCTTCGTCAACACATTCACATGTTAAAAATCAAGTTTAGGCGAACTGGGGCTAAACTGCCTGTCGTCAATGGGTTTCCTGTAGGTACTCCGGCTTTTCTCGATCCAAAACTAACAAAACTTGGTGGTGGTTAGGGATTCGCTGCGGAAGACCAGTGAATGGTTGAAAGCACTATAGTGACCAGTTATTGGTCACCAGTACTATGGTTTTGATGAAGAAATTTATTTAAAACTAGCATATCATTATTGCCATTTAGAAAAAAAAAACAAAAAAAACAATAAAAAAAACAAAAAACAATCTTTATGAATTAGATATGTATTGTAGATGAAGTTATACAAAGTTTACTAATATATTTCGGTTTTTGAATTGAACTTTTGATGTTTTTTTTTAGAATTCCAGCAATTGGCGCTGGAATGCGGATCACGGCGACAATTTTAGTCGATGAATTTGAAAGTTATAATAACGGCATTTGCAATAACAAGTTAAGTTTCTTAGTTAGAATTTAGAAATCCAATTCAAAGACTGAATTTATGCCTTTTTAGGTTGTTTAGATGTTTGTGCCATTACATCGATAACTTAAAAGTGATGACTAGTTCACAAAAAAATCGATGGGAGGAAAGCGAACAATTAACAAAGACTTTTATTACGTCATTAGTCTCTTCATTATATTTTTTTAAGTTAGAAAACTAGTCGTTAGATGGCATTGCACGACATAGTAAGAAAATTCTAAATAGTTTTTTGTGTGGAAAATCGTTTTGAGAATAAAATATTTATTTATTTTTTTTTTATTTTTATGTGTTTTCTTTGGCGGTTACGATTTGTTTTGTAGGTTTAAAGAGATGTTAAATAAATAGATAAACAATAAAAATTCTTATTAAGTCAAAAATATTATAGTGGTTCCAGCTGTGTATTGCAATTATGTTTGCTCCATGTAATCTCCACTGAAGTTTAAAAGGGAAGGCATCTTTATGGATATAACCATTAAAAAAGGAAGTAAAGCAGATTTGCAGCGAAGGCGATGTTTAAAGTTGAAATATTGTATTCGAAAAGTGAAATTGATTCTAGATTAATCCAATATTTTTTTTTTTTTACCTCAAAAACAAAATTACTCGCGAAATAATAATTAAGGTTTTGCAAAGGCAGGCTTAAATTAACTGCACCACATTAGCATATTAAATCAATTTTTCAAAAACATTTATCAAAAACTATATAAATTGCTGCCAATAATGAAATTTTTATTTATTATTTTTATTTTTTATGAATTTGGTTGGGAATTTAAAAACATTTTTATTTTTATATATTGAAATAAAAATCTCAACCAGTTGGCTCTGCATTGAAATTGATTTCTGGAATACAGTTTAACTTTGTCAAGCGAGACATTTCTTAATGATGCTGCATCTGCAAAAGTGAGAATATCATAATTAGAAAAGTTTTACTGAAATGAGAATGAAAAATTATGTGAAAAGTCTTCAAAAAATAAAATACCGAATATTTTACGTGGCGAGCGCAAACCACCTATTATCGGGTATTTTTTAAAGAAATTTCACATAAGTTTTCATTTTTAATTCAGTAATGACTCTTCATTATTTGGTGAAAATTCGGTATTTGTTGAATTTAATATTCGGTGGAAATTCTGTATTCGGTGAAAATTAGGTATTCGGTGCAAATTCGGTGAAAATTCGATATTCGGTGAAAATTCGGTTAGTGCCGGATTTCTGCCTAGGCCTACAAGGCCCCGGCCTAGGGGCCCCGGTGGTCGTATGATTCTATAAATTTTATAGAATAACGTAACTATAGTAACATAGACTGTATTATTCTGATGTTTATTAAAGTCATTAAAGTCGATTAAAAATTATATGTTCTGTACTAGTGCATTTAATTTGCTAAATTTCCAAAATAGCTTCGAGATGGTGGGGGACCCAAATGTCAAGTGCCTAGGGGCCCTGGGTCTCTAAGTTCGGGCCTGAATTCAGTATGCGGTGAAAATTTAATATTCGGTGAAAATTTAATATTCGGTGAAAATTCGGTATTCGATGACAAATTTAATATTCCGTAAAAATTCGGTATTCGGTATTTGGTGAAAATTCGGTATTTGGTGAAAATTCGGTATTTGGTGAAAATTCGGAATTAGTGAATTTACTACTCGGTGAAAATTCGGTTTCGGTATTCGGTGAATTTACTATTCGGTGAAAATTCGGTTTCGGTATTCGGTGTATTTACTTTTTTAATATTAAATAGTGGGAAAATAAATCCTGCTAAATTAACCGCAGTGTATTCAAACTTTGCTTTTCGAAACCGAGAAGCCAAAGGAGGAAATGTAGTGGTAAATGGGATTTCCTTGTGAATGCAAATAAACTATAGAGACGTTTAAATTTGTGGGATTTTTTTTTTTCTCTTTATAAATCTAAAAGATCCATTAAAAGTAAACTTTTTTTAAAGTTTTTTATTTGTGTGTTTAACAATTAATTTTCGTCAAGCTCTTAATCTTCTTATAAAGCATAACAAGCAAACTTTTACCAAATTACATTTTCAACATTATATAATAAAATAATCATAAAAATTTGATAATTTATTAGAAGAAAACGGGCAATTCCGGTTCAATTTTCGAAATTTAATTTTCCCTTTTCCACAATTTAGGTTAATATGTAATCATTTTCAACTCTCTGGACGCTATTCGCTATAATAAATCAATAACGATAACACTTTTTTTTTTTATTACTTCAACACTTTAATCAAGTTAAACTTTTAGATGGAAAAATACTCGCGCACACTTCACTTTACACGAACATTATCTACAAAGACCTCAAGATTAAGTTTTAGCAAACTGATAAATATTTGCGAGTCCCCTGCTGATTAAACACTTTAAACCGAGTTGAAATTCAAGACATAATCTAATCAATTACAAGATTCAAGAGATGTACCTCAGCGCCATTATCCAGCTGTAATTGAATGACCATTTAATGGCGCGCTAAAACGGAACAGATGTACACCATAGCGAGTACTGACAGAACATTTGCATTAACAGATGATAAGAAATAAAATATTAATTCTCGCGTATAAGTCGACCCTGACTTAAAACGGGTCAAAAACCATTGAAAGTCGACCCCCTAAATTTTATTTTTTATTTTATTTTTTTATTTTATTTTTTTATTTTATTTTTTTATTTTATTTTTTTATTTTATTTTTTTATTTTATTTTTTTATTTTATTTTTTTATTTTATTTTTTTATTTTATTTTTTTATTTTATTTTTTTATTTTATTTTTTTATTTTATTTTTTTATTTTATTTTTTTATTTTATTTTTTTATTTTATTTTTTTATTTTATTTGGTTCGATTTATACGCGGGTCAATAGCCGTTTTAAGTTTTAAAAAATAAAATAAAATAAAAGATTTGGTCTAAAAATCTTCGACTTATACGCGCATAGTCGCAAGCAGGTGCATCATCAAATTAAAATAATTAGGCTTTAATAAGCATGTGGAAAATGAGAAGTTTCAAGGGTTTTGAAATAAGAGACGTTAGAGGGGGTATCATTAGAGTTTAATTTCGTGCGGTTTTGATGTTTCCAGTGAGTATACACGGTAGGTCCCACTTTGACGCATATTTGAAACGCGGCCGTCGAAATTAAAAGTCAAGTTGACAGTTTGAGGAGAAACGCGTTTATGTGTTTATCTAATTGCATTCTTACATACATAAAGAGGCTATAAATTTTTTTTTCTTGTTTTGCATAAATGAGTTGTACATGAAGATTTAATTAGAGTTGAACTTTATTAAATTCGAACAAATTTCCAGAGGATGGAAATGTTGCTAGGAATGAGTGGTAATTACATGTGGAATTTCATTAGATGGAATGTTTTTTTTTTTTTTTTTTTTTTTGTTTAGGATAAGATTAGCTTTGTAATTGTTGCACATTTCATTTGTATTTTTATTTTTATTCACTCTAATCGTCCGAAAAGCGAAAACAGAAAAATATTCAGTTTTGGAGTGTAAAAACAAAAAAAACACAAACTTAGTCTTGAAAGCGTGTGGATCAATAAAGATGAAGTGGAGAAAGTAAGAAAGTCACGATGGTTGGCTAAAATCTGAGGCAAATAAAGTGGTTGTTGTTTTGGTACAATGCTAAAAGGCGGTGAAAAAGCTCTTGTTAGGATTTCTTTATTTTTTTTCTTTTTTTTTTTTTCGAGTGTTTTAATGGGCGGGAAATGCAGTTTCGCAGTATTGTTCACTGTGTCCTAAACGTGCGTGGAGTTTTCATTGAGTGCAGACACAAGCCGCAGATCAAGGGCAGAAGAGGTCATGTCGAGGGAAAGACGTAATAACACGGTCTGTTGGGGAGTTGTTCTGCAGTTGCAGACTATTTCTCTTATTTCGCTTCATAGAGCAAGATTAATTGCATATTTGTTTTTGTGGAAAGAAAATGTATATTTTGATAATTTTTCTTTTATGTGATTTATTTGTGCGTTTTTTTTNTTT
>JH431827.1:266890-286429 GCA_000239455.1 Strigamia maritima
GTTTATTTTTTATTTTTTTATTTTTTTATTTTTTTATTTTTTTATTTTTTATTTTTTATTTTTTTTTTTTTATTTTTTATTTTTTATTTTTTATTTTTATTTCTGAAAAATCATCATTCACAAATTTTGATCTTTTTTTTGTATTTTGGAACGTGTAGAGTGATGGGATAAAGTTGCAAGCGTCATGAAATAAACTTCTAACAAAGCACTGCCAACCAATTTGTTCAAATTGAATTATTGGTTACCGGTATAGAAATAAGAAGACAACCAACCTTGTCTATACTCTCAAGTCTCAACTAACAAATGCTTTATTTTTAAACTCCAAGTCCTCGCATTACAATCATCACATTACAACACACCCTAATGCTAAGTATTTCTTTTTTAAAATTACAACCATTATTATAATCAATTAAAATTTTTTTTTTTTTTTTTTTTTTTTTATTTATATATATATAAAAAATTAAACTATTTTAATCGATCGTACGAGAAATGACTTTCAATCTTGCCGCACTTTGATCGGCCGAACCGAAAGCCATTTACCGTCCGCTACGAATAAAGTAAATTAATGTTGGAAAAAAAATTCCATGTATTCCAACATCATCTTTAAAAAATAAATCTTTTTTATTTCAACAATGTTATCTTTGTATTTTTTTAAAAAATCAAATCAAATTTTGTCATCAAATCTAAATCGATCTAACATCGATCCAAGATGAGTGGCAAACTAAAACTTCAAAAGATTGTTTACAAACCATAGAAATCTCTTATACATTATGCAAAACTGACATCAGCGACCATTACGATTAAACCGACGGAAAAATGTGTTGACAACTTTTTCGATTTTTACTTTCACTGATGTTTAAAAAAGAAAAAGAAAAAAGAAAAAGAAAAAGAAAAAAGTAAAACAGAAAATTGCATTTCGGTTAGTTGAACTAACGATAAATACCGGTATGTGAGCGCAAACTCGTGCGCTTTAATGATGCCCGTTAGAGTAAAACGCTTGATTTGCAAGTCCTTGGCATCACCATGTTTCTTGCTAGAACATTCAAAATACGCCCTTCCTTCTTCCACCTGCGCATTTACAACCCGCGAACGGAGACGAATGCCTTTTGCAAATTCCTTCGATTTGCTCCTTGGCAATTGCTACTAACTCCCTCGCCCACATGTTCCGAGCAGAGCGCCAACCGACTGACTTTCTGGCGTTGGGCGGCATCTCTTAGCATCTCCCAGACTTGCAAATCCAATTGATCTTCGAGATCCGTGTTGATCGGCCGAATAACAAACGGGCGAGGGACCGGCAACCAACTCGATAGCATTTCACGCTATCGATCAATCTCCACAACGACGGGGCGTCGACTAATCACGAGATTATGAGGTGCCACAAGACCAGCATACCCAAGCTCACTCGCTATAGCAACTCTTCAACCTTTCTTGAAAACAGGAAATGGGGAAGGGAACGAACGTACATCTCAGTTTCCTATCAACAGACATCACAACTCGTATCTTAAAAACGAAAGTGAAAGTTTCGCAATTTTAAGTTTCGCTCCATCGAATCACATTTCTTCTATTTTTTTTTTTTTTTTTTCCTCCTTGATGAAATGTCGAAATTAAATTACATTCGAAAAATGTGGTACCACTGAAACTATCAATTTAAAGCGGGCATACACAGAAATCCTAAAGGGAGTCACTCGTCGGAATTGTTTCTTTTTTTTCGAACAAAACCTTCGATATTTTACGGCAAAAGTTAACTGCTTGAGGCTGGCCATTCCGAGAGGAATCGAGAAGCAGTCGAAATGAGACTCTCGTCACCAGGGGGCAGTAAACGAAAAGTGTCGCTCCCATACACTGATTGGCCAAACGCTACTCTATTCTCTCGGATGCTGATCATTCAATGTGGGTTGTTCTTGTTCCCCCCGCTACCGGCATGCATTTCCAATCACCCACATTTGCAGCACCAAAACCCGCATTCTCATTATCCAAATTGAAGGTACTTTACATTCTTCCCGAATGGGCGAATGGCGATGAGTCGATGACCCCGTTTCCGGTCATAGTCCATTCATCACCGAGAGGACAATGGCCGAAAAATTTTTCCCGTCTGGCTTGACGCCAGAGCAAATGAAATAGAATTCTCGCCAGCAAACTCGCACTAAAAGTGTGCGTTCGAAGGCGTTGTACAGTGCCCCGGAGAAAAGTTAAAAGTTATGGCAACGCACGAGTTGACACAGGATCCCAGTAGAGGAGAAAACACACAAGAAAAGCCCAAAGTAAACGTCGGAACTGTCATCAAAATTCTTGTGCCGTGTAAACTTTTCATTTACACTTTTTATCATTTATCAAAATATAACTTGTCTTAGTCTCACCTTACTTCGTGAATAAAAGAATTCCGTAAACATTTAAAAAATTTAAAAAAAATAAAATTCTTTTCCATCCGTTTTTTATTTCCAGGAATTTCTTTCTTCACATTTTCCCTTTATTCAAAAACAACAAAAAAAAAAAAAAAAAAAATGCGAAGAAAAAAAAAATAATTCAATTTCTGAAAGCTCCGCCTGATGCGTTGGCTTGCCGCACAACTCGCGTGCCATACAGCCAAGCCCAATGATCGACTGACGAAAAACAAGAAAATAGAAAAGTGTAATTTAAAAGATAGTCCAAGGATTACTTTTATAATAGAATTTTTTCTCACTGGTATCTACACTCCTGGCCACTTATTTATTTTTATTTCCTTTTCTTTTAAAAATTTTTTTTTTTTTTTTTTTTTTATTTTCTGATGGCTGAACTTTGGGAATTGGGGAAATTGGAAAACTCAAGCTCAACGTGGATATTTTAAAAGCGTTATCTGGTCAACAGAAGGCGGTGTTTACCGTCAAAAGAGAAATGGATCCGAAGTAAAACCGCACGAGTCCCTTCTCATCACATGGGTTTAACCCTTCACCTTTTGGAGAAATGCATCTCTGCACATCGGCTTTGTAATATTATTTTCCATCCTATACTTTGAGGTGTAATATTTCAAGTTTACGGGGAAAATGGGAGAAAAGTATGCGGCCAAACCCCCAAGTGGTTCCGAGTGGAAACTGTGGTGAAAGTGGACTATTAAAAGCCACATCTAGTTTTGGGGTGCAAACGATCGTCTTTTATTACATATCACTTGGACGTTGATGAAAGTGGAAATTGCGTGGCGCGACCATAACAAGGTAATGCTTCATCCGGCCACCGGATCAAACGGCTGTTAAGACGCGGGAGATTCAACGAGCTGCAATGCTAAAGCCCGCTCGAGCGAGAAACGTGGTGCGACACAGGTGGCACCAGAGACCAAGTTGAGCACACTTATCTTTGCAACTTGCAAAACGCTTTTCCAGTTAGACGCAATTTAATTTCTCGCATTTACTCATAAATAATATAAGCAACACGTATGGACTCAACAATGGCAAAGAAAAACGACTGAGAGCGCAACAAAGGTCATTTTCAATTAATATTAATGAGTGCAGCTTCGGTGTCATGTAAAAACAGCCGCGAAACAAGAAAATGTCTAAACAACATTCAGAAAAAACATTAGAAATGTTGATTCAATATTCGAATGTCATTTTTTCAACATTCAAACATAACAAGATGTTGATTTAAAGGTCAAGTGCAATCTAAAATTTAATTTTAATGTGTGATTTTAAGAGTGTTAACAATAACTATATTTCGTTTTTTTAAACATTTCATTGTTGCATATTTAGTATTATATAACAATTCCAATATTCCTTCTCCACAATGCAAAGCATCACGGTCGAATGACGTTCCCAATCCTAAAATTCAAATGATCTAGAACTAGTTCTCGGGTTTGGTTGAATTTCAACTCTCTGAGCATGCGCATGAATATGCACATGCGCAGATGGTTATTTTGTTAACAATCAGAACTGGTGACGTCATTTAATCCTTGCTCGACCATGATGCATTGCGTGACAAACAAGGCTAGCCAACTAGACATTGTTTTGTTTATAAAATAATAAATATGCAAGAATAAAAATATTTATTGTTAACACTCTTTCACACATTAAAATTAAATTTTAGATTGCACTTGACCGTAACATTAAATGAATGTTGCATATCAACAACTGACATTCCCATGAAACGAGCCAATGTTGAATCAATATTTTTGAATGTTGATAAGTTGTTTGAATTTTATTTTCATAGACAACATCCGTTAGATGTTAAATCAACACTCTAAAACAACAATCAAACAGTAGAATTATCGATTGTTGATATACAATATTCATTTAATGTTAAATTAACATCTAATGTTATGTTTGAATGTTGAAAAATGTTGATAAAAAATGAAATTCTAATACTGAATCAACATTTCTGATGTTTATAAAAAATATTTTCTCAATGTTGTTTAGACTTGTTCTTGTTGTGAATCGAGACCTTCGTGCCATCTGTTAAAAAAATTGAAGAAAAAAAAACAAACACGTCTGTTTTACAACAAACTCAAATTTTAAAAAATTGGTTATGAAGCGCTATTAATTTTAAAATTTAACAAAATGTTATATCATCTTTATAGTATTACGCAGGCGTAGGTAAACGATATCATCACATTCTTTATGGTTTAGGCATGAAGGCTCATATTTGATCGCCTTCGAACCTCGAACCTTTAGTTCCTGATTAATGAAAACATTCTTGGCAAAAGATATCTCGCCGTTGTTAGTCTATTGCGAGTCTCGGAATTTCACCCCTGGTGCCACGACGTCGTAAACTGATTGGCTGTAGAACACACAAAAACTTTAATACGATTTGATCCGGGGCTCAAATCATCTTTCATTCTCGAAGCCGCCGAGTGTTTATTTCCAAACTTCTGGTCTACAAATTGCAAATGATAGTTTATTTATTTATTTATTTATTTATTTATTTATTTATTTTATTTATTTTATTTATTTATAGAAAAATTAAGCGTATAAGGCCAGCATCATTTCTTTAGATTAATTTTATTATCTTTGCCGTCTATTTCGCCCCATTCCTTTCCTTAAATCTTTTAAATCAATTGTCGTAAACTCATTTCCAGAATGCTGGAGAAACGTATGATGTTCTCTCAAGCAATATCCTTATGACAATAAAATATTTACCGTATGTACTCGCGTAGAAGTCGACCCTGACTTAAAACGGGTCAAAAAGCGTATAAATCGACCCGCTAAATTTTATTTTTTATGGTTCGATTCGATTTATAGGAGGGTCAATAGCCATTTTAAGTATTAAAAAAAAAAAAATAAATAAAATAAAAGATTTGGTCCAAAAATCCTCGACTTATACGCGAGTATATACGGTACACTTTAAAAAGCTTTTCCATCTATATTTAACAGCTCTTTAATCAGCTCTCAATCTTTAATATTTTGAATAGATATATTCTCATTAAAATTTTAACCAAAAAAAAAATAAAAAATAAAAAATAAAAAAATAGACAGCAATCGATGTTGCATTAAAAATGTACAACAACCCCTATAACATACAACTGTTTTACTTATAAGTCTTCCCGGGTAAACGATGGAATGACATTTTCTTATTAAAAATTGAAACCCGAAACAAAAAGCTAAAAAAAAAAAATATTACCAAGAGAACTGAAAAATAAAAATAAACTTTTTTTTATTTTTTACTTTTACTTTTTTCTCATAACAAGAAAACTTAGTTGTACAACTCTGTTTTGTTCCATTGGTCAGTTACCACCAAAGGAACAAGTGAAGCCTACATCCGGAGACCGAATCTTCTCTTTCCTTTCATCAAGTGCAACCAAACAACTCGAACCAAAGCCAACTGAACAATAGCTACAAAGACACTTCGCAACAATTTTCCAGTAGAAAAGCTCTTGTCCATCCACCACATGACCATGTTGTCAAATACTTCTATTCTTATTTTTCCCTTTATCATAGAAATTTTTTTCTTGCAATTTTTTTTATTCTTCAAAACTGCACTCATTGATTTCGCATTAGTAGAATCCAGAGAATAAATCTCCGGACTAACCGCCCACTTTTTGCTTGTCTTCCTTCCTTTTTAAACCGATCTTCAAGGTCCCCCCCCCTCCATTCAATTGCATACAAGAACCAATAATAAAAAAAAAAAAAAAAAAAAAAAAAATTTAACATCATGCTTCACTTTGCTGAGACTCGTTGGTCAATGCGTCAACATCTCGTTCTCTCACCCGCGCCCATTTATCAATCATTTATTGGCCATTACTAACAGCTTTTAACACCGATGGTTTAAATGAAGAACGATTACGAGTCAATTTTTATTTATTTTAAAATATTTTATTTGTTTGTGTTTTTTTGTTGAAGCAGGTGTATTTCACAACGACTCTAGTTTACTATTGATTGGCAGCTGAACGTTTCTCAAACTCTTCATTCACCTGTCCCGGTCCACTTTACGCGCTCGAGTGCCACCTGGGGTCCCATTCAAAATCCACTAGAAAAGTGTGCGCCTACTTTTATGACCATCAATCGAGTGAGTAAACTGCACGGATTTTTCAAGCGTTTTTTGTTAATATTTCACTTTTATATATCAAATTTATATGAATTTTATTATTTCCTCATTTTATTTCAATATTGTTTTCAATACCTAGCAATATGGAACCTTAATTCTTTAAAAGCCATCACGTC
The DNA here is from genome assembly GCA_000239455.1 of Strigamia maritima. Taxonomy (NCBI): domain Eukaryota; kingdom Metazoa; phylum Arthropoda; class Chilopoda; order Geophilomorpha; family Linotaeniidae; genus Strigamia; species Strigamia maritima. The sequence continues at coordinate 273,511 of JH431827.1, forward strand.
ATTCCGAATCAGGGAACAATTTTATTTTCGTTCATTTCACCCATTTCCGAACTCCATTGGTTTGGATTCCTCTTTTATTATTGTTATTATTATTATTATTATTATTAGATTTTGCGATTTCTCGTACAAAAAAATTACGAAATTAAAAAAAAACGAAATATTTTTAATTATTCGTTTTTTTTTTAAATTTCGTAATTGAATTTCGTATAACAGGTTGCGATTTGTCACAAAACGTATTATATTACAGGATTGGGCGCGCTACTCGGAAAATAGCGCCGCTACGTATCTGCTACTTTTTTAATAATGGCACCGTCATTGCGCTACTGCTACTTTAAAAAATTGCAGCGACACGGCGCTACTTGCTTGTAAAGTAGTGCATCATATCACTACTTTTGCGCTACTTTTATGCCTACTTTTTTTTTATTTTTATTTTTTTTATATGTATATATACTGGTACATGCAAAAAATATAATTTATTTGTTTTTACTTTTGCCTATGAAAATAAAAAAATATTCAAAAAAAATTCGCTCAAGATTTTTAATTCTCAAAATTTACAAAAATGATTGATTTTTATTAAGTAGTAACAATTTTTCAATTAGTGACTATAGTGACTATCAGTTAAACGATTTCTAGTGGCAGAAAGTATCAATTTGCCGCCACTAAAAAGTCTTTCCACCGGTGCACTTGAAGTTAATGCAGTATTGTATCTAAAAAAAATCTGCTTCATGATACGATATTTCTCTAAACTGCAAACTGTTTTTCCACAATCAAGAAGATACTGTTCCATTTCATTAATTGCTTCTATTTTTGCAACTGATGTTGGATACTGTGCATAAAACTTATGAAAAAAACTCCATTGTATTCATTAGCTTTTACAGTTGAACTATTACAGCTAGATGAAGTGCTTTCTTCAGACAGGTGCTGATGTTTTAAAACTTCTGTCTTTAGAAGATTTCGGGCTTCTGCAATTTTAGTTGAAGATTCAAGCCATTAGCCAAGCCAATTTAAATAATGGATGACTGATTGAAGCTAATATAAACTCTGGCTTGTCAAAATAAATATCAAATCTTTTATGTATTCCATCAAGGAGTGCATTCACTATTCACACGGATCTATTAGTGCACAGCCAGTAATTTCATGAATTGTATCTGCAGCAAGCGGGCTTTTTGAATATTTGTTCCATAAAACTGTTGCTTTTGCAAATCCTGATCTTAGATATTTCTTATATCTGGTGTTAGCTTGTAAAGATTTATCTGCATCTTTAGTGGCCATTAAATTCATTGTGTGTGCAGCACAGCAAAAGTGAGGTGGCAAATAATAATTAGAACTTTCCTCGTCAGCGTTAACAGCATCTAAAATTTTGCTAATACTAATCAGTTGTACTTGGGTATTCTCATCATCCAAATCTTCACCAACAGAATTTTCTTCAACCTGAATGTTTACAGTTGTACTTGAATTGTTGTCATTAAATTCTTTTCCGTATTCCGAAAATGCTTTGACAAAATTGCTGCCATTATTGGTAACTGCCATTGTAATTTTTGGAAGCAAATTTACATATTTAGCTAAAATTTCTTCAATAGCAGCAGCAATAGCTTCATGTGTGTGATTTCCAATCAATCTTAGGCATGCTAAAGCAGCAGACTCTCGATTAAAATTGTTTGGATTTATCCAATGTATTGTAATTCCAAGATAGCTCTGATTCGGCAACTCCAAATGTCAGTAGTTATGCATAAAAATTTTACAGAATCAAACATTTCTTTTAACTTAAGAAACATGTTCTGAACATGTTCTTCATAATTTTTCTTTCAGGAATTGATTGTTTAGATGCCTTCTCAAGAAGAATCTTAAAACTTTTATTTTCAACAATAAAAAATGGTTGCATGTCGTCTATGATAAATGTGGCAATGTCGTTGTTTAGCACTTCCTGCGGAATGGGTTTTTTGCATCCTGTGTATAATGTCACCTCTCTTCTCAGTTTCTTCTTTGCGCGAGGTTCATCCAATTCCTGTTTACTTCTCTCATTTTCTTTTGACTTCCTTTGATATTCTACAAATTGAGTTAAATGCATTCATTGTAGCTAAGCTTTTAAGTGGAAATTTCTTTTTGTGCCTGTTGATAATGAGTTTTTCTTATAAGTGCACAACTTGCAGATAAATTTTCTGGCTGTTAGCTTCTTCCCATTATCACGTAGGTGTCATACTCAAAGAATCCCTTAGAAATCCCAAGCTTTCTGTTGTTTGTGATGCATCTTCTTGTGGTTGTATTTCATGTATTTTTATATTTCTGCATTTACATTTGCGTTGCCCACCAAATTCATTATATAACATGGTGTGTTGGACAATTTGCCGTCTTGGTATTGGTGATGTCTTGGTATTGGTGATTGCGTTGAATATTTATTTTCTATATTTGGAAATCGGAGAAATGTTTATTTTTAATAAAATGAATCAAATAAATTCAAATAATTACCGGTTAGTACGTCGTAACAGTGAAACGGAATCAGAAATAGCAAAATGACCGTGATATGTTACGTATTAAAAATGTATTAAACATTATTTTGCAAGCGCCATTTTTTGAATTTTTATTGACATTTTTTGTACATGTGCGATATTGGTGCAAAACATAATACGTCATAAATAGCACAGAAAGTAGTGCAATTCGCACTACTTTCGCGCTATTTATGATTAAAATATTGGGTCGTATGAATAAAGTGAAGTTTATGCTTTTACTTCATAATTTTGAAACAAATACTTTCATTCTTAAGAATAAAATTTTAACTAAATGCTTTACTGTGAAGCAAAATAGTAGTTACTTCATGCTAGTAGTTTTTACTTTAATTAAAAGCATTTACTTTTTTCACTTAAAATTTGTATGAATAAACAGAAAGAAATGCTTTTATTTTTAGCAAATGCTTCAAAAATTTGAAGTCAGCTCCCGAGTATACTTCAGTCCCATGGCCCTGCTATTTAATTCAGTTTTCTAGGCCAAAAAGCACTACAAATCACTTACTGAAACTCGAGATGAAGATTACCGTGAATTATACAGGTTTAATATGTGGAATGGATTACAAATTATTTTTTCAGCGATTTTTTGGAAATTATGAAGTAAAAGCATATACTTCACTTTATTCATATGATGCAATAAACCAGGAAAATTAACAATAGAAATGTAGTTTAGGATGAAAACCGTCACTGAAAAGAGCTTTTGCTACTGAGTGAAAGCAAATGTTTATTCATATGAAATTGAGCATTTGCTTTTACTAGTTGCTTCTACTTCAAGCAAATGCTTTTACTTTTACTTTTTGCTTCAAAGTAAATACTACAATTTTATTCATAAGACCCAATATTGGCGCTACATTCGCTATTTAGCGATGAAAAGTAGCTAAATTTAGCGCCGCTACATTAGCAACAGCGCCATCACAGTAGCGGTAGCGCAACCGCGCTTTTTGGCTCAACCCTGATTATATACGACATTTAATCGGCGGCATCAATTTCTAGCATAATCAAGCACCTTATCACAAATTAAGCCTAAGAATTTGGCTCGTGGGTTGTATAAGCTGTTTGACCGATTAATAAACAAACCAGAGATAATCAAATCGCCACAAATTTGCCAAAATTGCAGCTGAAGCGGAGGGAAAATGGCGTCGAAATTTGACGAATATTGTTGTTATTTCATTCAGTGCGCATGCGCAAATTAAGTCGTATTTACGAAATAATATACGAAAATCTTTTTTGTATTTCGTTACGAAATTAATAAAACGAAAAAATTAAAACGAAATCATATTAAAATTTCCGTTTTTTTTATAATTTCGTATTTTAATTTTTTCGTACGAAAAATCGCAAAGTCTCTATTATTAAATTTTAAAATTAAATATTAAAAGTTGGCATATTTTCATCACGATCCAATTTTCCTTTTTCACACTTGCCTTCCTAAAAAAAAAAGGAAAAAGTTTGACACAAATTCTCATTTACCTTTGAAACTTAGCCTTTCGAAATGAAGCAATTTTGCGCGTGCTATCAGCACGAGAAGTCGCTTCAGTGCACTTGATTTGCCAATTGGTGCCTTGTGCTGCGGGGAAAGTGTATGTGTGTGTCTGCGACTCCTAATTTCATTGATTCTTATTTTTATCTCTTTCGGCTGCTCTACACACCAAGAACACGCGTTCCGTTCAAGTCGAGAGCGTGCCTTCGATTAATTGCCCCTAGTGGCGAGACCGAAACCCCGATACTCAGTGGCACCAGAACCCCCAGCATCATCAGTAGCAAAGGCGTCAGATTTTCCATTTCAAGGTAAAATTTATAGTCGATTGATTATCATTCAGTTTAATCTTCATTTTACTTTACCGCAAATTTAATCATTCTCTCAAAACTCCATTTCAAATTCAAAATGTGACATGATGAGCACACGCGCGCGCAGCCGAGCAGCCGCTTTATTGATTTCTGTCAACAATTAGTTGGCAGAGAAATACGGTAATCAAGGGAAAATAAAATGAAACTTGATTAAAAATTAAACCGATCAATGATGATCGACACATAACGTAACCGAACGACGTTAAATGTTAAATCCAAACCACAAATTACAATTCTTTGCCTCTTTCTATCTAATTCCGCTTGGAAATAAAAATAAAAATAAAAAAAAGTCGTAAAAACAAACCAAACTTGATAATATCCCGGTTTCATCAAATCCCGAGCTTAGATTCAGCGTCTTTAAGGGAGTACAACCCCTTAATGAGTTCCCGTTCCAAAAATAAACCGAAAAAAAAAAAACAAAAAAAAAACGAATATAGATATAAGTTATATAATAAAATAAAATAGAGAAGAGATATATATATATATAAATATAAGAATTTTAAAAAAAAAAAAATGGCAAGAAAAAAAACATGAAAGCTGAGTTTGGCATCCTAAGAATTGCCTTGCCATTTCTTTTCGTTTTCTTTATTCCTCTGTCGAAGCCCCTAAAAAACGCTCAATGATTGTGAATCCCCCATGGGGCAAATCCCCCGCCTACATTGGTACTTCCCTGCAGCGCAAGTTGTAGGATGCACGGATGTTGCGGTTGCTATGGAAACGAGCGCATCTTTACGTGCCAGCCCCACGTGCGTGTAATCTCGAATTTATCACGGTCCACTAGGCGTTTTTTCTCGCCAAATTGCAGCTCCCGTGGCTAAAACATGCGCGCACAGGTGTTGTAATACTTTTTAAAAGACGTTGTACATGATAGGAGAGAAGTTGTAATGGGTTTTTTTTTTTATTATTATTTTTCTTAAATAATAAAGAAAATGAATTGTAGCATAGCTTCAATACGAGGTTAAATGAATTAAAAAGAGGGGTAAAGTAAAGTGCGAGAAATAAATTTTTTTGTTAAAAAAAAAAAGAAAAAAAGTAGGTGATGTGTGTAGAAAGAGAAAGAAAAGAAATAAAACGAAGGAAAGAAATTCTTAATGAAAATGTCACCACAGGAAACAACTAGTGCGTTTTTCTTAAATTTAGAGAAGCGAAATTATTCTATGTAAAAAAAAAAAAAAAAAAAAAAAAAATGGGGAATAAAAAATGTGTGAAAGTTAATTCGAGAAATTGAAAACTGTTTATCTTCGAATTACACGTGGAAAAAAATCTTGTGGGAAACTCAGCAGGTGATGATAAAACATACACGGAGAAGGTGGAAACCATGTTTAATATTTAATGTTAAATGTTGGAAAAAAAAATAATTGAATCATTCTATTTTGTTTGTTTTTTTTTTTTTTTTTTGTTTTTTGTTTTTTAAATTAAGAAATAATGTTTCGAATAAAAGGAAGAGAAAAATTTTGAGTTATCACGAAGTAGAGTTGTCATGGGAAAACAAATAATTAAAAGAGTCTTGTTCCATTTTGAAACAATCATCTTGAGAGTAGAACCGGAGCACTTCGCAAGTATGCACAAGATTCATCAAAAGAGATGTTGAACTAATGAGAAAATATTTGCATAAAGATTTATTTAAAAAAAAAAATAAATAAATAAATTAAAACCAAATAAGAAAAACCAATGAATTTATAACCGAATATATAAAAAACAAAAATCTAAATACATGAATTTTTATCTGGCTCTAATGGATTTAAAAAAATGACCCACACAAGCACTGCACACATTAATTCTCATTATAGTAACCTACTTCTAATAAATAAGTAATTATAATTATCTCTCTCTCGATAAACTTTTACTCATGATTTGACCACTTTAGTCCTTTGGGCTGCTTTGGACACTTCATCACTTCCACTTAGCTGAAAGTAAAGCAATTTTTATTTAAAGTGGAAAAATGATATATACTCGCTTTCAGTCACTTTTTATTACGCTTTCAAGCACCATTTCAAACAAAACATTGACTGACCATTATTTCACGTCCACGAAACTCCCATTGGTTAACGGCCTGTGCATTGTACTGATATCTTAATTTAATCCTCTAGTTGAGCCGAGTCGAAATATTATTGCTTTGTAGTCCAAAAATGTGCGTGCCATTGTTAACAAGCAAAAACGGTTGTAAAATATTTTTAAAAAATTATTTACATTTGGGTTTTTGTATTGTTGCGCACATTTTTTGGCTATGAAACAATGATTTTTCCACTCAGCTCGACTACAGGATTAAAATAAGATACCACAATGCAAAAAAGAAAAAGATCACTTCTCAGTTTCGTGCACTCAACAATGCTGTCAATTAAACAACTCAAAATTCCCGGCATATTTCTTACAAATTTCCCTTTTACTTTTCGGTGCAAAATTAAAAAAACCAAAGTCAATAACCAAAAAAAAAAAAAAAATAAATAATAAACTTTTTTTTTATAGACAAATCTTGGCGCTAGAGTATAGGCTGTATAGCGTAAAGTTAAGCAATGCAGCGAAGCAAATCTCAAATTACAAAGAAAAGCTTCACCAATCAGCGAAATGAACAAAAACGACTTCATTTCCTGCCGAGGCATATACGCAGATAGAGGGAAGATCGAATTTCCTAAACGTACATCGAGCTCGCAAAATATTTTCCATATCGCTTTAAGAAGGAACATCTCATCAGAGCTAAGAGAGGAAAACTTGCACTTTCACTTCATTTGGCTTTGATGCATTTTATTGCGCAGGCAAATCTCATTCGCTTAAATTGTATGCTCTGGGTGACCTCGAGAGAGAACTCAAACTCACTCGTCGAGTGGCTCAATTAATTGCAAGCTTCAGTTTAATGAGTTGGCACCAGACAAAGACAAGGCACTCCTATACAGACTCGCGTTGTCACTACTAAACTTCATAATTCAGTGCATCGTATCAAGTTATTAAGTTCTAATGGAAACAATTTTTTTTTATTTTTTTTTTTTATTTTTTTTATTTTTTTTTATTTATTTGATTGACAACACACCCTCATCCCAACTGAATTACAATAACCCCCTACCATTGGTGGCTAACCAATTGGTGTCATAAAAGACCATTCTCATGAGACTTGGTTCCCAAAAGAAAACTCACAGCCCCAGCTGCAACCGAATTGCTTAATTAAATAGTTTTGCAAGGCAGGTTGGAATTGAAGCCTTATCAAAATCAAACAACTCAACTAAATTAGTAAATCTATTTATTATATATACAAAGAAAGTCGAAAAATATCGAGTTAGCTGTCACATTATTTCTTATTGATTATATATTATCTGCTGATGTTATATCAATCTAAAATTAAACAAATCAATCGTAGCGTGTGTTGTTGTTACGTGTTATTCGATGTTAAACTATAAGTCACTCGGAACTATTATCATAACAAACTGATATTTGTTGAGCTTTCACGATATTAGTCGTAAAATAAACAAACTTCACTGCATGGACCTTGAAAATAAACAGAACTAACATTAATAATTGTCTGGATCATGATTTTCATATGTTAAATATTTTAAACAAAAATTATGAATAATTAATTCAAACATTTTAAGTTTGATGTCGTTTTAATGACACTGACAGCAACACGTTTGAAAGATGAAAAAAAACCACCTCCGAACGACCCATCTAAGTCTCTTAAGTGATGCAGTTTGAATCTTAAGCTCATTGCATACTAATAGGGTTAACTTAAGCCAATATAAAAATAAAATTCACTTTTTTAAAAATTCATTTTTCTTTACATACGTAAACATTACTACAAATCCTATTGTTTGCGCATATCAGCGTCAATTGACACTAATGACTTGTTGCATTGCAAAGCACTACATTAAATGCATAATCCGTTCATTTGCATCGACTACAGATGCTAATCCGCACTGCTTTTCAAATTTATTCTAATTACGCTTAATATACAATCTCATTTTTATCATACTTGAAAAATGCCAGTTTCAAACTGGCATTTCTCTTTCGCTCAAGAGACCATAACTTAAATCCACATAATTTCCACCAAACACGTTGAGAAAGTGCAGAACTCATCAAAAATAAAATAAAAAAAAAAAAAAAAATAAAATTTACCATAAAAAAAAAAAAAAAAATTGTCATTAATTGGTAAGATGTTTAGACTAAAATATGGTGTTGCGTGCCATCCTCAGAGATACAATACAATGCACCGTGCTGACTCATTCCTTTTCTGGCGGAGACATTCCCAACTCCCATTCGACTCTGATCACGACCCCTGGTGGTGTGACTCGGCACTTTATCAACGCTGAGGGAGGTCGAAATCAACTGTCTTTGGCCCAGACACCTCGAGGCCTAATCCATTTACTTCTCTAATTATGGGCGAGCCTTTCCATTAAGATCCAATTTGTAGACTCATGGCCGAAGGAACAAATGGGTGTGGCCTCGTTTTAGGACCGATTCAACACTTGAAGAATTAAAGGAAAAGGATGGAAAGAAACATAACCAAACCCCCTATATCTTTCTGATACCCGGCGAGAAAAAAACCACGCTAACACCCAGCAATGGGACTTGAGTCCCACCTTCCAATTTTTGCCACTAGGTATTGTCGCTTGTAAAAAATGGGATTGTAAAAAATCCATCTATTTTTCCTGGCAAATTTTTGATTAATTTTTCTTGGAATAACAACACATGGCTACTAATTATGGCAAAATCGCCATAATTACAGTATAGGTGGCGCTTAACAGAAGCGCTTTTCACAGAATGCAGTGAAAACAACTTTTATCAATTGCTGGACATGTAATGCTTAGTTCACACTAAACATGACGTAACGTAACGTAACTTACAAAAATTTTACGTAACTTAAGGAAAGTAACGTATGATTTTGTTCACTCTGTTTGTGGACAGTAAATGTAAATCGACCAATCACGCAATTTCTCATTTTATCTCGTTTCTAATGAGACATTGGTTGCTGTATTTTCTTAAGTTACGTTACTTCTTACTTCAAAATCGATTTTGAAGTAAGAAGTAACGTAACTTAAGAAATTATGGCAACTAATGTCCTATTACAAACGGGATAAAACAAGAAATTGCGTGATTGGTCGATTTACATTTACTGTCTACAAACAGAGTGAACAAAATCATATTTCACTTTCCTTAAGTTACGTAAAATTTTTGTAAGTTACGTTATGTTACGTCATGTTTAGTGTGAACTAAGCATTACATGTCCAGCAATTATGTCATAATCAGTGTGAACTAAGCGTTAGGGGCAACTTTTTTGCATTTCAAATTACTAATTAATTTGTTGCAAAAAAAATTCTGAAAAAATTCTGAAACGTGTGTCATCATAATCTCGAGATTTTCAGATAAATTTGAAAAAGTAAAAAATTTATTTTAAAAAAACCTACATAAAGGTATGAGGGCTGGGACTGTATGTAGTCTCATAGCACGGGTGTTAGAAGGTTAAATATAAATAAAAAAATAAAAAAATTGGGAATATTCAATTTTCAGTCACGTGACAAGTTGATGTATATTTTTTATGTCCATTCTGTGAACTTCTTGAAACTATTTTTTGTCTTTTTGCTAATTGCATTGTGGCGAGAACAATGGGAGAAATGGCTGAGAAAGGCACTTTATTGGAATGAATTGGACCAATTATTTTCAGTGTCCAAATTAATTTGCCAAACAAAACAACAAAAAAACAATAAAAAAAAAAAATATTTAGCTGAGTGTCGGTTGTAATTGAATTGGATTTGTGCAGCTTTAAATGAAAAATTTAAATGCGTAAAACTTTTGAGACCCGTATATTTTAACGCTGCTTATAAAAGTTAATTGCCTACAAATTATAACACAGCTCGAATTCAAACATAGGGTTTGACGAGCATTCATGAATTCATTACGAGAACACCTGTTTTCCAAACTTTAGTTAGCGGGATTGATTAATAAATCCCCATACGTGTTGTTGTTGTTGCTGTTGTTACCGGGCAAATCGTAATTTTGCAATTCCCCAGATACAAAGTGATTTTCCAGCCGCAGTTTCGTGTATTATGATCTGCCTTCAGAAATTACGCTCTCACCTTTATATTATTCATCATCGTGATGAGAAAAGTGCAGCTTTTCCATTACAAACTTCCACTACACTGCTTTTGTTCGGAAATTGAGGGTCCCGTGATGGAGCAATCAGCATCGGAAGAGAATCACCATCCACCATCGTTTCTTTACTTTTCAACTCTTTAAAAAAAAAAAAAAAAAAAAAAAAAATTAATTACATGAGCCATAAAATCAGCAGTGATATCATTATATATTAATAATAAGTCATGTTGTTTTAACGTTAATTAATTCAAAATATCAAATATTCAAACTCAATCACGTATATGAGCATTATATCTCCTTGGAATAATAAAAGACCTTCATCATCAATAAATCATCCTGAGCCATTACTTTTTTTACATTTTATGCGATACAATCAAGATTCAAGAATATATTCTTGATATTATTCAACAAACTTTTATTAGCGAACTTTTATTTCATAGTACGAGTAGGACTTGTGAATGTAATGATGACAATTTGTCTGTGACCGCACATGCACCCATTTACAACACAAGACACTATGTACGACACCCATTGAATTTTGTATATATATCTTGCTCGTTTTATAGTCCGAGATGATCGTATAAAGTATAGCTGTGGCTTCAATGCCTCGCTTGCTCAATACCAGTTTCCTAATCCGCATGGATTGCATCGTGAGAATTGCGGAAAATGTCGCAAATAATCGTTTTGCAATAGTAAATAACCCATGAAACAAGAAAATATCTAAACAACATTCAGAAAATATTTTTTGAAAACATTAAAAATGAAATTTTGATTCAACGTAATAATGTCTTTTTTTATCAACATTTTTTAAATATTCAACATTATACCGTACAATATTTATACAACATTCACCCAACATTTACATTTGAATGCAACATTTGTTGTATCATCATAAGTCATCTAATTCAGCAATAAATGTTGCATATCAACAACCCATATTCAACTGTTTGATTGTTGTTTCAGAATGTTGATTTAACGTCTAACGGATGTCGTCTATATCGATCAACGTTCAAAAATGTTAATTTAACATTAAAATAAAAAATAAAAATTATTTTTGTGGTTTTTAAATGCTGTGATTAAATTAAAATGGAAAATCGCAAAATCGCAAAATCCCATGTTTCTTTTTAATACTTGGTTATTTTTAATAAATAATAACTTATAAAAAGAAAGTTGCAAATCTTTCCCTTTGGGAATTTGTCAACCGCACCAAAACATAAGACCAAACAAACAAACCCCAATCTCAACCTGCTGGCCACTAATTACCTTCCCCATCGTCCACCAAGCGCACACAGAATAACAATGGCTCCTAGATTGGTCAATCAAGAGAACAGGAACTGGGAAGCAAACCATTACAAGTTAAAGTTGAATCTTGGACTCAACAATAACTCATCAAGTTAAACTTTCACTAGCAGGTGCTATCTTTCGAACGACTGTTGATATTCATGCAAGAAGTCGAGATAGATGGATTTTTTTAAGGCATTCTTTTTGGATCTCCAGAGAATCTATTCCCACTCTATATTTTCTTCCCCTCGAAAAAAACGTGAATCGAATAGAAGAGGGGTCGAAGTTATGGTTTGGTTGGCTAAGAAGCCAAAGAAGAAAATGCGTGTTTAGCACGCCTCGAGAGTTTTCGTGGCACGTGTTCAATTTCCCGCACTTGTTATGAGTATAGCAAAAATGAAGCTTCTGTATCTAGAATCAAATGAAATGATAAATCTTTATTCACGAGATTTTAAAATGTTAAAAACTTTTTTTCTTTTTTTTTTTTTTTTTTTTAAGTACATTTTAGGGTCCGCGAGTGACCAATACGATGAGTAAACCTCATTTTACGATCGAGGTTATATTTAAAACTTGCGAGTTAATACCCGGGCGATTTTTGGCTCGGGTTTTTGCTTCCTTTCAAAGTTCAACAGACCCCGAGTGAAATTCCGGCTTTCAGGGTTAGGATAGCCGAGACGTCTGTTTTGTATGAAAGCACCCCTCTAGATCACTAGCATGTATTTTAAGGAGTGCCAGGATGTTGGCAGAGAAGTGACAAAACGATAAATGATGAAAAATTTTTTTTTTTTATCTATCGAGATAACCTGTATAGGTAAAACAACTCATTCTTTGCATCAGGAAAAAGGAAAAGTAGGTTATGTCTTTATTCGACTCCTTGTTTGGAAAGTGGAAAAAAATATAAAGAGAATTCATTAATGTTTTATATCTCTTGTTTGTTCTTCGCCTAGAAGGTCGAGACTCGAGAGGAAGAATTGCCTAATTTTATTTTATTTTATTTTATTTCTTATTTTTTTTTTTTTTTTATTTTTTTTGTTCGGTGGGGACTGGGGACCAATCGGCGTCTGTTTTAAAAATTTAATACAAGGGGGCTTTGCACTTTCTCTTATTATGGCTGCTACGTGACTGTGAATTTATGAGGGCACTGAAAAATTGTCGTGTGATGATTTATTGCTCGGTGAGACTGGTGAGATCCATCGGGTCTTTGAAAAACCTTGAAA
>JH431827.1:303094-315202 GCA_000239455.1 Strigamia maritima
AATTTAAATTTAAATTTTAATAACTTTATCATAAAACAATTCAAATTAAAAGCTTGGAAGAAGAAAAATGAATTTATTAATGGCAGCTGGCGAAGACATTATTTTTTTATTATTCCCTGTAATTGATTAATTAATGTCGCCACAGATAAATGCATATGATGATTCAATTGTCCTCCTATCTTTTCACACACTTCTTTAAAAATTAAAACACACAATTAAAGCGAATAGAACATAAACAAACATTCCAAGAAAAATCCTAATCAATTATTTCTACGTTTTATATCAACACAATTGTGATATCCACTATAAAGATACAGGAAAAATATTCGCCTAAGTGCATTTTCATTTGCGAGAGAATTTTTCGCGCTACAATAAAAATCGCGCGGGAGAGTGAAAAAGCGCCAACAATCGTGCCACTCTAAAAATCACGCTCTCGCTTGAGCATTTTCATTGAAGTCACAAAAAAAGCCACTTCTCGCTCCGAAACAAAGATGGAAGCCAACAGGAGAAGAAAAAGGCTTCTTTTACTAAAGAAGAAAAAACAAGAGGTAAAGAAATAAAAATTAAAAAATAAAATAATATAAAAATAATTTTTTATTATTTAACATTTTGTCAATTTATGCGTTTAGTGCATCATGAACTAGGTTTACAACACTTTTTTCCCAATATTTATCTGTGAAAACCTGGTAAAAATGCAAAAATCGCTGCGCGATTTTCTGAGAAAAGCTACATGCAGCGATTCTGCGCATGCTCAGAAAACGTCAGTTCCGTTGCGCAACCAAAAAATCTACTTTTGAAAAAAGTACAGCCACCGCGTACTTTTTTGCCAGGCTATATCCAATGGGATGTGAGTATTTTATCACGTGTTCTAATTGCTCCATTTTTTTATTTTTTTATATCAACAATTGTTCCAAAATATTTGCTGTAGCAGAGACGATTTCTATTGCAAATCGCAAGGCGAAAACGCTAGGCGATGCAAAATCGCTGCATGTCTGCGCCCAGCATGACAGAATCGCGCCAACAATCTCACGCCTTTGCAAGTCTACAGCTTGCATGAAAATCAACAAACATGCGATTTGAGTCGCGCAATTGTTAAAAAATGAGTGCGATAAATGGCATTTCTCGCAAATGAAAATGCACCTTAACCTTTAACCTAAACTAAGACCAATACCTTGCCTACTTTTCCATCAATCCCTTGCAGAAAGCAGCCGCCTCTTCATTCATCACACACCGCGATAAGAAAAAGAAAGAACACGCTAATGCAATTAACAACTCGTTGCTCCGTTCACTGTTTCCTTCGACATCAATACCTATATACTACCTTGGATTAAAACCAAATCCAATAGATAAATAAATAACTCCAGTAAACTGGAGCTAAAAATATATCGTTTGAATATTTGTTTAAGGTGCGGTGCTCGTGGGAGGCATAAATAGCTGCATAGAAAAACATGCACTAAGTGACAAAGTACTCGGGGGCCAATTATGCATGCAAATGAGAGGTCTCTTGCTCTCTTGTGGGACGCATTAATTCGTATTCTGCATCCTCCCTCGTCAAGTGATATGCGGCGGACACACCATTCATCACTTGGCATTTCCCTCGCGCGAGTCCTCTCGGGGGTCGTCTCTTTACAAAGTCCACTCACTCTCCGCTCTGTTTGCCGTTGCTTCGTTTAACAAGTTCCTTCCTGCGTTTCATAGTTATGGATGTTATCTAATCCTTGAAATTCACAATGAAAAATGTAATTGTAATTTGTGGATTTAATCAGGTTATAAAAATCTAAACTCTATTTAACAATTCGTGCACGAAACTTCCATTGGTTAATGGCCTATGCATTGTACTCAAAGTATATATTGTGGTATCTTATTTTAATCCTTTAGTCGAGCCGAGTCGAAAACTCATTGTTTCGTAGTCCAAAAATGTGCGTGCCATTGTTAACGAACTAAAACGCTCGTAAATATTTTTAAAAATTCTTTACATATGGGTTTTTGTATTGTTGCGCACATTTTTTGGCTACGAAACAATGATTTTTCGACTCGGCTTGACCAGAGGATTAAAATAAGATAACACAATATATAGTTTCAGTACAATGCAAAAAAAGTTCACTTTCCAGTTGGATAGAGTTTAGAATCGATTTTTTTTATTCGGAGAAATCGACTACGGTAATAAATTAATCATGAAAATTCGCAATAGATAATGTTTTTAAAATTTCATCAATTTTGTAAATATTGTGTATTTCCAGATGAAAACAGACATTAAAGTCAATATTTGCTAATTCTTTGGTTTCGGAAGACTTTCAAAAACCTTTCCAAATCACTGCTACTGAAATGAGATGTTTGTTTTCCAACTTCAAATTCTTAGATCAAAGTAGGGTATTGATCATTTCATCAAAAGGGTTCCTTGAAAAACATTATTGGAAAGTATTCACAAAACAATTTTGTATTTTGAATTATTGTGTACAAAGGGGAATTGTATAACATCACAATAAATGATGTTAACTAGTTGTTTGTCCAAAATCTCAAACCTATAACAAAGGTCAAGTGCAATCTAAAATTTAATTTTAATGTGTGAAAGAGTGTTAACAATAACATATTTATTAGACGGTTTGCGCTTTCACAAACGTAATTTTTTTAATTACGAATGTTAAATAAATACAAGATTTTAAAAACAAATCTCGTATTTAATTTAACATTCGTATTACGAATATACGAGATTTATTTTTCAATTCGTTCGTATATTAGTTGATAATACGAATGCTCTGCACATGCGCAGTGTGCATAAAACTTCGCACATGCGCATTGTTCTCCAATTTGAAGCGAGCGTGGCATCCATCTTGCTTTTCATCGGCGTGTGGTATTTTCAGTAGGTTTTTAGTCATCCAGGTTAGTAATTTGTTTGCAACTAACTATTTTTTATACAAAGATATCATTAGACACATATTTTCGACTGGAACGTTACCATCTTTGAGCAAGACATGTTTCTCGTTCATTTGTTTATTTCGTATCGTTCGTATTCAATTGTTAGTGCAAGCGCAATCTGAAACAATTTTAATAATTACGAGACACGAGATAATTAATAAAAATGAATTTATTTCATATTTATTAATTATCTCGTGTCTCGTAATTAAATCACGTTCGTGAAAGCGCAAACCGTCTAATTTTTTTAAATATTTTATTGTTGCATATTTATTATTTTATAAACAAAACAATGTCTAGTTGGCTAGCCTTGTTTGTCATGCAATGCATCATGGTCGAGAAAGGATTAAATGACGTCACCAGTTCTGATTGTTAACAAAATAACCATCTGTACATGCGCATATCCATGCGCATGCTCAGAGAGTTGAAATTCGACCAAACCCGAGAACTAGTTCTGGATCATTTGAATTTTAGGATTGGGAACGTCATTCGACCATGATGCTTTGCAACGACTCCTGACCAAGATGAGAATTCAGAGAAAGAATTTTTCGGTAGGGCAGTCAAAGAGAGAATTTTCTGACACAGTTTTAGAAGCTACGAATAACCAATAGTTAACATCATTTATTGTGATGTTATACAATTACAATTTTGCTAAGATATGAAGCAAAATATAAATTGTATTAGAAACAATAAATGATGTTAACTCTCCCGCCCTTTTTATTTTAATTAAGTATATCTGAATAAACTTAAACCCACCCAATCATGTTTTTCTGTGTAGAAATTAATGTACGACTTTTGCGGATTGAAGGAAGATCTTGATCTTCATTCAAATGTAAAAACTTTCTAAGTTTTTCATTGTTACGTCGTAAATAAAATTTTAACAGATTAAAATGTTCATTTATTTATTTCTATTAGATACAATCCAGTTCAATTTTAGACTGGGGAATAAGTCAGCGTGTAGCCCCGATATAGGGGCAGCGCTACCTATACTTTTTACTTTAAAGTACTGTTATAGGTTCGAGATTTTGGACAAACCACTATACTCTATTTATTATTTCGTGCGCGAAACTCCCATTGGTTAATGACCTATATTGTACAGAAAGTATATATTGTGGCATCTTATTTTAATCCTCTAGTCGATCCGAGTCAAAAAATTATTGTTTCATAGCCAAAAAATGTGCGCAACAATAGAAAAACCCAAATGTAAATAATTTTTTAAAATATTTTACAAGCATTTTCGTTTGTTAACAATGGCATGCACAATTTTGGTCTACGAAGCAATGATTTTTCGACTCAGCTCAACTAGAGGATTAAAATAAGATGCCACAATATATACTTTCGATACAATATAGGTTATTAACCAATGGGAGTTTCGCGCACGAAATGATAAATAGAGTATAGTTAACATCATTTATTGTTTCTAATACAATTTATATTTTGCTTCATATCTTAGCAAAATTGTAATTTTTTCCCCCTTAGCTAAAATTAAACTTCGAAAAAAAAATATTTTTGTAAAAAAAAAAAAAATAAATAAATAAATAAATAAATAAATAAATAAATAAATAAATCGGAAATAAACAGCTTTAAATTTTAACTAAAAACTAAAAAACCAATTTAAAAAAAAAAAAAATCCTGACAACAATTTCCTCTTTATCTAAAATCCTTCTGTTAAAAGTTCTTAAAACTTAAAAATAACTTTAAAAAAATATATTCTAGAAAAAATAAAATAAATCATACTATATGTAGCGTTTTCACGTGCGATTTCCCCCTTCAGGACGAATTTCTATCCAGTTTATCCGCTTCATTTCTCATATCGATTGTTTTTTGATTCGTGTAACTACTGTTGAACGCGATCGATGATACAAGAATTACGAGAAGAAATTTTCACGTGCGTGATCCGCGTTTCATTGTAAATTCCCCAAACTCCAACCGTAGATGGAGTAACAAAACTTTTCTTTCTATTTTGCCATCTGCTATTTTTCTGATGGATCGGTGTCAAGAGGTGGCTCTCACCTGTCTAAAGCGTCGACACGCTCGATTTAACCCATTCTCCCATGAGATGAGCGGCCCACCTTTCCAAAACCTCCATTGCACGTAAGTTACGCCTTCAAGGGCCCCTTTAAAGTGAAGTAAAGAACCCTAGACACAAACCTTACTTTACCCCGAACCTTTCTTGCAATCTCTCACAAAACTACACTCTCCATCTTCGTTTTATACACTAAAAAAAAGCTAAAACTAAAAAAAATTCAATATCAGACCTCATTTTGATTAAAATTCCTTTCTTAATGGTGTGTAATCACTCAGAAATTTACGTTGACAACACCAGTTTAACCTTTAAAATTTGAAATTAAACTTAATCAATTTGAAAATGTTATTTAAACCAAGGAAAAATTAAAAAAAAAAAAAATCAATAAGTAATTATTCTCAACTAATTACCCACATATTATGTGCTGTTATAAGAATAAATAATAATAAAATTTAAAAAAAAAAAATAAAAAATAAACAGCCGTGTGATCAACAACATGAAACGATAAACTTGATATATTAATGATATAAATTGGTATATCAATAAAGGCAGCTATAAATTTCCGTAAATATTTATCCTATCATCATGAAAAACGCGTTAACATCTCCCCACATCATTTATTTAAGTTTGCATAAATGAGTAATGAGGGAATTTTTTCGTATTTTTTTTTTTTTTTTTTTTTTTTTTTCAAGATCGAAAACTTAATGCAAAATCCAATCCACATTCACAAAGCCCTTTTACTATTAAAAAAAAAAAAGTTTAGCTCCCGGTTATTAAAAAAGTACGTTGTGGATAAGTAATTGAGACCATGAATATTTCATAATCTAATGTATACGCAATATATGCGCCAAGCCATCGGTTCCTCCTCGCAAGCAGCCGGAAGCGTCTCAGTTTTGACTTACTAGTCTCGCGATGTTTATTACAGAGAGAATATTTCCCCAGAACACAACCATAAAATTAATAAATGCACGAGTTTCGGACTAATAGATTATTTATATATCGGAGAAAACAACATTTTTATGACTCTTAAACAAACTGCACATTTAATCGTGCGCCTTCCGGCTGATATTTTGTTTAAAATGTTGAAAGTTAAAAATTGCGACTTATTCATTATTTAGATAGATGAAATTTAAACGCTGCCAGCTATTCTTATTCTTACTTACTATTTGAAAACGTAACCAAAAGCAGAAAAATGGATAAAAATGGATAAAAATGGATAAAATAAAAATCACATGAGTCTGTTTTTAAATAAAAAAAGATTTAAAATAAAGTTTCTGTGTCTTAATATTTTTTTTTTTTAGTTTGACTGCAGGCTTTTATCCACGTATGTTGGCAATTGATCATTTAAATACAAACGCAAAGTTTGTCTCCAATTATAAATTCTTTTAGATATTTTTTCCTCATTACCGTAAACCCGTAAGGGGTTAGTTTGATCAATTTTCAACTTCAAATGATGCCTGGTCATGAGTTTTAGACATAAAAATCTGAATTTTGTCTTAAAATGGACGTCTCTATACGTACTTCATGGCTTAATTTTAACCCCTTTTTGTAAAAAAAAAAAAAATAATCAAAATTAAAGTTATCCCTCAAGGTTTTTAGTGAAATAATAATGCTACTTTGTTCATAAACTAACTTATCACTCTTTTCATTTTTAAAAACGTTTTAAAAATAAAAAAAAAAATTTTAATTAAAAAATGCAACTTAAATTTTACAACATGCAATTTTTTTTTCTCAAAAAAGTAGGTTAATTATTTAAAATATAATTATAATTGATCACAGGTATTATAAATCAGTTATAATATCTATTTCGACAACAATCTTCATGCAATTTACAAAAAAATTCAATTGATCAATGTTGCCCCGAAAATCAAAGTTACCCCAGTTTACGATAAGTATATTTAAAGGGTTTACGACATCACAGTTTTTACAGGTTTAAACCCAATGCTGAAGTTGTGAAAACGAGCAGACGACAATATGAAAAAGTGAGAGATAAAAACGAGACCAAATCGAGAATTTGCGCGATTGTTACCAGTTGTCATGTATTATACCCCATTCATTTAACATGGAGAATACTAACTGTGACGCCAGAAACAGCGCCTTGCCAGCAGCAGCCAACAATAGGTGCATTCAATTCCAAAGGGATAAACTGTTTATCTTGATTCTTTTGATTCTCGCTAGGCGGAAATGACGTTTTTTACGTCATTTTCCAACAATCAGTTTACCCATAAACCGCTTTTACATAATCCACGTTGGGGGTTGTTTATGCTGCTGAAATCTTGTTTTTGGCAGCATTCTTGGCAGCCATTTTGGATTCGAGATTGATCGAGTTGGCACTCGATCGACTTTATTAAGAGATTTCAGTGTTTTTTTTATATATTTTTTACTACATTACAACACTTTTGGTATACTTTAATGTATACTACTATTTTATAGTAACTTAAAATGCCAACTGAAAGGAGAAAACTACAACAATCCGGACATGGATTTTGGACTAAGAACTAGTTCCGATCAAGGAACTTGACCCTAGAACATTTAAGTTTGCAACGGTGCATGCGCAGACAGAAACTTAATAACACGTTCAATGCTTAAAGCAGATTAAACTGATTCTCTATAATCAGATTTAATTATGCTTTTATAATCACTTTGGAATTGAACGCACCTATTGTCTCTCATCAAGCTCAAATGAATTGTTTGGGATACAAAATGATTTTTTTAAAGGCGTTCCGATAACTTTAAAAAATAAATAAAAATCATTTCAGCCATTTTAAGAAATGACAAACATTATTCAGTCATAATATTTTTGATGTCGTAAACCCTTTAAAAAAAAAAAAAAAAAATACATTAAATATTATTTAAGTTAAAGTTTGCTTAGAACTTGAACATTTCTTTATTACACGTATCACTCAGTAAATATAAAGTTTAAATTCACTCGACACATGTCTTCACTTCACATTTCTCCTCTTATTGAAAGCTGTTTGTACGCCCTTGTCAACACCAATCTCTCACGTGCACGGGTGAATGTTCAAAGCAGTCAACCACCCTCATTTTGAATGGAAACCGTGCCATGGTGACTTGCCATCACCCTCCAAAATACTCCCGATCTTTATCCTGGGCAGCACGTGTCGTTTGAAATTCCGTTCGACCAATCGTGACTTCCAAGACACCGATAAAGCATCAAAGGAAAACGTCGACTTCTTTGAATTTCATGACCGCACCTACATATATATCTCCAAGAAAAACTTTCCGCCGCAAAAATAAATCGAAAATATTCAATATTTTCAATATTTTCAATATTTGTTTTCTTCAGCAAATCAAATCATTAGACGAGAGAATAAAGGGATTTAATCAACTCATGCACACGCAAAAAGGATCCGATTAGAAAAAGCTTATATAAGACTTAAACTTGCACACATGAAAATGTGAAGTAGATCCTTTCATCCCTTCGCAGAGCGTCATTCCCAATAGGGTTGGTAAAGGGGTCAACTCTGTCTACCCCAACAGCTGTCGCTTTTCCACTCGATGAATTTCGCCTCGCGATCGGTTCTCTTCTCTCTCATCCATCAGCCCGGGTCCTAGGATCATAATGACCTGCCCTCGACGGCCATTATTGTCACCGCAGGTGTGGCAGGTTTCTGCACCTTTCCTTCATCTAAGGCGACCCTCAAAATAGCTCTGTTGGGATCTCATGTTTACTGATGTGGAAATGAAGACCAAGCTCCTGCGCTTAAAAACGGATATAAAAAAGCGTACTCGTGTATCTGGGGAAAAAAATATTCTTTTTTTTATTTTTTATTTTTTTATTTTTTATCTCTTTTATACATTTTTGCTCCCAAAAGGTTTTAAATGTCAAATTTTTAACTTTTTAAGTTCTTCAACGTGTAAGACAAATGCGTTGTGCTGTTTTTCTATCGTCGGTATCTGCAGTGAAGTCGACCTCGAGCGGAGTTTTTTTACTCGTGGTCACTAAAACTACCGTATTTTGTCGATTAAAGGCCACCCTCGAATTATGGCCGCGCCCCTCGGCTGTAATTCGAAATAAACGCTGCACTCGAATTACGGCCGCGGCCATTATTCGAAATGTTTAATTAAATCGTTTTGTCTAAATTACGTTGCATGTACGCAACTTATTAAGTTGTAAAACATGTGTTCAAACGATTTTAATACGTTTTTAATACGTTTGCACGTATTAAATACATTAAAATCGATTAAACACACGTTTTACAATTTAAAAAGTTGCGTACATGCAAGGCAATTTATGACCAAACGAATTAAACGCCGCCTTCGAATTACGGCCGCAATTTGTAATAAAGGCCGCGGCCTTTAATCGACAAAATACGGTACGTATAAAGTATAAAGTTCAGATCTTTTTATTTTCTATTGTGCAATTTCGCTCCGTTCGATCTTAGTTTCTTCTTTACGGTTACTGTAATTTCGTAGAAGAATGTTGAAGAAGATCCTTATTGTAACTTCTAACTCTAGAACGACCTCTGCCGACTCCGATTGGAATTAGATTGTGATTGAGAATCAATAAAGAATGGCAGAGCGTAATTAATTTCATGCCGCAGACAATTCATGTAATACGTGATCCCGTGTCAAAATTGATCTTGTTGCAGAGAGATGAGAAAGAAAAAACCTAAATTACATTTACTACTTATTTTTTTTTTTTTTTTTTTTTTTTTAAGTTTTTATAAAAAACAAAGAGAATATATAGATCAATATGAGATTGCAGTGTGTCACAACGAATGGTATAATTCAAAAAAGAATTTTCTAAGGTGATGACAGGTAAATTATACAGCAAGAACGATTTTTCTCCATATTTCTGTATAATTTAACCAAAAAAATATTAAAAAAATAAATAAATAAATCTTTTTCCTCTTTTCTCACAATTCCTCCACTAATCTAAGTAAATCATAATTATGTGTATTCAATTGAATATGACATTTACTAAGTTTACAAGAACACGCTTTTCTGGAAAATGACGTCATCATTTATCAAGTGGAAAAGTGGAAACTAGAGTGAATACTCCATTTTTTACTTTTCCACTTGAGAAATAATGACGTCATTTTCCAGAAAAGCGTGTGCATGTAACTAGAGTAACTGACGAACGACTAACTGACAGTTTTCCCTTTTTTCACATTCCCCCCCAAAAAAATCTTAAAAAAAAAATTAAAAAATAACCACTACTTATTCATTTTGCGAACCTGGTGGAGGCAAATTGAACCAATCTTTCTTTCACCAGTGCACTGAACTGTTGAGCTGTTGGTAAAGTGTACGTTGTGTTCTTCAGCTCGTAATTCTCCATCAAGATGGACTAAGTCTAGACATTCCGTTCCCGTACCCATCCGCTAAACTAAGGTAAGACCTTGTTTTCAACTCTTTACCCTTATCGATTGCCGTTGCCAACTTGCCATCTCACCTGTTGTGCAGACATGAATCACCCACACCCCCGCGTGCCAATTGATCCATGAAAAAGGCACGCGTGCAAGCGTGAGAACCCCTCCTCTCTTTTCCCGCCAAAACGAGCACGAAGAGCTCAGGTAGAAATATCGGTTTTTTAACGAGGACAGTACAAGCTGAGCTGACCCTAAACCCAAGTGGGTCACACCAACCCCTTATGCTACCTCGTTTCATTTGCTTCTTCTCTCGCGTACAAACTTTCACACATAATGCATCAATATAATAGTGGAAATCATGGAAGCGTTTGAGTGAAAATTATAGTATAAGCACTTGTTGAAGCGTGGGAAGAAAGGAAAAAAAGATTAAGTGAGAAATCTTAGACCTTTGTCTTTTTTCCTTTTTTTTTTTAATTACACTAACCTCATTTAAATTGGTCAAATATTTAAAACAAAAATTTAAAAATATATCACTTCGAGGTAAAATTGGGTCAATACCCACGAAACAAGAAAATGTCTAAACAACATTCGGGGAAAAACATTAGAAATGTTGATTCAATATTAGAATGTCATTTTTTATTAATATTTTTTCAAAACAAGATGTTGATTTAACCTTAAACGAATGTTGTATATATCAACAACCGATTTTCCCATGAAACGAGCCAACGTTGAATCAACATTTTTGAACGTTCATCAGTTGTTGAATGTTGTGTTTATAGACAACATCCGTTAGATGTTAAATCAACACTCTGAAACAACACTCAAACGGTGGAATTATCAGTTGTTGATTTGCAATATTCATTTAATGTTGAATCAACATCTAATGTTACGTTTGAATGTTGAAAAAAATGTTGATAAAAAATGACATTCTAATATTGAATCAACATTTCTGATGTTTATAAAAAAAATATTTTCTGAATGTTGTTTAGATTTGTTCTTGTTTCGTGGGTATACAGCTGTGGCTTGAATACCGATTACCGTATTCAATTCAAATAATCACTTTTTACAAAAGACGGTTTGCGCTTTCACGAACGAGATTTTATTACGAACGTGAAATAAATTAATAAAAATGAAATAAATTCATTTTTATTAATTATCTCGTGTCTCGTAATTAAAATCATTGTTTCAGATTGCGCTTGCAAAAACAATTAAACACGAACGAGAACGAAATAAACAAAGAAACGAGAAACATGGCTTTATTCAGAAAATGTATAAATTATGTGTCTAATGCCATGTTTATATAAAAAATAGTTAGTTGCAAACAAATTTCTAACCTAGATGACTAAAAACCTACCGAAAATACAACGAGCCAATGAAAAACAAGATGGATGCCACGCTCGCTTCAAATTGCAGAACAATGCGCATGTGCGAATTTTGATCCACACTCAGCATGTGCAGTGCATTCATATATCAACTTATATACGAACGAATTGAAAAATAAATCTTGTATATTCATAATACGAATGTTAAATTAAATACAAGATTAATTTTTAAAATCTCTAACATTTGTAATTAAAAAATTACGTTCGTGAAAGCGCAAACGGTCTAATAAATTTTTAAAAAATAAAAATATTATATTTAATTTTTATCATAAAAATGTGAATTTAATTCATTCTGTTGTGAAGTTTACTCAGGTGTTGATTTGCCAGTCTAATGTAACATCAAAGCAATGTAAGACACAGGTGCGTGTGAGTACACATAGAAGATAATTGATGTCATCATCACCTGTTTACAAAAGGAGTAGCAAATGCAGTTGAGAAATCAGCTGCCACAACA
>JH431828.1:6541-19619 GCA_000239455.1 Strigamia maritima
CCCCCCATTTTCTGTGTAACATGAATTCTGAAACACCCTGTAAAATAAAACTGAAATAAAACTATTTAATATTTTTGTTTTCTAGCAAACTCAATTCTGCAATCAGTTAAGGACATTTATTACTGTAATAATAAATTTTCCTTTTTTTACTGCTCAGCTTATTTACTTCTATGATCCATTCAATTATCAGTTAAATGCCATTGCAAAACATGTGGTGGTTAAAAGTTCAAAATGTTGTTTCTATTTATTTCTCACTATAATAAATAAATTAAACTCCCCCCTTCCCTTCTCCACCCAATCAAAAAAATTAATTTTCTACTGTTATAACTTAAATTTAATTAAAAAAACAATATTTATTTGCAGAACACAACAATAAATTTAATCTGTAACAAAACAAATCCACAAAAGTGACTTCAACTTCAACATATGTAGGAAAAAAAAAAAATGAATTCAGTATTAAATAAAACCAATAAAACTTCCATTTCCCCCCCAATTCAACAATTCACTTTTTCAATTCCCAACTCTCTTTCCAACCCCCCAAAAAAATTAAACGATTTTCTATAAGTTGATTCCCACTTAAATTGCTTGACCCCAGGTACATCAACAAATATACACATAAAAATATCATTTCTCCACTTGTATACACGTTACCATAGCAACCTTATCATTTTTTTCCCACAAAAAAAAAAAAAAAAAATAATCCCAGAGAGAGGAAAAAATCAGTTTGGTTACGAATCATCACGCACCGTTTCATCCAAATGTCCTTCCTTCATCCCCAATCGCGTTACCATAGCAACATCAAGAGGTGCAAAGAGGAAAAAATCGCACGTTTGACTTTACGTTAAAAATTATTCATGCGCAAAATCAATTAAGCCCTACATAAGCCATTCTTCTTCTCATACTTATTCCCTAATAATAAAAAAAAAAAAAAAAAAAAATAGGAAAATGAAAAATCCCTTTCCAACTGTTAGGAAGAACCGCATGAGAAGAAAGGGATTGGAGGCGGCAAAGATGATTGATCTAGCAGCAAATGTGAAAATGGGGTCGCCTAAGGGTGCCTATAAAATTTCCCAACAGACCTCACGACAGTGCCGGAAAAACAGATCCGCGAACAAATAAAGGATAGAAAATTGAAGGAGCTCACTCTTTTTCTCGATGACACTCAACCCTTTCGTCAGATGGAGGCACCAATATTCAGCTTCCTTTATTTCCCAATGGTCTAACCAATTTCCAATCCTTTTTACAGTCATAATAAAAAAATTTTAAGTGCATTTCGAACTCGATGTGTATGTAAAATGAGGGAATTAAGTAGTGAGTTGTGAATAGAGAGAAAAAATGAAGAATTAGTTTAACACGTTGTCAGTGTAATTTTCATATGAAAGAACTAGGAAGATTATCGATGAGTATGGGTTTTCTTGCGAGGTAGGACACGAGTGGTCTTACCGAAGCAAGAAAACGAATACTCGTATGATTATTCGATAGTAATTGGAAAAGAAATTTTTTTGGAGTCCTAAATTAATGATGTTTTGCCGCCATTGAGAAAAAAACCTAGCGGGAAACACTAGACTGCGCATACGTCAAGAGCAATTCTCAAGTGAGACGCTCCTAAACTCAGTTTCAAACACATTGCGAGAAACTCCCATTGGCTGGAGCCCGTTTGCATACAATACTTGGATTTGTATTTAATTTGTGTGTACGAGTATGATTATTCGAGATTAATCTCCCGTGATCGAAGGGTATTCAGAAAGAGAATTTTTTGAGTCCTAAACCTATCGAGAAACACTACAATGCGCATGCGTCAAGGGCGCTTCTCAGTTGAATCGTTTTTTAGAAAGATGATTTTCATTTTTAAGAAAGGCAATGTTGGGCATAATCATAATTTGTAGTAGTTATTAGACAGTTTGCGATTTCTCGTACGAGATTGAAAACGAGATTTAAAAAAAACGAAATTTACCTAAAAATTTACGTTTTTTTAAAATTACTCGTTAATAAAATAGTCGTATCGTGCGTTTGCGATTTGTCACGAAACGTGTTACATACGACACACAAATCGACGGCAACAATTTTTAGTAGAACTAGACACCTTGTCACAAATTAAGCCTGAGTATTGAGCTTGTGGTTTGTGCAAGGTGTTTGACTGATAAAAAAACTAACCTGAGATATTGAAATCGACACAAATTTGCCAACATTGCAGCCGAAGCGGAGGGAAAATGGCGCAGAATTTCACGACAATTGTTGTATTGTATGCAGTGCGCATGCGCAAATCAAGTCGTATACACGACAATTTGAAACGAGATTTTTGAAAAATCTCGACCGAGACCTTTCAAACGAGCATTTTTACTGCGAGATTTTTAACAATATCTCGCTATTTTGGCATTCTCGTAATAAAAAAAATCTCGTACGAGAAATCGCAAACTGTCTATTCATTGAGGACACTGTATTATTGTGAGATGCAATCTGCAAAGCTGTAAAAAGATGGGTTTTTCATTGAGCCATGCATGCATGATAATATCTGGTGAGTTTATACAATTTTTTTGTAATGAGATATTTCTGATCAGTTTAGGTATTAGAATGCCTGATAGCCAGTCTGATGTCACTATAGTTGCTTGATACAAAAAGCCGATTAAAGTGCACTTCACAAAGTTTATATTTTTTCCACATGGAAAAGTCTTTTGATTTTATTTAGGCGAGTGTGTAGCACATTAAGAGAGAAGTAGCTCTAGACGAGATGTAAGACGAGATGTAGCGCGAGATTAAGCAAGATTTGACACAAAGTGAAACATCATATAAGATGTGGCGAGATGAGAAACAAAACGAGATCAGGCGAGATCAGACAAGGTTTAGTGCAAGATCAGACGAGATTTAGTGCGAGATCAGACGAGATTTAGCGCGAGATCAGACGAGATTTAATGCAAGATCAGACTAGATTTAATGGAAGATCAGACAAGATTTAGTGCGAGATCAGCCGAGATTTAGCGCGAGATCAGACGAGATTTAGCGCGAGATCAGACTAGATTTAATGCGAGATCAGACGAGATTTAGCGCGAGATCAGGCTAGATTTAATGCGAAATCAGACGAGATTTAGTGCGAGATCAGACTAGATTTAATGCGAGATCAGACGAGATTTAGTGCGAGATCAGACGAGATTTAATGCGAGATCAGACGAGATTTAGTGCGAGATCAGACGAGATTTAATGCGAGATCAGACGAGATTTAATGCGAGATCAGACGAAAGTAAGCAAAAGAGAAAATATGTGATTACTGAAAACTACAATTTATTTTTTGGAGAATACAACTTGTGTTTGAACCGTCCAATCACGCAAAGCTGTCGATTTGAAACTGGCCAAACACATGCGCTCCTTATCGGAAAGAGTTCATGTTGCCTGGAAAGAGTTCACGTTGCCTGGAAAGGCATTGAGTTTGTCCAAAATGACGGACACTGATACTATTATCGTGAGGTTGGCAAGTACCAGTACGTACCTTGCCAACCAAATGTTGTGCGAATGTTGCCCGAATGTGTGCGAATGTTGTCCGGAAATGTGTGCAAATGTTGTCCGAATGTTGTCTGCAAATGTTGTGCGAATATTTTTAAAAAAGTAAGTATTTAAGTTGGTTATTGCTTACATTTGCACAACATTCACACAACATTCACACGTTGTATTCTATTTCTAAATACCCCTCGTGGTGGAATTAATTGCAGGACATTTTTTGAACCACTCATTTTTTTGACAGGAAAAATTCGTGGTTCAAAAAATTTCCGGCAATAATTCCACCACATGTGGTATTACCTCTGATAAAACTACCGCTACACCCACTACATAGTGGGAAATCTCACACAAACCAAAGTGGTTTTCTACATTTACGCTTTTATGAAAATATGCAGAGCCGATACTTCAAACTAAGCTGAAACACAAACTGGTAGTTCAACTAACAAATTGCTACACTTTCCACTCAGAATTATCAAGCCAGCTCTATGAAAACTCTCCTTTAAAGCAACCAAAAAATGTGCTTCCATTATATTCTCTCAAGCAAAAATGAAATATACTCAATCTGATCTCCAAAATGACCCAATTATTCAATGATAACAAAAAATTAGAAGAAATACATACATATCACAGCAATCAAGCAACCCCTTACTGGAACAATTACAAAATGGCCACTTCTAAGACCCGTTAAAATTATTTAGTCACAATTCAGCGAAAAACATTGAAGTTCTAAAAAACAAACTTCACCGAAAATAAAACAATTACATTAAAAGTACATTAAAACAATTAAAATAATACTTTTTGGAATGCCGCTACTGCCAGTTGCACATCTGCGGTTTATTACATCAATCAATATTCCAGTAATTTTTCTTGCCAGCAGTATTTATAATTTTTACAAAGTACAAATATCTGTGAAACAATTCGAGTGTTATGGAAAATAATTCCAAGGCGAGTTGAAAAATATGAACAGTATTTTACTGCATCAACTGCTAGGTTCCCACACCAAAAAAAATCGTGCGATTTCGTTTTGCGTTTTGCCTCAAAATCGTGCTATTTTTAAAATGAAAATTTTTTAAGATCCCACATGCAGCAAAAACACAGAAAAATTTTCAATTTTAAAAATAGCACGATTTTGAGACAAAACGCAAAACGGAATCGCGCGATTTTTTGCAAAACGAAAATTGGGTGCAATTTGCATCGCCTAATAAAAAAGTACACGATGGCTGTACTTTTTTCAAAGGTAGATTTCATTATCGCGCGACGGAAGTGACCATTTCTGCGCATGCGCAGAGTCATCAGCGATTGGAATACGATGCGAATCGCTGCAAGTCTGCGCCCAACATATCAATCTTGACATACAATGCGCAGATGCTCAAGTTTCAACCTCATGCTTATACATCAAGTTTCATTTTTAAGTTTATATCAAAACCCTTCTCAATGAGTACTTTGGATTTGCTAGAATTTCACTAAATTTATCAACATTTTTTTGAATTCATTTCACGTGTTATTGTGTTAATTACTGATACCAAACATCTGCACGCACCTACAATAAATTATATGCCCCACAAACATACCCAGCTATGTTAACTTCATATCCGTTCATTTGATGTTTACGTAGCAGCTTTCCAATATCCATCTATCAATCAAACTCCCTAATATTTGACAGAAATAAAAAAAATTAAATTTCTTTTCCCCTTCTACCAAAAAGTCAATATAAAAACTTATTTTCAATTCCAAACCAAGAAAAATCAATTAAATTGGTTTTATTTATTTTGTTTTTTTTTTACTGTAGACACAAAAAATAATCGATTTTTCTCAAAAAACAGAAAAAATAAACAGAAAAAATCAAATTAAAAACTAGAAAGGTCAACAGCAAGTAGAATCTCTTTCCCTCTCATCAACATCATTGAATTTCCACAATTGGTCAGAGTTTATCAAGAAATCCTATGCTTAGCCAAGCGAAATCCGCAAGTTTGTGACCTGAAGACACCTTTAATTAACCTGAACCAATATACAAACTGGCCCTTGAACAACATGCTCTAAATCAAGCACAATGGCTTTTGATGTCTGTTGACAGCATTCAGAACTAAATTAAAATTTAATTACTCACTAATGAACAAGTTTTGATTGACAGGTCAATTTCCAATTCAAATTTAAACATTTAAAAAAAATTTTCGAAAAAATTTAATTTTTTATATATTTAGTGGCTCATTGGGGGTTTTCACTGATTTCAACATTGCTATGTTGTATAGCTTTAATTTTTGCATTAAAAAAACCACCTCCTGAAAAGTTTATTTGCATGTGTAGAGCATGGGAATTAAACATAATTTATTAGCTGTGTAAGTGCTTTGGTCCAAATGAAGTAATTCAAACTGGTTAGAGCAACTAAACAAGAAAATTATGAAAATTTTTATTTTCTTTAAACTGTTGTTTGGGTACTTATTAACATGTAGGAAAAGTTTTGTGCCATAAAAAAAAAACACTTTAACCCTTTATTTTAGCCCGGAAATTGGTAAAAGAAATCCAGGTAAATTATACATAGTCGATTTATAGTCGACGCCTTCCCATTTTCATCACAAGTTAAACAGCATTGTGCCTAGTCAGTCGGTGGGTCATTCTTACCTGATTTAAGATACTGTTTCTATGACAAGAACATCTGCTGCCCACTTCTAATTGAATTTTCTATGGTTTCCCCAGTTCTCGGTCCAAAAAAAGCCGTCAAATCGAATTATCCACCAATAGTATGGATTTAACTCAAAAACCAGACAAAAATACACCAATTAAACAGTAGGCCCAATCAAAAACACCAGCATGACTCGTCAAAATACTATTGGGTTCAAAATACAAATAACAAGCAAAATGTATTTTAAAATACGTATTTCGCACTCGTCTCGTGCCATCTTGGTCACGTCACCCGTATTACAGGTGTAACACGAGTCACATGACCAAGACGACACGAGAATATCGTGCTATGAGTCACGGCACGAGTCGTGCTGAAGTTTTTGAATAGGCCTACTCTGTTTAATAGGTTAGCGCCATCTAATATTTTTCTTTAAATTACTGAAAATAATGGACAAAGCCTTCAGTTAACATCATTTATTTGTTATTAATATAATTAGAATTTTGCTTCATATCTTAGCGAAATTTACAATTAATCCCCATGCAATACTTGTTGCTATAGCCCAATTATGTGAAAAATGATTCAAACTTAAACAGTCCTTTGACTGCATACGCATTGGCTAATTGAATTGCAGCATCCCTTTGGCTCATTACATGATTAGAATGCAAACACTCAACTTTATCCAATGCCGATGGCCATCCGCAACCAACCCACTAATTCGATAAACACCGTCACAAAGTTTCCTAGTCATCCTCCCACAGGAACCCTCCACATTGCTTCCCCTCGCCGGAGTCCAACAAGCCCACTCAAATGCCACTCAATATACTTTCAACAATTTGAGATTGAGTTGTGTTATACATTCTCTTTAGTCCCAACAGGGTGACAGTAGTAGCTAGCTGCATGAATTATAACATGTGAGCGCCCTCTATCGTTTCACAACACCCGCGACCAACCTAGATTGAACTGAGCCATGAAATATAGCTCGCGCAGATTGCATTCACCCTAAAAGAAGGCGCGTGCTGGAAGTCGATGCTGTGTACATGGCAGTGTTTGATCAATGAATATGTGCTACTGTTTCTGCGCTGCAGTCGAACCTAACATCCTGTCACGTACGCCAAATCCTGCTTTGACAGGATTGATATTTCACTAGATCAATTTATTGTGTTTCGAGAACAATCGAAATGTCAAACCCAAAAACTCATTCATGCTAAATAAGTGTACAATTCCACTCATTAATGACACACATGACCATAGTAGCCGCTTACGACGATAAATCTTATTCTCTCTCGTCTCATAAATTCAGTAGAAATTTAATATTCCACCAAATTACTTTTTTTAAAAAAATAATAGTACTTTTGATCTTAACAAGACCTCATGATGGAATTCTGAGACTTTAATAGACCTAAATAAATTAAATACTCTATAAAAATGTTTTCGTAAAATTCCAATGTGTAGACTTTTTGATCTTCGGTGATTAACCCTCAAAGCCCAAATTTTGGAACAACGTAGAGCCCGATTAATGGACACAATTGTGACCATTTGGAGTGTCTACTTTGAAGCGCTTTAGTGCTGTTACCATGGTTTCTTCAACCAACTCTAGGTGTCACCAATTGTAATAATCAAGACATGCGATCAAAAGGTTGTTTTAAACAGTATGCAAGGTGTTTTTAATCATTTATTTATAATAATAATTGTCTATATCAACTTCATTTAAATTGAAATTAGTTTCACACTAACTCGATTGACCATGTGTTTCAAAGATGAAGGGTTAATGCTGTGTTTGGTTATTTAGTTTATATATAGGGGGCGCAATATTCTAAAAGCGCTCTCACTAGAGTAAAATTTGCAGTGAAAACAACCAAAAACTTAAGCTGGGAATTTAAGGGGACCGTCTTTTCTTTTTACAATAACTTTTTCATTTTATGCCTGATTGCAATGAAATTAATTCAGAAAATGTAAATGCATATTCTTAACAGCTACTGCAAATTTCAGATTTTTTAAAATTTTTTTTAAAAAAATTTGTATTCACAACTGCAGCTGGTCACAATTGTGGTATAAGATGAGGCTTTGAAGGTTAAAAAATTTAAGAATTTTTAATTTCTTAGTTAGTAGTCATCTTCAGACTTAAAATATTTTTTTTTTAAAGATTTTACTATTGCATTCTAGCTTTTGGGAAAAGTAGATGGATGGTTTCACTTTAGTCGAACAGCATTGTGATTACTAAGCGCCTACTTTGAACAACTGGAGGAAAAATGTGATATAATAAACAAGTTAAGAGATGGAAGAAAGACATTGCATTAACACAACTAGATAAGCAAGATTCTCAAAGGATGTTGTAGGTTAATGATAAATGTCACCAAAAAATAAAAATAAAATAAATAACTGCATGAATACCAATGTAAATCTTGTAGAACAGACTAGAATGAATATTATTTCACAAAGTAACTAATACAATATATTTTTGCTTTTAGAAATAAATATCAAGTAGACTTACCCCAAAACCCGCTTTAGCCGGTACTAATACTTCTAATGTTTTATTTATCATCTTTCATCATAAAAAAAAAAAAATTACTAAACTATTTAAATTTTTTGAATGTAAATTTCCCTAAAGGGACATAAAATGACAAGATAATTAAAATGCAAAATCGGTTCATAAAATCCCAATTAATTCGATTAACAATATACCCTAAATGTGACTGAATGATAAATTTAATAACTTCCACATAACTCACTTTGTTTTTGCATGCAATTGATATTTGGCAGCCAATTTAAAAAAAAAAAAAAAAAAAAAAAATAGAAATAATTCTCTCACAAGACATAACTCCATGCTCAATTTGATCAATTCCTTTTTCTTTCAAATCCTCCTCATCTTAACTTAGAGGGGGAGGCAATTGTGTTTCCTTTCTTGAAAATTTCTGGCTCTGTGCCCAAAAAAAAGAAGAAATAAAAAGATAACGTTCAAAATCTCTTGTTCCGGATCCCAATGAAAAGGAATTTGAGGATTAACGCTTACTAGAGTGTGGATTCTCCCTACCCCGTCCGTTACCGTCGTCTTCGCTATGAATTATTCACAAGAGTGCGCAGATTACGCGAAGAAAAGTTTCGGAGGAAACAGCAGCATAGCGGCCGCGTGCGAGCTTTCCTGCGCAGCCCGCTTTTCATTTCCATTGTGTTTGCGGTGGTTCAAGATGTGGTCGCTTTCCATTTATCAGCTTCAAGAATAGAAAATTAAGAGTGCAAACCACGGACACGTTCGCCCATCAGAGTGTAAAACATGAGATAAAATAAACACGCCATCAAACAACAACAGGCGATCCATATTATTCTTGTCTAGTTTTAATTGTCATTGACAATGGCCAGAGAAATCCATTTAAAACCGTTGGAATGGCAAGAATTTGCTATTCATCAAATTAATATTAATTCAGTTAATTTGCTCCAATGTGCATGTCGAAGCAAAATATAAAGATATTCATAGTGGGACGTCAATATGACGTTCTGTTCTTGGGAATTGGAGAGTAAATATTGCCAAGTAGTGTATCAATTCATTGTAGTGAACATTATAGTGAACTACTAAAAACCAGAAAAACTTTTTCAATAAATCGAGATTTTCGCTTTAACCACTTTAGTACGTAAAACTAAGGACTTTGCGATTGTTGTTTACTTATAACTCAATAGTAGGTTACCTGTTACTACGTAACTAAAAAAACTTCTCAAACACCCGTAATTCCCTGAAATAAACTTACTACTTACTATTACTTACATAAACTTTCTAGTAAGTTACCCGTTACTATGTACCGTATATACTCGCGTATAAGTCGAAGATATTTGGACTAAATCTAGGCCTATTTTTCCAAATTCGACTTATACGTGGGTCAAAAAAACAAACTTTCTTTTTAGAATTTTACAAATCACGTCCGCTCAACATGCAGGCCACCCCATAAGCTGCCTATAGGGTGGCCTGAACGTTGAACGGACGCGATTTATGAATACCGTATATGCTCGCGTATAAAGTCGAGGATTTTTGACCAAATCCTGGTATTTTTCTTCCAATTCGACTTATAGGCAGGTTAATGGTTTTTGACTCGTTTTAAGTTGGGGTCGACTTATACGCGAGTATATACGGTAACTTAAAAACTCCTCAAACACCCTTAATTTCCTGTAAAATCTCGTTAAATCACCAATAACCCGTGAAATCCTGTTTAACCCGTAACTGAAATCCCGTTTAACCCAAAATCCTGTCATCAAAAACCCGTGAAATCCCGTAAAATCACCCGTGGATTCCCGATCAAATCCCAGATCACCAATATAACCTCAGATCGAATCACCAATTTTGTGAAATCCCGTAGAATCTCGCAGAATCCCGTTAAATATACTAAAACTCTGATGCGCCATCTACCGTGGATTAAATTTATTACTTAAAAAGCTTCGGACACCATCGACAAATGATAACTTATGACTTATAACAAATATACAGCTAAAAGTTAAACTTATAGACTGGCACATGCTCAGTAGGCTCACCCCACTAATCAAAATCAGCTGTCACCCCTCAGTCACCATTTGTTAGACTTAAATCAAAGAGTGAGTGTTTACTTACTAATTTTACCTCTAATTTTACACAAGAAATCGCTGCATGTCTGCGCCCAGCCTTACTAAGACCGAACTCCGAGTCACACATCCGGTTTAAAACAATTTTTTCAATACCACTCCTCAACTCCTTCGAGTTCATTCCCCTCTCACTCGTGATTACCTCTGGGATCAGGTCCGAATCAATCCCTCCAGCCCTTCATTTGAGATCCCATCCTTTACCACCCGAGAAGAGTCGATTGCATCAATTACTGCAGCTGCATCGATACATTATAAAATGGTCGGTGGCCATGTTAAACGATCCGTTCGCCATGATTGCACAACTAGTTTTGATACGCGGCCAGGAGAAGGGAAGCTGTGAGCTGAAGCTGATAAGGTGTAGTCAAGAGAGAGAGAGAGAGAGAAATAGAGAAAGATGGGAGGGAGGGCGGTGTGCATCCACTGAGCCCTGTCCACTACAGACCAGCGCCTAATACATTAAATCATGGCACCATAAGGTACTTGTAGCAATAATTCTGCGCCTTGTAGCTATGTTGTGTGATGCTGGATCTGATGGATTTATATTCTTGTATTTATTTGCTGGCAATGCGGTTAAAGACAAATTTCAATTTAAAATAGTTGATGGTGTTTGAGTTATTTATTGGGTTGGTCAAGTGCAGTGATTTTTGGTGGTTTTTATTTATACTCTATTTATTATTTCGTGCGCAAAACTCCCATTGGTTAATGACCTATATTGTACTGAAAGTATATATTGTGGCATCTTATTTTAATCCTCTAGTCGATCCGAGTCGAAAAATCATTGTTTCGTAGCCAAAAAAAAATGCGCGCAACAATACAAAAACCCAAATGTAAATAATTTTTTAAAAATATTTTACGAGCATTTTCATTCGTTAACAATGGCATGCATATTTTTGGACTACAAAACAATGATTTTTCGACTCGGCTCAACTAGAGGATTAAAATAAGATACCATAATATATACTTTCAGTACAATATAGGTTATTGACCAATGGGAGTTTCGCGATAAATAGAGTATAGTTTGGAATTAAGTTTTTTTTTAAAATGTTTTGGTGATTTTAAGAACTGTTTTTATTTTGTTAGTGATTTAGTTTGTCTATTGTGATGTCACTATTCGCATGTGAAGTTGATATTTCTTGTTTGCAAATTATAAAGTATGTCTAAAAAATTCTGCAAATCGACTAAAAAAGGTAAACTAATAAAGTCTACCACATCAAATCCATGTAAATCTGTAAAATCCAACATAAATCCATGTAAATCTGTAAAATCCAACATGAATCCATGTAAATCTGTAAAATCCAACATAAATCCATGTAAATCTGTAAAATCCAACATAAATCCATGTAAATCATGTAAAATGTAAGTAAATCATGTAAAATGCATATAAATCATGTAAAATGCATGTAAATCATGTAAATCATGAAAAATGCAAGTAAATCATGTAAAATGCAAGTAAATCATGTAAAATGCAAGTAAATCATGTAAAATGCAAGTAAATCATGTAAAATGCAGTAAATCCTGTAAAATGCAGTAAATCATGTAAAATGCAAGTAAATCATGTAAAATGCAAGTAAATCATGTAAAATGCAAGTAAGTCATGTAAAATGCAAGTAAATCATGTAAAATGCATATAAATCAAGTAAAATGCATGTAAATCTTATAAATCATGAAAAATGCATGTAAATCTTATAAATCATGAAAAATGCATATAAATCATGTAAAATGCATATAAATCATGTAAAATGCATGTAAATCATGTAAATCATGAAAAATGCATGTAAATCATGTAAAATGCATATAAATCATGTAAAATGCATGTAAATCATGTAAAATGCATGTAATCATGTAAATCAGGAAAAATGCATATAAATCATGTAAAAGGCATATAAATCATGTAAAGTGCATATAAATCATGTAAAGCATGTAAATCATGTAAAATTATTAGAAATGCACATAAATCATGTAAAATTATTGGAAATGCACATAAATCATGTAAAATATATTAAAAATGCATGTAATTCTTTAAAATTTATGTAAATAAATAAAATCCGACACAAAAACCCATGCAATTCGTAAAAATTCATGAACAATTCCAAACCACCCGTCCAAACCCCAGACAAATTACAAAATATTACACCTAATTTAAAAGATTACTTTATAACTCATCCAATCTACAACTCAAATCTCTCCAACATTATCTCCTACCAAGCTTGAAAGATCCCAGAAACACAAACTTAACACCTTTAAAACCGGAAATTAACATCTTAAAATTACATTTAATTAAGAACACCCTTATCCAACTAAAATTCCCATAGATAAATCCACCATTCCCAAAAAATTAAAAAAAAAAAAAAAAAAAAAAAAAAAAAA